>CM038677.1:2743911-3085274 GCA_021605205.1 Aegilops longissima
TTGATCTATTTATGCAGAAGGCATTTCAGTGGGATATGCTTTGGAGGACAATTTACTTCAGAGCAAATTGTGTTTGATGAGGACGGGAATGCCCGAATCAATGCTACCCGGCATCCATACACCAAAAGATTGGCTGTTCTTGACTACAACAGGCTATATGACATATTTGACAAAGCGTTTAAAGATGAAGGCAATAGATACCCTATGCATACCTTAAATTTGCTTAGTTTTCTGCAAGCTCCTCCTCCTGAAATTGACCCCCAAAGCGAGTCCATCATCGCGTACTTGACCAATCACATGGCACTCCTGTCCCACACCGAGCGTATTGCTATCAGCGCTCTTCTGGATCTCTTGTTTGAAAGACTTGATAAGGAAGATAAGAAGCTGTTCAAAACTTACATGAAGTTTGTTAAATGGACTGTTAGGGTGCCATGGGTTCCGGCAATGAACACCACCTACAACCACTTTAAATATATTAGGAAAGGGAAAAAATTTGTCCCGTACAAGAATAACAGAGTCAGTTTACTCCGTTTTTCTACCAACTTCTTCAAGCATTCCCCAAGTGTACGTTAATCTTCTTCTTTGGATACAATCGCTCATATACTTGGGATAACTAGTGGATACAACAATGCTTATGACCTGTCTTGATGCAGTTCTCTCCAGAGGAACTAGAGGCTGCGTTCTCCTTAGTCATGGAATGTCAGAGTTTCATACCGCAGCTGGTGTATGATGCTCTAGTAACTTTTAAAGATGCGCAGAAACCCTGCACTGCCAAAGTCCGTGAATTTGTGGACCAAGTTATTGCGATGTAAGTTACGAGCTTGTAGTTTATAATTTCACATAATATGAGAAGTGTAGCTGATGCATTTGTTAATTATGCGCAGGCTCGGAAACAACACAATTGGTTGTACGAAGGGTTGAGTTTTCTGTGCCGAAGAAAGGTGATCTTTTGAATGGAGAAGACGCATCAAGCGCATGTAGGGTTGTCTCCCTTTTGTTGCCATTTGTTTCTTGTGTCGGTTTGGTGGACATCCCTCATTTATTCAGTTGTGATCGAAGTACAAGTAGACGGTGTCTCCCTTTGTTTCTTAGGTGTATGTTGGAGCTTCGTTTTTCTTTTTTGATACAACATCCCTCATTTATTCAGTTGTGATCAAAGTACAAGTAGATGGGTGATTGGCGAGGGAGCTTCATTTTCTTTGTCATGGCCATGCACAACCTTTCAGGATTGTGCACGCCTAAAGAAGAAAAAACAAGCTGCCCTATGTGCTGATAACCAACCCTGTGTTGTAATCCGCACAGGATCTGCAGATTCATGAATGACAAAATGTCCGCCCTGTCTGTTATGCAGCCTCAGTTTGAATCATCTTTAGATCCTAAAAGTGCCGATGTTGTTTAACATATTCTTATAAACTTATCAATCCCAAATTCAATCATACTCCTCAAAAGCGGCCTTTATCTCAAGCTTTCAGTTCCACAAGGCCCCTGGTGTTTTGGAGTCTGACATCTGGAAATGAGATTATGTGAGGATTGCATTCATCAAGATTATGTGAGGTTATCGTACCAAGATTACTTAACCACCAGTCCAAAGGATTGGCAAAACCAAAGCCATGTCGCAAACCAAACCAAACCAAACAAAAGAACCAAAACTTATTAAATGCCTATCTTGTTTTGAAAGCCAGACTTTGTTTGGTTTGTGACAAGTCAGTATGATGGTCAAGCAAAGCAAACATCCAGATGCCTGGCTCATCTAGTATTACTTTCAAAACAACGTTCACTTAAGTCAAGTTAGACGTACTAGTAAAACAGTAGAAGACACAATCGCACACCCTTTATACGGTAAGTATGAAGCCAGAATCAACACAATAAAAAATTAATACACCGTAAACGGCCACAACCAGCTAGTGCAATCCAAAAGAAGCACTCCAATAGGCATAAAGTCAGGACTGATAAGTTTAAACCATGCCCAGTTACAATCCAAAAGGAGCCACTCAATAGGCATAATGCCATGACTGATAAGTTTATAACTATTACTAATCGATACAGATGACATTAAATATCTTCACTGGGCCTAAGCAAAATCAAGTGGCCGCCCTAAAACCTGAATAAGTGTCATCATGATGTGCAAGAAGTTGGGTCCTAATATGACAAGGGGCAGAGTAATTAGGTAGTGACAATTGATTACAGAGTCATCATTGCGGATGAGCATCAATATCAGACATCTACTGTTCAACATGGGGAGGTGGCCAAATATCTTGATTTTTTTAGCAAGTAATGAAGCAAACTGGATGTGATAAACATGCATTGGAATTTGTATCATTTAAAAACCTAAGCATAATTACATTAGTATGCAAATGAAAACATGTTTAGTGATAGTAAACATAAATAAAATGGCGGTAGTATGCAAATGAAACGGTGCTTAGTGGTGGTAGTAATACCGGGTGATCTTGTAAATGCTGTCGGTGCGCACTGAACTCACTGGCAAAGAGCTGGGAATTAACAGAACTCTTTTCACCCTTTGGATAGAACTGGACCTTGTCATTGCCTATGTCAACACGAAGCATCCACTGGCCCATGTACTCTAGTCCATCGTCCAACTCCGTGAGATCATCTAAGACTAGGTAGACGACGCTGTCTTCATGGATGCTCAGAACAGGGAACGACGGAGGAAGATTTCTTATACCAGCAGGCTTGTAGGCCTCGTTTGCCCAGATGTTTTCAACATTGTACTTGCAGCTTTCCTTCCACCCTGAGAGGTCATGCGAGAGAGTCCAGATGGTCAGTTCCAATCCTTTTTCCGGCTGGTGTTCATCACATTCATCCAGGGCGACGAACTTGATTTCGCCACCAACACAGGCCATGGAACGGAACTCCTCGGCACAGGCGTATGTAAACTTGTTGCTGTCGGCATCATAGGTTGGACAATCTTTGGGCAACTGAATAAAGCTGAACTTGCAGTTTTGCTTCAGATCACAGAGCACCATGCCTTTGAGCAGATCCACCCAGCAGAGGACAGAGCCCCAACAAGAGAAGCACAAGTCAGGGGAGAAGTGGCCGGTGGTGCTGGATGGAAGGGGCAGGCGACTGGGATGCAAGTCCCATTTTTGGACGCACGACTTCCACAGCCAGAGCGCAGCTTCGGAGCCTTCTGGCCAGACCCTGACGAGCTCGGCAAGAAAGTAGTCGTTCCCGGCGGCTTCGCACATGACGACGGCCGACTCGCACCCGATGGCTCTATGTGAGTGGTCGGAGGGGAGTTCGGGGATCCCAGAGATGGAGTCGTTCCTGGCGTCGTAGATGAGGTAGCCTCCGGGCAAACGGTTGCCAGGGCGGTACCCTCCGGCGTACATGGCGACCAGGTTCTTGTCCGCGCTGGAGATAGTGGACAAGGTGAGGCTGTGGAACTGCATCGGGAGCCCGACGGATGCCGGCGGCCGCAGTATGTGGAGGAAGGAGAGCGCCGGCGGATCGGCGACGACTGCGTGCGCCTTGAAGGTCCGCAGGTAATCGGTGACTGCGTCACTGATCTCTTGGTGGCTTGGTGGATCATCTCGCCCTTCCCACGGGCAGCGGATTGACGACACTCGGCCGGATAACGCCGCGTCGTCGGAGAAGTAAATCTCGCGGTGGAGCAGAGCCGTGGAACGGGCCATGGCGGCTAGCTAGCTGAGGTAGGGATTAGGGTTGGGTGGAGGGTGGAGGGAGAAGGGATTTGGGGATCGATGGTGGCGGCGCGGCTAGGGTTAGGGTTAGGGTTAGGGTTGGGTGGAGGAAGCAGCAGGCAGCGATTTGATTTGGGGATCGACCGAGGAAGGAGAAGCCGGGTTGGGCTTTTGCCCAGATCTAAAATAGAAATAGCAGGCGTGAAGGGGGAGACGGGACTCACCCGGATCGCTGATCGGTCAGCGGACGGTGGATATGTTATCGCGGCAGACACACGAGGAGGGCCTGCAGTTCGGCCCAAGTTTTAGCCTGTCATCATCATTTAGCAAAAAAGCGCACGTTGGGCGCCGGTCGGCAAAATAAAAATCACCAACAAAGTCTATATATATATATATATATATATAGTATATTTTTTATAGTCCAGCCAGCCTTGTTTTTTGATTTCCAGCCCAACCGCTGTTTGTTGTGTTTTTTTATTGTCCACCCCAGTTTTGGGAAAAAGGCAGAAAAATTCGGCGCACCTAACGAGAATAGAACTCTCAACCATCTTGCACCTAAACGCATCCACTGGAACTAATGAATGCTGGTGGTAAAAGATCAACGCGAATATTTAAGAACTCAATGCTGCATGAAACCTTGTCTGAACAATTTATTGAAAAATTGTGAATAATTTTGAAAATGCCGCTTTTTTAAAAACAGAAGGAATTTTTGGAACTCCAAGTTTTTTTTGAAAATTCTTAACAAAAATATAATTCCAAACACTTTTTGAAACATGAGAAGTTTGGGAAATGCGAACAATTTTTTATATCCTGAAAATACTTTTAAATGTGAACAATTTTGAAAATTCTGGACATTTTCTGAAAACACGGACAAATTTTGAAAATGGACACATTTCTTGAAATTCCCAAAAAAATCAAAAAAAATGAAATGTTTTACGAAAACATGAACACCTTTTGAATTTGTGAATAATTTTTTAAAAATGGGAGCATGTTTCAAACATTCAGAGATTTCATATAAACAAACTAAAGTTTTGTAGTGTAGGATGAACTTTTTATATATACGATAAACATTTTCTTTAACAAACTGAACATTTTTTAGTGTACAGTGAACCTTTTTAATTTTCTAGTGTGTACTTGTATGCGCTGATTGTCATGCAAGCCTTTTATGCCTTGCGTTGGATATGTGCATGTGCTAGTACGTACCTTGATATGCACAAAACATGCAAAGCTCATCGAAGGATCAGCTAATGCATGTACTGGTGTGATGACATGCTTCCTTCCCTATGTATCCTACCCATAACAAATAACTTCCACATTCAACAAATGAATTGTAGGGCTTACTCACGTAAGAGGCAAAAAAAATCAGCCCCATTTACGAGTCGATAGTGGACTTGCAACCGAGGAAACAAATTTAGGCTCAGTTGTGAGTCAAATAATGGAGTTGCAAACTAGGGAAAAAAGGTCAAAGAGCCCAATTGCATGTTAATGGTGGACAACTCTGGCAAATAAAAGGGTCAACCCAGTTGCAAGTCGATGTTGGACTTGCAATTGGGTAAAAAACGTCGGGACGAATTGCAAGTCAAGGGTGGACTTACAAATAGGGCAAAAAAGGGATGAAGGGCCCAGTTACGAGTCGATGTTGAACTTGCAATTGGGTAAAAAACGTCGGGCTGAATTGCAAGTCAAAGGTGAACTTGCAACTAGGGCAAAAAAAGGATGAAGGGCCCAGTTATGAGTCGATGTTGGACTTGCAATTGAGTGGCCGAATTGCCCTGAAGATCTTACCGGACCTGGGCATATCCATCAAATCTTACCGGACCTGGGCATATCCATCAACGACATTGACAATGAGCAGTACTCTATCTAGCTAAAAAGGCCTTTCTCCCAGGTTCAATCATTCCAGTTTCTTATGCGAGTCTGAATGCTCTTTGTTTCTTGCTGTCCGGCAATGCATTCAAATTTCTGATTAATTGCTAATATGCCAAGACTTAAAATCTATAGAAGAGTTTTCCTCCAGAATTTCTTTATTAAATATTAAAATGCGAATCACTTAACAATGCAAGTGCTTTACGGATAGATGAGTCGCAAAAATATGAACATTGTTGACCAAAAGAATGCAGTGCTGCACCTTCTTGTTAGACTTTCACCATCACATGCAGTTCCTAACGCTAATTGCCATGCCATCACTTATTCTACTATGGCACTAATCCTAACGTTTACAAATAGGAGAGAAAAATTCCACAGAACTTGACAATGCGTTTCTTGCAAAAACAAAAAAGGTTGGAAATGTGGAGCTAGCTCTGTACCATCCTTACTTAATTGTTCTCGACTTCTGGTTCAACCGACCGCCAATACAAAATCAATGGTTGTGTTGGAGCATGAAGATTATGACATATTGGATAATTTAAATTTTTAATTCATAGCAACGCACATGTATTATAGTGGATGGCGAACAAAGAAAAAGAGTGGATTTATCTTTCCGGTAAAAAACAATCGTCTATGTCGTTTAAAATAATGACATCGAATGTGGATGATGTTTCACATAATTACTGATTTTCCGTTGCAACGCACGGGCATTTAGCTATACTACCTAAAAATTACGTAGTGTTCCGTCTCCCCCCTTACGTCGAACCCCCCTTCGTCCTTCGTCGACCACTCTTCCATCGCGAGCGCTTATTTTCCTTTTGAAAAAACCGAAACAATGAGCGCAGCCCAGTTTTATCCCGTTCTGGCCCAACCTTTCCCCAGCTCCGTGCAACGCGAGAATGCCCTAGCGGCTCGCGCTACCCTCGCCCGCCGCCACCGAGACATCGCCCACCTCCTCCCTCCTCCCCTGCCACTGCACGATCTGCCAAGGAGGACGAGTGGGCGACCATCATCTGATCCAGCCACGGTCGCCTGAAATCTCGCTGGCATGAATCCGATCTCGGCCTCGTCCCAGCCGCCGCTTATTCTACATACGCCGAGGTGAAGATGCCCACCTCCCTGCCCCTCCTCCCCATATCCCGTTTCATCCGAGGCCAACGAGGACGACCTCCACGATCCAGCCGCGGTTGGGCTTTATCTCGTCGGGACGAAATAGCCCTGCCTTGTCCCTGCCGCCGCCGGTAGAGGCTATTTTCCATAGGCCAAGGAGAGCATCCATGTCTAATGGTGTGAATTTAGTCTGGTTCCATGAGCACTTCGTTCCCCGCCATGCAATCTTTGTTATTCGGAAAGATGGGAGCTGTCTGTTTAGCTAATTCAATCTGCCATTGATCATGCTAATTTTTGTTATATTGGAAACAACATGGAGATGCTGCCCTTTTCCCAATTAAAATACTTCTGTGCGGAGAGCTCAGGCGTCGCTGGCTGTGTCAAAGCAGAGTTCAGTCATCGGTGACAGCACGGCCGGCTGATTTGTGACTGGTCGGATGGCGAGCTTCACGTGCCCGCACGCGTAGGTAACACACTATATTGGCCGCGCAAGAGCAAGTTCACATGTGATAAACTATATTCGTGATTTATGTTCACAGTGATCTTGTACAGTACCATAGCCCAATCCTAATTTGTGTCATTTGTTTGTAGTGATTGCAAGGGGAGAGATGTGTTGCACTTATGTCAGTAATCAGGGCAGGCCCATATCTATTATATGCATATTTTGTTAGTACTATTGTAATTTAGCAAGTTCTTGTTCTTTCCGTAAGTTGTTTGCTGAACATTTCATGTCGCCTTGAGCATGCAAAAGTACTTCTGAATGCATGTTAGTCACAAATCACGTCACACACCACATCTATATTTTTTTGGTGGTTTAAAAAAAACTGTTCTAAATGTTCTTTTAATAACTATTCTAAATGTACTATAGACCGAAGTCACAATATTGGTAAGCTCATTCTTTTTGTAAGCTATGGAGATGAATTTGATGAGTTGTGTGAAGATCAAAGGAAGCCGATGGACAATGTTTTAAATAGTGGGCTATGAAAAATAGCGGCGGGCCTCCAAATCAGCTACGACGGAGCTATAGCGGGCTATAGCAGGCTAAAGCGAGCTATTTGTGAAGGCAGCCATTTAGTGGCACCCTGCTGAAAAGGCTATAGCGGTCTATAGCAAAACTATAGCCGGCTATTTAAAACTATGCCAATGGAATATACTTTGATTAGCAGTGACCTTGGAGAGCGAATGGTGCCCCTACATAGACTTTACTGAAAAGTTGCTATTTAATGTTTTTTGGTTAGAGAAAAGATCACAGTGGACACAACTGCAGAAGCAACGATTCAATGTTTTATTCAGTTTAACCATGAATATTCTTTTCATTCAGATATGCTACAAACTAAATTATGTATCTTCTTCGCCCTTGAATTGGATAATTACCGTGGTTTCATCTTTTGACTCAGATATGTGCAAGGAATTTAATAATGCTGTTTTTTTTATCATAATCTGTCCACCGACAATGCATAAGAAAGTAGATACGAAGGACTATTTTATACCATTTGATTGTCACACTAAATTAGGTTTTGTTGGTTCTTGAGTGAAAAGATAGTTGATGGTGGAACAAGGTGCCCATTAATTAGGAAATGAGAAAGTTGCATTTCGGTGATCCTATTTTTTTTTCTCCATAGCAATGCATGTGGGTTTAACTATATACAATCTATATATGTCTATTTCATCAACTAATACATGTATTGCACATGTTTTATACGAAACCAATAGGAGGGTAAAGGGCTCTTGGTTGATTTATTTTTGAAAGCATGACCTAAATATATCACCAATGCATGCATAAATGACTATTGTTCTCCCGTTGCAACGCATGGGCAATTACCTAGTTAAAATGAAAAAACTGCAAGCCGGAGTAAACATGCATCGATATTAATTAATTCGGCAACACCCAGCACAATGTCTAAAGGTCAGTCCAGGATGCTCTAAATTAAAACAATTGAAACAGCCATCTGTGTCAAGGGTATTTTGTTTTTTACTTTTGACATCTTTCATTCAGAAACTTGTCAATGCTCACATCTAGTTTGAAATTATGCTTCATCTGCTATGTGCATCTTTGAATGGACTTGGCTCACACCAATTCCGAGTTCATAAACAAACTACACATACCCTGCTATATTCACTGAATGCCTTAAAGTGTAGGAGGTGAAGCTAATGACAACACTATGGTTTGCAAGAAGTTTGGTACTGATATGACAAGAAAAAGGGAAAGAGAAAACAACCTTAAAACATGCAAAAGAGGGTCATCATGATGTGCAAGAAGTATGGTACTGATATGATAACGGGGCAAAATAATTTGGTAGTAAAAATTGATTCCAGAATCATGATTGCTGATGAGCATCAATATCAGACATCTACTGTTGAACATTGGATGGTGACAAAATATATTAATTTCTATTAATAAGTATGAAGCAAACTGGATGCGATAAACAAGCATTACTATTTTAAGTATTTTATATTTACAGTAGCACGCCTGCAAATGAAAGCATGTTCAGTGATAGTGAACATATATAAATAAAATGACAGTAGTATGGAAATGAAACTATGATTGGTGGTGGTAGTAGTACCGGGTGATCCTGTCGTTGGTGCGCACTGAACTCACTTGCAAAGAGCTGGGAATAAATACGCGTCGTCTTCTGTTGATAGACCTGGACATCGTTGTTATTCCCCATGTCGACACGAAGCAAATACTGGGCCTTGTGCACTAGTTGGCGGTCCTTCACCACCACACTGGTATCGTTTACGACTAGGTAGACTACGCCGTCTTGATGGATGCTGAGGACAGGGAACGACGGAGCAAGCTGTCTCAAACCAGCAGACTGGTAGTTGGTGTTTGCCCAGATGTCTCGGACGCTGCACTGGTAGCTTATGCTCCACCCTGGGTGGTCAGGGTAGAGAGTCCAGACGGTCAGTCCATATTCTTCGCCGGGCTTGCGTTCAACAAATTTATTGAAGGCAAGGAACTTGATGGAGCCACGAACACAGGCCACGGAACGGAACTCCTCAGCACAGAGGCCGCCTGGATAGTCGGAGGCATCATAGTTTGGACGTCCTTGGGGCAACTCAATGAAGCTGAACTTGCAGCCTTGGTGCAGATCACAGAGCACCATGCCTTGGTGAAGATCCACCCAGCAGAAGGTAGAGCCCCGATAAGAGAAGCACGAGTGAATGGAGAAATCCATGGCTATGTTGGGTGGAAGGGGCAGGCAGCCGGGCTTCAAGACCCATTCTTTGGCAGACGACTCCCACAGCCAGACGGCGGCTCGGGAGAAGCCTGGCATGACCCAGACGAGCTCGGCAAGAAGGTAGCCACCCCCGATGGCGTCGCACATGACGACGGCCGACTGGTGCCCCATGGCCATATACTCGTGCTTGTCGTCGGAGGGGATAGGGGGGATGACGGAGAGGGAGCCATCCCTGGCGTCGTAGATGAGATAGGCTCCCATCTCCACAAACGTATCGGCGCCAGGGCGGTACCCTCCGGCGTAGAGGGCGACCAGGTTCTTGTCCGCGCTGGAGATGTGGCCCGAGCGCAGGCCTAGGAGCGGGGCGGAATCCGGCGGCGGTAGTATGCGGAGGGAGGAGAGTTGCGGCGGAGAGGCGACGACTGCGCGGGCCTTGAGGGCGCGCAGGTACTCGATGACTGCATCACTCATCGCTTTGTTGCTTGCTCCCCACGGGCAGGGGGAGGGGATTGGCACCGCGGCCTCGTCGTGGGAGAAATCAACATGGCGCTTGAGCAGAACCATCGGGGGGGCCATGGCCTGGCGGCTAGGGGTTAGGGTTTGGTGGAGGGAGGAAGGAGAAGGGGGATTTGGGGATCGGATCGATGGTGGCGGCGCGGCTAGGGTTAGGGTTAGGGTTAGGGTTGGGTGGAGGAAGCAGCAGGCAGCGATTTGATTTGGGGATCGACCGAGGAAGGAGAAGGTGGGGTTTGCCTGCCTGGTACTCCCTCCGTTCGGATTTAGTCGTCGCGACGGTGTTTTTGCGAAAACCCCCTCGATCTATTTCCGACCTAACCCGCGGTCCTCGCGCTCACTCTCTGCTCCGGCTGGCCGCCGCGGTCCGCTTGGTGCTCTTCTCCGGCTCGCCGCCGCGCTCCCCCCTCCCCCCCACCTTCTACCGCGTCGCTGCGCTCTCCTCCCCCACCTTCGGTGGCCTCGCCGCGCTCCTCTCCTCCTTCCCGCGGCGAACTTCCAAAAAGCTTGGACCTTTGAGTTCAAGCTGGCGACGGATTCCGTCGATGCGAGGCCGAAGGCGGCAGATCCAGACCACCACCAACACGATGCCGGCGACTGGACGCCGGCGAGCTGCTGTCATCCACCACGACGCGACGGTGGCGAGTTGGCGCTGTCAGGGAAGGACGCGAGCTTGAGCCTGCCTGCGACTTCTTCTTTGGCGGCGGGGCGAAGGGAGGCGGCGGCGATCTGCGCCGAAGCCGCCAAGCAGGGAGGGAGGAGGCGCGCGCAGCAGGCCGGCGCGCCGCTCTCGCTCGCGGGGCTCCTCGTCTCCATCTTCCTCGTCGCCATCTTCCTCTACAACGAGGACTCCGCCGCCGTCAAGGCCCCAATCGCCGCCGACGCCGCGGCCGGGGACTTCCCGCTCGCCGGGGCCTCACGCGCCAGGTCCGCCCCCGACCTCCACCTCCTTCACGAGGTCAACTCCCGCCCCCAGCAGCAGCAGCAGCAAGAGGGGAACGACAAGGAGGAGGGGCGTCGCCATGTGGAGCAGGTGGAGAGCCGGAGGAAAGCGAGCGACGACGAGAGGGTGGACGCGCCCGCGAGAGCCGACAAGCGCGCCGCCCCCGCCATGACGACGACCGCACCTCCTTCCCTGCATCCTCCTCTGCCGAGGCAGCCGGCGAGGCGCCCCTGCTCGGAATGTTTTACAGTTCCTTCAGCTGGTGAGACATTTTAATAATGCAGCATATACAGTTTGGATGCAACAGCAAAACTGAATTGTTTGATACTCCGTCAGTGTATTAGGCATTCAGGACTTAATTGGCTGCTCCAACCATAATCATTTCAAAGGTGTGCAGTTCTACCAGGATCATTTCAAAGGTCTGTTTATCGCACTTTCCCTCTATTTTGTTCTTCTTATTTTTAGTTTACCATTCTCAGCGATGCTTGTTGCTCCTCGGATTAGTTCTGAATTCCAATAGCAAAACTGACAATTGGCTGTCATGGTTCTGTAGAAATTAAAGGGAACAATCCTACTGTTGCAGACCAATAATGCTTTAAAGTGTCAGACTATAACACTTTAAATAAACTGTTTTTGAAGCACTTCAGAGTTCAGACCAATATTTACACTGTACACAGACTGATAAATCCACATGGCATTGGCACCCACTGTTCCCATTCAACTACTTTTACTTTTCTACAACAGTTTCAGAAAAGTTCCAAGTCCTGAAAAAACCTATCATGATCAGATTATAACACTTTCAGGTAACTGTTTTTGAAGCACAAGCAGACTAAAACAAATTCAGTATGGGTAGAGCTCTTGCAACTTGCAAGATGACAAAGTTAGTTTTGCACAGCACACATGGATTACTTTTTTGGAGCCTGAAATCATTGCAGCATGAGTTCTCTACTGCAGGAAAATAATGCAGCCTCCACATTCATCAACAAAGGGGGGGACATTAACAGCTCATTAAGTAAGAGGAGATGGCAGGACCATCCAATTAAATCCCATTCTTCCCTTGAGAAATTAATTAATTAATTATAAGCAGGAGTATTTTACAGAGAAAGATGCTAAAAACGGTTACTGGTCATTCAGCTTATCTTAATCTTCTGCCAAAATCACCTTATCTGAATCTTCAAGTACTCCTGGCTGCAAATGTCATTCAGCTTAACCAACTGGTCATTCCTAGCACAAACCAGAGTACTAGCTGATCCCAAGTACTCCCCTGCTTGGAGTAAAGAAGAGCTGCTCTTTTCCTGCTGCTTGGAGGCTGCTGGTGCTCTGTTATTGCTGCTTGAGGGCTCCTGGTTCTCTTTTCCTGCTGCTTGGAGGCTATTGGTACTCGAAGGGTGTTTCTGCCGCTTGAAGGAGGTGGCTGCTCTTTTCTTGCTGCTCGAAGGCTGCTCGTGCTCTTTTCCTGCTGCTTGAAGGCTGTTGCTGCTCTTTTCCTGCTGCTTGGAGGCTGCTGGTGCTCTGTTATTGCTGCTTGAAGGCTCCTGATTCTCTTTTCCTGCTGCTTGGAGGCTGCTGGTATTCGAAGGGTGTTTCTGTTTCTTGGAGGCTGCTGCGGCTCTTTTCTTGCTGCTCTTTTCCTGCTGCTTCTGCTCTTTTTCTGCTGCTAAGATTGCTTCTGCCTCTTCTATAAAGGCTTTGGTCTGTTCAACTAGCCCACTCGAACCTTGAGTGTAAGGTCGTGCAGCTTACACCCAATGCCTTTGACAGACCTCGCAGTGTTCTCCTTCTGTTCAATGGGATTGTCACCACCCTCGACAGATCCAAATCTTTCCGCTTGCGGCCAACTCTACCTGGCTTTTGATTTGAGACATCAACTTTCTCCCCTTGTTCAATCTGCTTAAGAGCTCTTTCCCATATTCTCTCAACAGTTCTTACAGTTGTATCAAGTAGGCTAGCAATGACCTCCTTGTCTTTTTTTAGAACCTGTCCATTTTGGGTCTTGATCACCGTGAGTGCAAAATAAATACCATATCTCTCCTCATTTGTGAGTTCTCTGCCTTCCCCATGAATTGGTTTCTGTACAGCACTTGCTTCCTCATGAATTGTTTCCTCTACACCACTTGCTTCTTCATGAATTGGTTCCTCTACACCACTTGCTTCTTCCCCTGTCAAATAAGGAGCAAAAGATAAGTCATCTAGCTATTGCAAATAATAGGAGTAGATCATGAAAATGAAAATAAAAATACAAAAGTTTTGGAGGTAGTACCTGTTGCTTCATTATTGACTGGTTCTTCATTGTTGTATCGTTGTTGACGGTTGTGTTCTTCCTGTTGATCTGCAGGTTCTGAGGCATCATCTTGTTGAGGACTCATGTTGAGATCAATCCCAAACATCATTGCGGCGGTGGAGCACTTGCTCAGGTAACTGTTCATCAGAGAGCAATGATGTAAAAAAAAAACATTGCACCTCTCTTACTAGAGTAATTTTGCAGAAATTAGTGAAACAGAAGATACATGGTCTAGAAATGAGGAGACAACAATATTCCTCCAGTTCAGACTTATGTACTATCAGGACATAAATGTAGTCATGTACCCATCCATATGGAAATTCTAAAGCCACAACTTAAGCAGAAGGGAGCTTGAATGTATCATACCAATAGATGGGCTGCAGCCCGAGAAACCTCATGAGGATAGTATCTTTAGATTAAATCAAGGCAATCAGTTGCATGACAAAGTCGTGGAGGAGAACAAAATGCAGGCATACATCTTGATAACAGAAGGTAACTCAGCAAACTACTCAACGCTCATGACTTAAATTCAGATACTGCTCTTATCTGCGTATTACTGTTAACTGTTTCCAGCGTGCCTAACACATCTTGGAAGTGTCTGAATATGTTTAATAAGCTGACAACAGTGTGCATGCGCAATTTACTCGCCTGATGTTGCTTTAAAATCTGGTGTGAAGTTCAAAAAACCTTAAAATCTAATGTTGACCAGATTAATATGTCACCAGCTTGCTATATTCAGGTCTCTGCATATTCAGGTCTAAAAATGCAAGCACTGACTATATTCAGGTCTCTGCATATTCAGGCAAGAACACTTTCTATGAGAACTTTCTCTGATTATGAACACTTTCTATGAACACTTTCTATGAACACTTTCTAGGTGTGCTTGCATTTTTAGTCAACAAAACCTTTTCTTGCTTCATTCGTTATGTGTTCATCACAGCAGATTAATATCAAACTACTTTCTCTGATTCAATTTCAGATAGAAACAAAATTTCAGAGCAGGGAGCAGCAGCAGCAACCTGCAACTTCTTCAGAGAAGAACTCGAAGGCAGGTAAGCAGCAGCAACAACCTGCAACTTGTTCAGAGAAGAACTCGAAGGCAGGTAAGCAGCAGCAGCTCGAGCTCCACCGGCTGCAGGGGAGAAGCAGAAGCACGAGCTTGACCGGCTGCAGAAGCACGAGCACCGCCCTTTTTTGTTCACCGGAGGAGCTACCGTGACGAGCTTCAGCGGCGGCAAGCGGAGGACCACGACGGCCGGGCCAACCAGCAAGGAAACGAGCGGGGAATTGGGAGGGGACGGCGTAGCTCTCGGCGTGGCGGAGCTCGGATTGGCTCGGGGAGGACTGAGGTCGCCCGTCGGCGTCGAGCTCGTGGGGGCAGCGGCGGTCGTGGTGGGAGGAGATGGCCTCGATTCCGTTGATCCACGGCCGGAGGCAGCGGAGAAGCTTCAGGAGATTCTTGGCAGGGGATAAGGATCAGGATCAGGCCAGCGGCCGGAGCTCCACCGGCCTGTAGCCTCGCCGGCGGCCGATTCCTCACGCGCGAGCCGCGCACGCCTGTCGTGGTCTATTTTGGTACAATTTGAAGATGCGCAGGGGGTTTCTTGTAAATGTTCCGTAGTTCAAATTTTAAAACCCTCGCGACGACTAAATCCGAACGGAGGGAGTAGATCTAAAATAGCAGGGAAACGGCGTCCTGGGGAGTGGGGACTCGCTCGGACCGTGCGATCGGTCAGCGGACGGTGGATACGTTAGGCCATCTACAGCCGGACCCTTATTTCCTCTCTAAACGTCCGCTCGACCGGTCCATTCAACCAGACATTTCACTTAGTCCCTATACGCCAGGACTAAGAGCATCTCGACAGTCTAAATGTAAAAATACCTAACTTTTTGACCGTTTGAGGCAAAAAACGCTGCTCCAACAGACGGTTCATATGTAAAAAAAATTGGACCGCGACTTCACGGTGATGTAAAATACAACATGTCGCGGTGCAAATTTGCATCACGAGATACAACTGCTCCAAATTCGACGGCCGCCCGCCAACGCCCAACCGCCCTTTATTTCATTTCACAGTCGCGCCCGTCCGCCCACCTGAACACTAGTTGGCCGGAAATCGTCGCCGCCACCGCCCAAATCCCCGCCGTCGTCGCCGCCACCACCCCGAATCCCCGCCGCCGGGCGCCGAATCGGGAGGCAGCCGCGATGGGATTCGGCGCCTCCGGCGGTCCGGCCGGCCTTGTAGGCCTCCGCCGGCCTCCTCCCCGTCGGCCGCGGGCCTCTCCACGACCATGTCGCTGGTTGCACGACCGCCGCACCTAGCCCGCACGACCTCCTCCCCGTCGGCCGCCGAGCTAGCTCTCATCAACGCCGCCGTCCGCAGCAACCAATCCAACCGGCAGCCATCTTCTTCCACCGCGCGCACAAGGTGTTCGCGCGGCTGCTGGCCGATTTTTACATCTTGTTTTGGACCATCTGTTGCAGAAGCTCTTTTACATCTCCGATTTGGACCATCTGTTGGAGTTGAGCATTTTTCGGAGCTCCAAAAACGCATCATTTGGCGGTCCATATTTTACATCTCCGGTTTTGGACCGCCAAAATTTGGACCATCTATTGAAGATGCTGTAACCGTCACCTCTCAAATCGCGGATGAGCACCTCGCTCCATTTCATAGCGGTCCCACCTGCAGCCACCCGAAAAGGAGCTGCTCTTGCGTGCTTTTGCTCCCGCGCGCTCGTCGACCCAAATTTTAGTCCCACCTGGCCGTGCGAGCCGAACGCCAACCGACTTAAATAGTTGTGCTAAGCTTCTCTATTAATTGCATAGGTCGATTAATTCTTGTTGTGTGAAAGAGGTAGCTCGCCACTAGATTGCATTTCATCAACTGAAGAGTATTAATCGAGTGTCAAGTTCATCTCATTTATGTAAGAGATTCTTATTTTGTGATTCAAAAGAGCCGTGCAAACATTTGAGATTTAAAAAGTGAAAGTGCAATCATGCCCTTAATCGTATTTTGATGTTGACGACAATATACACATAGTGGACTAATAGTGTTTGTCAGGTTTATCTTAGGATTAGTCCCCACAGGACCGTGTGTGGGTCATGACTACGAACATACATATATTGCTCAAGAACGAGGAAACAAGACAACTAGCTTAGGCTTTTATGTTTGTTCTTGAGTATAGGGATCTCGCACTATTAAGAGGGGAACATGTGGCCTCATGAAGGTCTTGCTCAAAAACTCAGGGTTTTCCTCTCTTTTTTCCTTTCATCCTCTGGTCACTGTCTCTGTCTTTCTCGGATGTCCGATACTTGTCGGACGTCCGGGCACCCAATGCACACCGGACGACTAGTATTCACCGGAAGTCTGGTACTTTCTATACAGAGCCAAAACGTTGGATTTCCAATCCCCACCGGAAATCTGGTCTGTCGCTAACAGAGCCAAAACGTCAGACATTCGGTCCCTGTTGGATGTCCGATGATTCGGGCGACCGGCTTATGCCGGAAATGTTGGAAATATGCCCTAGAGGCAATAATAAATTATTTATTATTATTATATTTCCTTGTTCATGATAATCGTTTATTATCCATGCTATAATTGTATTGATAGGAAACTCAGATACATGTGTGGATACATAGACAACACCATGTCCCTAGTAAGCCTCTAGTTGACTAGCTCGTTGATCAATAGATGGTTACGGTTTCTTGACCATGGACATTGGATGTCGTTGATAACGGGATCACATCATTAGGAGAATGATGTGATGGACAAGACCCATCCTAAGCCTAGCACAAAGGTCGTGTAGTTCGTATGCTAAAGCTTTTCTAATGTCAAGTATCATTTCCTTAGACCATGAGATTGTGCAACTCCCGGATACCGTAGGAATACTTTGGGTGTACCAAACGTCACAACGTAACTGGGTGGCTATAAAGGTGCACTACGGGTATCTCCGAAAGTGTCTGTTGGGTTGGCACTCGGGATTTGTCACTCCAGTTGACGGAGAGGTATCTCTGGGCCCACTCGGTAGGACATCATCATAATGTGCACAATGTGACCAAGCGGTTGATCACGGGATGATGTGTTACGGAACGAGTAAAGAGACTTGCCGGTAACGAGATTGAACAAGGTATCGGGATACTGACGATCGAATCTCGGGCAAGTACTATACCGCTGGACAAAGGGAATTGAATACATAATTGATTGAATCCTCGACATCGTGGTTCATCCGATGAGATCATCGTGGAACATGTGGGAGCCAACATGGGTATCCAGATCCCGCTATTGGTTATTGGCCGGAGAGTTGTCTCGGTCATGTCTACGTGTCTCCCGAACCCGTAGGGTCTACACACTTAAGGTTCGATGACGCTAGGGTTATAAAGAAAGTTTGTATGTGGTTACCGAATGTTGTTCGGAGTCCCGGATGAGATCCCGGATGTCACGAGGAGTTCCGGAATGGTCCGGAGGTAAAGATTTATATATGGGAAGTCCTGTTTTGGTCACCGGAAGGGTTTCAGGTGTTATCGGTAATGTACCGGGACCACCGGGAGGGTCCCGGGGGCCCACCAAGTGGGGCCACCGGCCCGAGGGCTACATGGGCCAAGTGTGGAAGGGGATCAGCCCCAGGTGGGCTGGTGCGCCCCCCCCCCCACAAGGGCCCAAGGCGCCTAGGGTTTGGGGAGGGGGCTCCTCCACCTTGCTTGGGGGGCAAGTTTCCCCCTCTCCCCCCCTTGGCCGCCACCCTAGATGGGTTTGGGGCAGCCGCACCCCTTGGGGTGGGAACCCTAAGGGGGGCGCAGCCCCCTCCCTCTCCCCTATATATACTTGAGGTTTTGGGGCTGCCAAAGATAAGAGTTTCCACCTCTCCCTGGCGCAGCCCTACCTCTCTCCCTCCTCATCTCCCGCGGTGTTTGGCGAAGCCCTGCAGGATTGCCACGCTCCTCCACCACCACCACGCCGTCGTGCTGCTGCTGGATGGAGTCTTCCACAACCTCTCCCTCTCTCCTTGCTGGATCAAGGCATGGGAGACGTCACCGGGCTGTACGTGTGTTGAACGCGGAGGTGCCGTCCGTTCAGCACTAGGATCTCCGGTGATTTGGATCACGATGAGTACGACTCCTTCAACCCCGTTCTCTTGAATTCTTCCGCTTAGCGATCTACAAGGGTATGTAGATGCACTCTTATTCCCTTCGTTGCTAGTTTCTCCATAGATAGATCTTGGTGACTCGTAGGAAAATTTTGAATTTCTGCTACGTTCCCCAACAGTGGCATCATGAGCCAGGTCTATGCGTAGTTTCTATGCACGAGTAGAACACAAAGCAGTTGTGGGCGTAGATGTTGTTAATTTTCTTGCCACTACTAGTCTTATCTTGCTTCGGCGACATCGTGGGATGAAGCGGCCCGGACCGACCTTACACGTACGCTTACGTGAGACAGGTTCCACCGACTGACATGCACTAGTTGCATAAGGTGGCTAGCGGGTGTCTATCTCTCCCACTTTAGTTGGAGAGGATTCGATGAAAAGGGTCCTTATGAAGGGTAAATAGAAATTGTCATATCACGTTGTGGTTTTACGTAGGTAAGAAACGTTCTTGCTAGAACACCTATAGAAGCCATGTAAAAACTTGTAACAACAATTAGAGGACGCCTAACTTGTTTTTGCAGCAAGTGTTTTGTGATGTGTTATGGCCAAAGGATGTGATGAATGATATATGTGATGTATGAGATGATCATGTTCTTGTAATAGGAATCACGACTTGCATGTCGATGAGTATGACAACCGGCAGGAGCCATAGGAGTTGTCTTTATTTTTGTATGACCCGCGTGTCATTGAAGAACGCCATGTAAATTACTTTACTTTATTGCTAAACGCGTTAGCCATAGAAGTAGAAGTAGTCGTTGGCGTGACAACTTCATGAAGACACGATGATGGAGATCATGATGATGGAGATCATGGTGTCATGCCGGTGACGATGATGATCATGGAGCCCCGAAGATGGAGATCAAAAGGAGCAAACTGATATTGGCCATATCATGTCACTTTTATATTGCATGTGATGTTTATCATGTTTTGCATCTTATTTGCTTAGAACGACGGTAGTAAATAAGATGATCCCTCATAATAATTTCAAGAAAGTGTTCACCCTAACTGTGCACCGTTGCGAAAGTTCGTCGTTTCGAAGCACCATGTGATGATCGGGTGTGATAGATTCTAACGTTCACATACAATGGGTGTAAGCCAGATTTACACACGCGATACACTTAGGTTGACTTGACGAGCCTAGCATGTACAGACATGGCCTCGGAACACAGAAGACCGAAAGGTCGAGCATGAGTCGTATAGAAGATACGATCAACATGAAGATGTTCACCGACGTTGACTAGTCCGTCTCACGTGATGATCGGACACGGCCTAGTTGACTCGGATCATGTAATCACTTAGATAACTAGAGGGATGTCTATCTGAGTGGGAGTTCATAAGATGAACTTAATTATCCTGAACATAGTCAAAAGATCTTTGCAAATTATGTCGTAAGCTCACGCTTTAGTTCTGCTGTTTAGATATGTTCCTAGAGAAAATTTAGTTGAAAGTTGATAGTAGCAATTATGCGGACTAGGTCCGTAAATTGAGGATTGTCCTCATTGCTTCGAAGAAGGCTTATGTCCTTAATGCACCGCTCAGTGTGCTGAACCTCGAACGTCGTCTGTGGATGTTGCGAACATCTGACACACACGTTTTGATAACTACGTGATAGTTCAGTTAAACGGTTTAGAGTTGAGGCACCAAAGACGATTTCGAAACATCACGGAACATATGAGATGTTTCGAGGGCTGAAATTGGGATTTCAGGCTCGTGCCCACGTCAAGAGGTATAAGACCTCCGACGATTTTCTTAGTCTGCAAACTAAGGGAGAAAAGCTCAATCGTTGAGCTTGTGCTCAGATTATCTGAGTACAACAATCACTTGAATCAAGTAGGAGTTGATCTTCCAGATGAGATCGTGATGTTTCTCCAAAGTCATTGCCACCAAGCTGCTAGAGCTTCGTGATGAACTATAACATATCAGGGATAGATGTGATGATCCTTGGATATTCACGATGTATGACATCGAGAAAGTAGAAATCAAGAAGGAGCATCAATTGTTGATGGTTGGTGAAACCACTAGTTTCAAGAAGGGCAAGGGCAAGAAGGGATACTTCATGAAACGGCAAATCAGCTGCTGCTCTAGTGAAGGAACCCAAGGTTAAACCCAAACCCGAGACTAAGTGCTTCTGTAATGAGGGGAACAACCACTGGAGCAGAATTACCCTAGATACTTGGTAGATGAGAAGGCTGGCAAGGTCGATAGAAGTATATTGGATATACATTATGTTAATGTGTACTTTACTAGTACTCCTAGTAGCACTAGGGTATTAGATACCGGTTTGGTTGCTAAGTGTTAGTAACTCGAAATAAAAGCTACGGAATAAACGGAGACTGGCTAAAGGTGAGCTGATGATATGTGTTGGAAGTGTTTCCAAGCTTGATGTGATCAAGCATCGCACGCTCCCTCTACCATAGAGATTGGTGTTAAACCTAAATAATTGTTATTTGGTGTTTGCGTTGAGCATAGACATGATTGGATTATGTCTATCGCAATACGGTTATTCATTTAAGGAGAATAATGGTTACTCTGTTTATTTGAATAATACCTTCAATGGTCTTGCACCTAAAATGAATGGTTTATTGAATCTCGATCGTAGTGATACACATGTTCATGCCAAAAGATATAAGATAGTAATGATAGTACCACCTACTTATGGCACTGCCATGTAAGTCATATTGGTATAAAACGCATGAAGAAGCTCCATGTTGATGGATCTTTGGACTCACTCGTTTTTGAAAAGTTTGAGACATGCGAACCATGTCTATTGGTGTATATGCATGAAGAAACTCCATGCAAATGGACCTTTTGGACTCACTTGATTTTGAATCACTTGAGACATGCAAAAGATGACTGAAAGCCTCGTTTTCAGTAAAATGGAACAAGAAAGCAACTTGTTGGAAGTAATACATTTTGATGTGTGCAGTCCAATGAGTCTTTGAGGCACTGTGATGGATATCGTTATGTTCTTACTTCACAGATGATTTGAGTAGGTACTGAGAATATTTACTTGATGACAAGTCTGAATTATTGAATGGTTCAAGTAATTTCAGAGTGAAGTTGAAGATCATCGTGACAAGAGGATAAAATGTCTATGATATGATCATAGAGATGAGTATCTGAGTTACGAGCTTTGGCACGCAATTAAGACATTGTGGAAATTGTTTCACAATTAATACCGCCTGGAACACCATAGTGTGATGGTGTGTCCGAACATCATAGTTGCACCCTATTGGATATGGTGCGTACCATGATGTCTCTTATCGAATTACCACTATCGTTCATGGGTTAGGCATTAGAGACAACCGCACTCACTTTAGTAGGGCACCACGTAATTCCGTTGAGACGACACCGTTTGAACTATGGTTTGGAGAAACCTAAGTTGTCGTTTCTTAAAAGTTTGGGGCTGCGACGCTTATGTGAAAAAGTTTCAGGTTGATAAGCTCGAACCCAAAGCGGATAAAATGCATCTTCATAAGACACCCAAAACAGTTGGGTATACCTCCTAATTCAGATCCGAAAGCATTAGGGATTGTTTCTTGAATTGGGTCCTTTCTCGAGGAAAAGTTTGTCTCGGAAAGTTGAGTGGGAGCATGGTGGAGAGTTGATGAGGTTATTGAGCCGTCACTTCAACTAGTGTGTAGCAGGGCACAGGAAGTTGTTCCTGTGGCGCCCACACCAATTGAAGTAGAAGCTTATGATAGTGATCATGAAGTTTCGGATCAAGTCACTATCGTACCTCGTAGGGTGACAAGGATGCGTACTACTTCAGAGTGGTACAGTACTCCTGTCTTGAAGGTCATGTTGCTGGACAACAATGAACCTACGAGCTATGGAGAAGCGATGGTGGGCCCATATTCCGACAAATGGTTGGAAGCCATGAAATCCGAGATAGGATCCATGTATCAGAACAAAGCATGGACTTTGGTGGACTTGCCCGATGATCGGCAAGCCATTGAGATAAATGGATCTTTGAGAAGAAGACAGACGTGGACGGTAATGTCACCGTCTATAAAGCTCTACTTGTGGCGAAGAGTTTTTCACAAGTTCAAGGAGTTGACTACGATGAGATTTTCTCATACGTAGAGATGCTTAAGTCCGTCGGAATCATGTTAGCATTAGCTGCATTTATGAAATCTGGCAGATAGATGTCAAAACGAGTTTCCTTACCAGTTTTCATAAGGAAAGGTTGTATGTGATACAATCAGAAAGGTTTTGTCGATCCTAAGGACGCTAAAAGGTATGCTAGCTCCAACGATCCTTCTAAGGACTGGAGTAAGCATCTCGGAGTTGGAATGTGCGCTTTGATGAGATGATCAAAGATTTTGGGTTTATACAAAGTTTATGAGAAACTTGTATTTCCAAAGAAGTGAGTGGGAGCACTATAGAATTTCTGATGAGTATATGTTGTTGACATATTGTTGATCAGAAATGATGTAGAGTTTCTGGAAAGCATATAGGGTTATTTGAAAAGTGTTTTTCAATGGAAAACCTGGATTAGGCTACTTGAACAATAAGCATCAAGATCTATAAGATAGATCAAAATGCTTAATAGTACTTTCAAATGAGCACATACCTTGACATGATCTTGAAGGTGTTCAAGATGGATCAATCAAAGAAGGAGTTCTTGCCTGAGTTGTAAGGTGTGAAGTTAAGACTTAAAGCTCAACCACGGCAGAAGAAAGAGGAAGGACGAAGGTCGTCCCCTATGCTTTTGTCATAGGCTCTATACGTTATGCCATGCTGAGTACCGCACCTGATGTGTACCTTGACATGATCGTCGGTATAAAGGTGATCAAGGAAGTGGATCACCAGACAGCGGTCAAAATTGTCCTTGGAGTAATAAGGACATGTTTCTCGATTATGGAGGTGATAAAGAGTTCGGCGTAAAGGGTTACATCGATGCAAGCTTTAACACCTATCCGAATGACTCTGAGTAGAAAACCGGATACGTATAGTGGATCAACCATTTGGAATAGCAACAAGTGGAGCGTGGAAGCAGCATTTACAATGTGACCTAGAGATTTGCGAAGTACATACGGATCTGAATGTTGCAGACCCGTTGACTAAAACCTCTCTCACAAGCAAAACATGATCAAACCCCAGAACTCATTGAGTCTTAATCACATGATGATGTGAACTAGTTTAGTGACACTAGTAAACTCTTTGGATGTTGGTCACATGGCGATGTGACCTGTGAGTGTTAATCACAGGGCGATGTGAACTAGATTATTGACTCTAGTGCAAGAGGGAGACTGTTGGAAATATGCCCTAGAGGCAATAATAAATTAGTTATTATTATTATATTTCCTTGTTCATGATAATCGTTTATTATCCATGCTATAATTGTATTGATAGGAAACTCAGATACATGTGTGGATACATAGACAACACCATGTCCTAGTAAGCCTCTAGTTGACTAGCTCGTTGATCAATAGATGGTTACGGTTTCCTGACCATGGACATTGGATGTCGTTGATAACGGGATCACATAATTAGGAGAATGATGTGATGGACCAGACCCATCCTAAGCCTAGCACAAAGGTCGTGTAGTTCGTATGCTAAAGCTTTTCTAATGTCAAGTATCATTTCCTTAGACCATGAGATTGTGCAACTCCCGGATACCGTAGGAATACTTTGGGTGTACCAAACGTCACAACGTAACTGGGTGGCTATAAAGGTGCACTAAGGGTATCTCCGAAAGTGTATGTTGGGTTGGCACGAATCGAGACTGGGATTTGTCACTCCAGTTGACGGAGAGGTATCTCTGGGCCCACTCGGTAGGACATCATCATAATGTGCACAATGTGACCAAGGGGTTGATCACGGGATGATGTGTTACGGAACAAGTAAAGAGACTTGCCGGTAACGAGATTGAACAAGGTATCGGGATACCGACGATCGAATCTCAGGCAAGTACTATATCGCTGGACAAAGGGAATTGAATACGTGATTGATTGAATCCTCGACATCGTGGTTCATCCGATGAGACCATCGTGGAACATGTGGGAGCCAACATGGGTATCCAGATCCCGCTGTTGGTTATTGGCCGGAGAGTTGTCTCGGTCATGTCTACGTGTCTCCCGAACCCGTAGGGTCTACACACTTAAGGTTCGATGACGCTAGGGTTATAAAGAAAAAGTTTGTATGTGGTTACCGAATGTTGTTCAGAGTCCCGGATGAGATCCCGGACGTCACGAGGAGTTCCGGAATGGTCCGGAGGTAAATATTTATATATGGGAAGTCCTGTTTTGGTCACCGGAAGGGTTTCGGGTGTTATCGGTAATGTACCGGGACCACCGGGAGGGTCCCGGGGGCCCACCAAGTGGGGCCACCAGCCCGAGGGCTGCATGGGCCAAGTGTGGGAGGGGATCAGCCCTAGGTGGGCTGGTGCGCCCCCCCACAAGGGCCTAAGGCGCCTAGGGTTTGGGGAGGGGGCTCCTCCACCTTGCTTGGGGGGCAAGTTTCCCCCTCTCCCCCCTTGGCCGCCACCCTAGATGGGTTTGGGGCAGCCGCACCCCTTGGGGTGGGAACCCTAAGGGGGGCGCAGCCCCCTCCCTCTCCCCTATATATACTTGAGGTTTTGGGGCTGCCAAAGATAAGAGTTTCCACCTCTCCCTGGCGCAGCCCTACCTCTCTCCCTCCTCATCTCCCGCGGTGTTTGGCGAAGCCCTGCAGGATTGCCACGCTCCTCCACCACCACCACGCCGTCGTGCTGCTGCTGGATGGATTCTTCCACAACCTCTCCCTCTCTCCTTGCTGGATCAATGCATGGGAGACGTCACCGGGCTGTACGTGTGTTGAACGCGGAGGTGCCATCCGTTCGGCACTAGGATCTCCGGTGATTTGCATCACGATGAGTACGACTCCTTCAACCCCGTTCTCTTGAACGCTTCCGTTTAGCGATCTACAAGGGTATGTAGATGCACTCTTCTTCCCTTCGTTGCTAGTTTCTCCATAGATAGATCTTGGTGACTCGTAGGAAAATTTTGAATTTCTGCTACGTTCCCCAACAGGAAATCTAGTACTCACTACCCCGAGCCAAAACGTCGGACACCCGTCTTTGCCGGAAATCCGGTGTCATCCCAACAGAGACATCCTGTCGGATGTCACTAATATTCTTCCACATTCATCATTTCACCAAAGAGCTGTCGGTCGTCCGGTAATGTGTCGGCTGTCTGGTGTCTGCCAAGGCACCGGACGTCCTACATCTACTGCACTCAAGTGGCTCCAACGGCCACTTATTGGGGGATACTTAAATATCTCTCTCCTATCCCATGAGAGAGTTGACCATTCACTTTGAGCACCCCCAAGAACACATTTCACACTCTCTCTCTCTCTCTCTCTCTCTCTCTCTCAGTTTCATACACCAAATCCTAGATCCCTAAGGATTTGAGAGCATTTGTGAGAAGTTGTCGATCAAGTGATAGATCCACTCCTTCCCATTCTTCTCACCAAAGGAATTCGTTATTTGAGCAAGTCTTGAGCTTTTCCCCATTGTTCTTGTTACTCTTGGAGGTTGGAGACTCCTAGGCGGTAGGAGTTCTTCAAAGAGGAATCGTTCATTGTGATTACCCTTGAAAATTTGTGAGGGTTTGGAGACCACCCCAAGGTATACCACTAGTGGTTGAGAATCACCTTCGTGGTGATATCTCAAAGAGAGAATAGGGTGAGCCTTCGTGGCATTGGTGTGCCTTCGTGGTAACATCCACCTCTCTAAACGGTGACGTAGCTTCGCTCCAAGGAAATGAACATCGGCATACATCCTCGTCTCTCGGAGTTGCGGTTATTCCTAACCATATCTCCCTACTTTTGGTTACTTGTCTCTTAATCTTTACTTGAACTATTGTGCTTACTTATTCATATACTTGTTTAACTTGTTCACCTTGCTTAGACCATTGTATCATCCTTGTAATTGTTAGGCTCACCTTCACATTCCACTTTATAGCCTAAAATTGCTTAGTAAGAATTAAAATTTGTAATTGTACCTATTCACCCCCTCTAGGTCCATCTCGATCCTTTCAATTGGTATCAGAGCCTCGGGCTCTATTCTTGTGGCTTAACTGCCCTAGAGCGAGATGAACCCCGATGGGACCCCCCTTGTTGCAGATCCGAAGGAGAAGGGCGTGGATTCTTCGGATGTCAATTCCTTCACTCATGAGGATTTGGAACAGGCCCTTTCTAAGCAAAAGGAGGAGCATGATGCTTCTCTTGTGGTCTTTGTCCAAATGAGGTTAGCCGCATTATCCACGATGCTCACACCACTTACCAATTCAGGTGGTGTGGCTTCGAGGCTAGCTGCGCCTATTCATCCTTTAGGCCAACAACCTCCTAGTAGTGATCACTCTGGTGTTCCATGGCTTTATGCCGAACCTCAAGTAGAGAAACCAAAGTATAACCCTAGAGGCAAACCTCCTTTGCTTGATGAGAGTGCTGATTTTGCTTTGTGGAGAGTTGGTATGCAGGATCGTCTTAGGTTCGCCAATGATGAGATGTTGGACATCTTGGAGTATGGCTAAAACCCTATCGATCCAAAGAATCTCACACCAAGAGAAACATATGACAAGCATCTCAACAACACTGCAATCATGTGCATAAGGAAAGGAAAGAATGATAATCAAAGGATACCTTACATACACATTACAAGTGCAAAGGAATTACGAGATAGCATTGTGAGGACCAAGACCGGTACCTCCACTCTCCGGCTTGCTCAATATGAAATTGCCAAAGGTCAATTGCAAAACTTTTTATGGAGAAAGGTGAATCCCCAAGCAGCTCCTTGAGCGTCTCATGACTCTCTCGCTGACATCGAGTCTTGTGATTGCGTCAAGATGATAGGTCCATTTTGCATCATGCTTTTATATTGATATCTATTGCATTATGGGCTGTTATTACACGTTATGTCACAATACTTATGCCTATTCTCTCTTATTTTACAAGGTTTACATGAAGAGGGAGAATGCCGGCAGCTGGAATTCTGAGCTGGAAAAGGAGCAAATATTAGAGACCTATTCTGCACAACTCCAAAAGTCCTGAAACTCCACGGAAGTTATTTTCGGAAATAATAAAAAAATACTGAGTGAAGAAAATACCAGAGGGGCCCACACCCTGGCCACGAGGGTGGGGGGCGCGCCCCCTGCCTCGTGGGCCCCCTGGTGGCCCTCCTGTGCCCATCTTCTGCTATATGAAGTCTTTCGTCCGAGGAAAAAAAATCATAAGCAAGCTTTCGGGACGAGACTCCGCCGCCACGAGGCGGAACCTTGGCGGAACCAATCTAGGGCTCCGGTGGAGCTGTTCTGCTGGGGACACTTCCCTCCGGGAGGGGGAAATCATCGCCATCATCATCACCAACGCTCCTCTCATCAGGAGGGGGCCAATCTCCATCAACATCTTCACCAGCACCATCTCCTCTCAAACCCTAGTTCATCTCTTGTATCCAATTCTTGTATCTATGTCTGAGATTGGTACCTGTAGGTTGCTAATAGTGTTGATTACTCCTTGTAGTTGATGCTAGCTGGTTGATACGTCTCCAACCTATCTATAACTTTTGATTTTTCCATGTTATTATATTACCTCTTTTGGATGTTTATGGGCTTTATTTTACACATTTATATCATTTTTGGGACTAACCTACTAACTGGAGGTCCAGCCCATATTGCTGTTTTTTTTGCCTATTTCAGTATTTCGAAGAAAATGAATATCAAACGGAGTCCAAACGGAATGAAACCTTCGGGAGCGTTATTTTTGGAACAAATCTGATCCGGAGAGCTTGGAGTGCAAGTCAAGAAGCCTCCGAGGGCCCCACGAGATTGGAGGGCACGCCCCCCCTTAGGGCGTGCCCCCCTGTCTTGTGGGCCCCTCGGGCGGCCACCGACATACTTCTTCCTCCTATATATACCTACGTACCCCGAAAACATCTAGGAGCACCACGAAACACAATTTCCACCGCCGTAACCTTCTGTATCCGCGAGATCCCATCTTGGAGCCCTTGCCGGCACTCTGCCGGAGGGGGAAGCAACCACAGAGGGCCTCTACATCAACATCCTTGCCCCTCCGATGAGTTGTGAGTAGTTTACCACAGACCTACGGGTCCATAGTTATTAGCTAGATGGCTTCTTCTCTCTTTTTGGATCTCAATACAATGTTCTCCCCCTCTCTTGTGGAGATCTATTCGATGTAAACTCTTTTTGCGGTGTGTTTGTCGAGATCTGATGAATTGTGGGTTTATGATCAAGTTTATCTATGAATAATATTTGAATCTTCTCTGAATTCTTTTATGTATGATTGAGTTATCTTTGCAAGTCTCTTCGAATTATCAGTTTGGTTTGGCCTACTAGATTGGTCTTTCTTGCCATGGAAAAAGTGCTTAGCTTTGGGTTCAATCTTGCGATGTTCTTACCCAGTGACAGAAAGGGTTGCAAGACACGTATTGTATTGTTGCCATCGAGGATAACAAGATGGGCTTTATATCATATTCCATGTGTTTATCCCTCTACATCATGTCATCTTGCTTAATGCGTTACTCTGTTCTTATGAACTTAATACTCTAGATGCAGGCAGGAGTCGGTCGATGTGTGAAGTAATAGTAGTAGATGCAGGCAGGAGTCGGTCTACTTGTTATGGACGTGATGCCTATATACATGATCATGCCTAGATAATCTCATAACTATGCGCTTTTCTATCAATTGCTCGACAGTAATTTGTTCACCCACCGTAATACTTATGCTATCTTGAGAGAAGCCTCTAGTGAAACCTATGGCCCCCGGGTCTATCTCTTATTATATTTGCTTTCCATCTACCTTTATTTGCATATTTACTTTTTTGCATCTATATCCTAAAATACCAAAAATATATTTATCTTATCATTTTATATTTATTAGATCTCACTTCCGCAAGTGGCCGTGAAGGGATTGACAACCCCTTTATTGTGTTGGTTGCAAGTTCTCAGTTTGTTTGTGTAGGTGCGTGGGACTTTTGAGGAGCCTCCTACTGGATTGATACCTTGGTTCTCAAAACTGAGGGAAATACTTACGCTACACTTTGCTGCATCACCCTCTCCTCTTCGAGGAAAACCAACGCAAGCTCAAGACATATCAAGAAGGATTTCTGGCGCCGTTGCCCGGGAGGTCTTCGCTCAAGTCAAAACATACCAAGTACACATCACAAACCCATCTCCTCGCATTTACATTATTTGCCATTTTCCTCTCGTTTTCCTCTCCCCCACTTCACCCTTGCCGTTTTATTCGCCCTCTCTTTCCCAATCTCCTCCTCTCTTTTCGCTTGCCGTTTTTCTGTTTGCTTGTGTGTTGGATTACTTGTTGCCATGGCACAAGATAATACCAAGTTGTGTGACTTCTCGAATACCAATAATAATGATTTCCTTAGTACTCCGATTGCTCCTCTTAATGATGTTGAGTCTTGTGAAATCAATACCGCTTTGTTGAATCTTGTTATGAAAGATCAATTCGCCGACCTTCCTAGTGAAGATGCTGCTACTCATCTAAACAATTTTGTTGATTTGTGTGACATGCAAAAGAAGAAAGATACGAATAACAATATTGTCAAATTTAAGTTATTTCCGTTTTCACTTAGAGATCGTGCTAAAGTTTGGTTTTCGTCTTTGCCTAAAAATAGTATTGATTCTTGGAACAAGTGCAAAGATGCTTTTATCTCTAAGTATTTTCCTCCCGCTAAGATCATCACTCTTAGGAACGATATTATGAATTTTAAACAACTTGATCATGAGCATGTTGCCCAATCTTGGGAAAGAATGAAATTGATGCTTCGCAATTGCCCTACTCATGGTTTGAATTTATGGATGATCATACAAAATTTTTATGCCGGTTTGAACTTTGCTTCTAGAAATCTCTTAGATTCGGCCGCGGGAGGCACCTTTATGGAAATCACATTAGGAGATGCTACAAAATTGCTTGATAATATTATGGCTAATTATTCTCAATGGCACACCAAAAGATCTTCTAGTAAAAAAGTGCATGCTATAGAAGAAATCATTGTTTTGAGTGGAAAGATGGATGAACTTATGAAGATGTTTGCTACTAAAAATACTCCTCTTGATCCCAATGATATGCCTTTGTCTTCCTTGATTCAGAATAATAATGAATCTATGGATGTGAATTTTGTTGGTAGGAATAGTTTTGGAAACAATGCTTATAGAGGAAATTTTAATGCTAGACCGTTCCCTAGTAACCCCTCTAATAATTAAGAAAATTCCTACAATAATTCTTATGGTAATTTTAATAAGATGCCCTCTGATTTTGAGAATAGTGTGAAAGAATTTATGATTTCTCAAAAGAATTTTAATGCCTTACTTGAAGAAAAATTGCTCAAAGTTGATGATTTGGCTAGGAACGTTGATAGACTTTCGCTTGATGTTAATTCTCTTAAACTTGGATCTTCTTCTCCTAAGCATGATATCAATGAGTCTCTCAAAGTAATGAGAATTTCCATTGACGAGTGCAAGGAAAGAACCGCTAGATTGCATGCTAAAAAAGAAAGTTTTATAAAAGCGTGTTCTTCTAGTCTTCATGAAAATAATGATGAGGATCTCAAAGTTATTGATACGTTTCCGATTAGATCTATGTTTTGCAATATGAATTTTGATGATTATGGGAGTGATGATGAATCAACTTTGCCTAGAAGGCGTCCCAAAAATTTGGGGTCTTTAGATGTTGATGTTAAATTTGGTAAAAGTGAGATTGGATAATCCTCAACTTCTAGTAATATTGAACTTACTATCTCGGATTTCAAGGAATTTGATTATGATAATTTCTCTTTAAAAGGATGTATTTCCTTGTTGCAATCCGTTATTAATTCCCCTCATGCTTATAGTCAAAACAAAGCTTTTACCAAACATATTGTTGATGCCTTGATGCAATCTTATGATGAAAAACTTAATTTGGAAGTTTCTATACCTAGAAAACTTAATGATGAGTGGGAACCTACTATAAAGATTAGAATTAAAGATTATGAGTGTTTTGCTTTGTGTGATTTGGGTGCTAGTGTTTCTACGATTCCGAAAACTTTATGTGATATTCTAGATTTCCATAATCTTGATGATTGCTCTTTAAATTTGCACCTTGCAGATTCCACCATTAAAAAGCCTATGGGAAGGATCAATGATGTTCTCATTGTTGCAAATAGAAATTTGGTGCCCGTAGATTTTATCGTTCTTGATATAGATTGCAATCTTTCTTGCCCTATTATCCTTGGTAGACCTTTCCTTAGAACGATTGGTGCGATTATTGATATGAAGGAAGGAAATATTAGATTCCAATTTCCATTAAAGAAAGGCATGGAGCACTTTCCAAGAAAAAAAGTTAAATTACCTTATGAATCTATCATGCGTGCTACTTATGAATTTAGTGCCAAAGATGGCACTCGTTAGATCTATCTTTGTTTTTATGCCTAGCTAGGGGCGTTAAACAATAGCGCTAGTTGGGAGGCAACCCAATTTTCTTTATGTTTTTTGTTTTTGCTCCTGTTTAGTAATAAATCTTGCATCTACCTTCTGGTTAGATGTGTTTTTATCTTTTAATTAGTGTTTGTGCCAAGTAGAACCTATAAGATAACCTACGATGATAGTTGATTTGATTCTGGTGAAAAACAGAAACTTTGCACGAACGAATACAATTTTGTTAAATCACAGGAACGTGATTTTGCGTTGATTCTTTTTTCTGCTGTTCAATAGACAAATATTCCAGGACTTCCTATTTTTTTAGGATTTTTAGAGTTCCATAAGTTTGCGTTAGTTACAGATTGCTACAGACTGTTCTGTTTTTGACAGATTCTGTTTTTCGTGTGTTGTTTGCTTATTTCAATGCATCTATGGCTAGTAATTCAGTCTATGAACCATAAAGAAGTTGGAATACAGTAGGTTTAACACCAAATTAAATAAATAGTGAGTTCATGACAGTACCTTATGTGGTGGTTTTGTTTTCTTTCACTAACGGAGCTTATAAGATTTCCTGTTGAGTTTTGTGCTGTGAAGTTTTCAAGTTTTGGGTAAAGCTTTTATGGAATATGGAATAAGGAGTGGCAAGAGCCTAAGCTTGGGGATGCTTATGGCACCCCAAGATATTCAAGAATAGCCAAAAGCCTAAGCTTGGGGATGCCCCGGGAAGGCATCCCCTCTTTCGTCTTCGTTCATTGGTAACTTTACTTGGAGCTATATTTTTATTCGCCACATGATATGTGTTTTGCTTGGAGCGTCGTGTATTATATTAGTATTTGCTTTTTAGTTTACCACAATCATCCTTGCTGTACACACCTTTTTGGAGAAGCCTATTTGATTAGAATTTGCTAGAATACTCTATGTGCTTCACTTATATCTTTTGAGCCTGATAGTTTTTGCTCTAGTGCTTCACTTATATCTTTTAGAGCACGGTGGTGTCTTAATTTTGAAGAAATTGCTAGTCTCTCATGCTTCACTTATATTATTTTGAGAGTCTTTTAGAACAGCATGGTATTTGCTAGGATCATAAAGTTGGTCCTAGAATGATGAGCATCAAAGTTGGGTATAATAAAAACTATAATAGAAAGTGAATTGGATGCTATGATCAATTTGATGCTTGATAATGATATGGAGGTAGTGATATTAAAGTCATGCTAGTTGGGTTATTATGAATTTAAAGAATGCTTGTGTTGAAGCTTGTGATTCATGTAGCATGCACGTATGGTGAACCGCTTTGTGATGAAGTTGGAGCACAATTTTATTTATTGATTGTCTTCCTTATGAGTGGCGGTCGGGGACGAGTGATGGTCTTTTCCTACCAATCTATCCCCCTAGGAGCATGCGCGTAGTACTTTGGTTTTTGATGACTTCTAAATTTTTGCAACAAGTATATGAGTTCCTTTGATTAATGTTGAGTCCATGGATTATACACACTCTTTCACCCTTCCACCATTGCTAGCCTCTCTTGTACCATGCAATTTTCGCCGGTACCATACACCCACCATACTCCTTCCTCAAAACAGCCACCATACCTACCTATTATGGCATTTCCATAGCCATTCCGAGATATATTGCCATGCAACTTTCCACCGTTCCGTTCATATGACACGCATTACTTTTGTCATATTGCTTTTTGCATGATCAAGTAGTTGACATTGTATTTGTGGCAAGGCCACTTTCATAATTTTCATACATGTCACTCTTGATTCATTGCATATCCCGGTACACCGCCGGAGGCATTCATATAGAGTCATATCTTGTTCTAGCTTTGAGTTGTAAATCCATAAAAGTGTGATGATCTTCATTATTAGAGCATTGTCCTAGTGAGGAAAGGATGATGAAGACTATGATTCCCCCACAAGTCGGGATGAGACTTCGGACTTTACAAAAAAAAAGAAAAAAAGAGAAAGGCCAAAAGAAAAAAAAAGAAAGGCAAAAAAAAAAAAGAAGAAAAAATAATAAAATGAGAGAAAAGAGAGAAGGGACAATGCTACTATCTCTTTTTTCCACACTTGTGCTTCAAAATAGCACCATGATCTTCATGATAGGGAGTCTCATATGCTGTCACTTTCATATACTAGTGGGAATTTTTCATTATAGAACTTGGCTTGTATATTACAATGATGGGCTTCCTCAAAAGTGCCCTAGGTCTTCGTGAGCAAGCAAGTTGGATGCACCCCACTTAATTTCTTTTGTTGAGCTTTCATATATTTATAGCTCTAGTGCATCCGTTGCATGGCAATCCCTACTCACTCAGATTGATATCTATTAATGGGCATCTCCATAGCCCGTTGATACGCCTAGTTGATGTGAGACTATCTTCTCCTTTTTGTCTTCTCCACAGCCACCCTTCTATTCCACATAAAGTGCTATGTCCATGGCTCACACTCATGTATTGCGTGAAAGTTGAAAAAGTTTGAGATTATTAAAGTATGAAACAATTGCTTGGCTTGTCATCGGGGTTGTGCATGATTAAATACTTTGTGTGATGAAGATAGAGCATAGCCAGACTATATGATTTTGTAGGGATAACTTTCTTTAGCCATGTTATTTTGAGAAGACATGATTACTTTGATTAGTATGCTTGAAGTATTACTATTTATTATGTCAATATGAACTTTTATTTTGTATTCATTTGGATCTGAACATTCATGCCACAATAAAGAAAAATTACATTATGAATTATGCTAGGTAGCATTCCACATAAAAAATTCTCTTTTTATCATTTACCTACTCGAGGACGAGCAGGAATTAAGCTTGGGGATGCTTGATACGTCTCCAACGTATCTATAATTTTTGATTGTTCCATGCTATTATATTACCTCTTTTGGATGTTTATGGGCTTTATTTTACACATTTATATCATTTTTGGGACTAACCTACTAACCGGAGGCCCAGCCCATATTGCTGTTTTTTTTGCCTATTTCAGTATTTCGAAGAAAAGGAATATCAAACGGAGTCCAAATGGAATGAAACCTTCGGGAGCATTATTTTTGGAACAAATCTGATCCGGAGAGCTTGGAGTGCAAATCAAGAAGCCTCCGAGGGCCCCACGAGATAGGAGGGCGCGCCCCCTGTCTCGTGGGCCCCTCGGGCGGCCACCAACGTACTTCTTCCTCCTATATATACCTACGTACCCCGAAAACATCCAGGAGCACCACGAAACACAATTTCCACCGCTGTAACCTTCTGTATCCGCGAGATCCCATCTTGGAGCCCTTACCGGCACTCTGCCGGAGGGGGAAGCAACCACGGAGGGCCTCTACATCAACATCCTTGCCCCTCCGATGAGTTGTGAGTAGTTTACCACAGACCTACGGGTCCATAGTTATTAGCTAGATGGCTTCTTCTCTCTTTTTGGATCTCAATACAATGTTCTCCCCCTCTCTTGTGGAGATCTATTCGATGTAAACTCTTTTTGCGGTGTGTTTGTCGAGATCCGATCAAGTTTATCTATGAATAATATTTGAATCTTCTCTGAATTCTTTTATGTATGATTGAGTTTTCTTTGCAAGTCTCTTCGAATTATCAGTTTGGTTTGGCCTACTAGATTGGTCTTTCTTGCCATGGGATAAGTGCTTAGCTTTGGGTTCAATCTTGTGGTGTTCTTACCCAGTGACAGAAAGGGTTGCAAGACACGTATTGTATTGTTGCCATCGAGGATAACAAGATGGGGTTTATATCATATTGCATGTGTTATCCCTCTACATCATGTCATCTTGCTTAATGCGTTACTCTGTTCTTATGAACTTAATACTCTAGATGCAGGCAGGAGTCGGTCGATGTGTGAAGTAATACTAGTAGATGCAGGCAGGAGTCGGTCTACTTGTTATGGACGTGATGCCTATATACATGATCATGCCTAGATAATCTCATAACTATGCACTTTTCTATCAATTGCTCGACAGTAATTTGTTCACCCACCGTAATGCTTATGCTATCTTGAGAGAAGCCTGTAGTGAAACCTATGGCCCCCGGGTCTATCTCTTATTATATTTGCTTTCCATCTACCTTTATTTGCATCTTTACTTTTTTGCATCTATATCCTAAAATACCAAAACTATATTTATCTTATCATTTTATCTTTATTAGATCTCACTTCCGCAAGTGGCCGTGAAGGGATTGACAACCCCTTTATTGCGTTGGTTGCAAGTTCTTAGTTTGTTTGTGTAGGTGCGTGGGACTTTTGAGGAGCCTCCTACTGGATTGATACCTTGGTTCTCAAAACTGAGGGAAATACTTACGCTACACTTTGCTGCATCACCCTCTCCTCTTCAAGGAAACCAACGCAAGCTCAAGACGTAGCACTGGTTTATTTGGTGGAAGATCATATGTTCAGATCCATTATGCATATTAATACTCCTCTGATTATGAACATGAATATGCTTTGTGAGTAATTACGTTTGTTCCTGAGGACATGGGAGAAGTCTTTCTATTAGTAGTCATGTGATTTTGGTATTCGTTCGATATTTTGATGAGATGTATGTTGTCTCTCCTCTAGTGGTGTTATGTGTACATCGACTACATGACACTTCACCATTATTTGGGCCTAGAGGAAGGCATTGGGAAGTAATAAGTAGATGATGGGTTGCTAGAGTGACAGAAGCTTAAACCCTAGTTTATGCGTTGCTTCGTAAGGGGCTGATTTGGATCCATATGTTTCATGCTATGGTTAGGTTTACCTTAATACTTCTTTTGTAGTTGTTGATGCTTGCAATAGGAGTTAATTATAAGTGGGATACTTGTCCAAGTAAGGATAGCACCCAAGCACCGGTCCACCCAAATATCAAATTATCAAAGTACCGAACGCGAATCATATGAACATGATGAAAACTAGCTTGACGATAATTCCCATGTGTCCTCGGGAGCGCTTTTCTCTATATAAGAGTTTGTATAGGCTTGTCCTTTGCTACAAAAAGGATTGGGCCACCTTGCTGCACTTTATTTACTTTTGTTACTTGTTGCTCGTTACAAATTACCTTATCACAAAACTATCTGTTACCTATAATTTCAGTGCTTGCAGAGAATACCTTGCTGAAAACCACTTATCATTTCCTTCTGCTCCTCGTTGGGTTCGACACTCTTACTTATCGAAAGGACTACGATAGTGATGTCTACTACACAATCTTGTTCTTGTAGACGTTGTTGGGCCTCCAAGTGCAGAGGTTTGTAGGACAGCAACAAATTTCCCTCAAGTGGATGACCTAAGGTTTATCAATCCGTGGGAGGTGTAGGTGAAGATGGTCTCTCAAGCAACCCTGCAACCAAATAACAAAGAGTCTCTTGTGTCCCCAACACACCCAATACAATGGAAAATTGTATAGGTGCACTAGTTTGGCGAAGAGATGGTGATACAAGTGCAATATGGACGGTAGATATAGGTTTTTGTCATCTGAAAATATAAAAACAGCAAGGTAACTAATGATAAAAGTGAGCGTAAACGGTATTGCAATGCTAGGAAACAAGGCCTAGGGTTCATACTTTCACTAGTGCAAGTTCTCTCAACAATAATAACATAACTGGATCATATAACTATCCCTCAACATGCAACAAAGAGTCACTTCCAAAGTCACTAATAGCGGAGAACAAACGAAGAGATTATGGTAGGGTACGAAACCACCTCAAAGTTATTCTTTCCGATCAATCCATTGGGCTATTCCTATAAGTGTCACAAACAACCCTAGAGTTCGTAGTAAAATAACACCTTAAGACACACATCAACCAAAACCCTAATGTCACCTAGATACTCCAATGTCACCTCAAGTATTCATGGGTATGATTATACGATATGCGTCACACAATCTCAGATTCATCTATTCAACCAACACATAGAACCTCAAAGAGTGCCCCAAAGTTTCTACCGGAGAGTCAAGACGAAAACGTGTGCCAACCCCTATGCATAGGTTCATGGGCGGAACCCGCAAGTTGATCACCCAAACATACATCAAGTGGATCACGTGATATCCCATTGTCACCACAGATAAGCACGACAAGACATACATCAAGTGTTCTCAAATCCTTAAAGACTCAATCCGATAAGATAACTTCAAAGGGAAAACTCAGTCCATTACAAGAGAGTAGAGGGGGAGAAACATCATAAGATCCAACTATAATAGCAAAGCTCGTGATACATCAAGATCGTATCACCTCAAGAACACGAGAGAGAGAGAGAGATCAAACACATAGCTACTGGTACATACCCTCAGCCCCGAGGGTGAACTACTCCCTCCTCGTCATGGAGAGCGCCGGGATGATGAAGATGGCCTCCGGTGAGGGTTCCCCCCTCCGGCAGGGTGCCGGAACAGGGTCCCGATTGGGTTTTTGTGGCTCTGGAGGTTTGCGGTGGCGGAACTCCCGATCTAGGTTTCTTTCTGGAAGTTTGGGTATATATGAGAGGTGTTGGCGTTGATTTCACGTCAGGGGGGTTTCCGGGCTGTCCAAGAGGCAGGGGGCGCCCCAGGGGGGTGGGCGCCCCCCGCACCCTCGTGGGCAGCCCGGGACTCTTCTGGCCTACTTCCGGTACTCCGTGGGCTTCTTCTGGTCCAAAAATGATCTCCGTCAAGTTGCACGTCAATTGGACTCTGTTTGGTTTTCCTTTTCTGCGATACTCTAAAACAAGGAGAAATGTAAAGCGCACTGGGCTCTAGGTTAATAGGTTAGTCCCAAAAATCATATAAAAGTGTATAATAAAGCCCATTAAACATCTAAGATAGATAATATAACAGCATGAATACTTCATAAATTATAGATACGTTGGAGACGTATTAGATAGATCCCCTATACTTGTGGGTCATCAAGACTCTTTTTTGGCGCCGTTGCCGGGGAGTGAAGCGCCTTTGGTAGGTGGAATTAGGTAAGGAAAAATTTATATAGCATGCTGAAATTTACTGTCAGTTGTTACTATGGAAAGTAATCCTCTGAGGGGCTTGTTCGGGGTATCTTCACCCCGACCAGTAGAGCAAAGAGTTGCTCCTCAACCTACTGAACCTACTGAAAATGAAAATGTCTACTTTGAAATTCCTTCGGGTATGATAGAGAAACTACTAGCTAATCCTTTTACAGGAGATGGAACATTGCATCCCGATTTACATCTAATCTATGTGGATGAAGTTTGTGGATTATTTAAGCTTGCAGGTATGCCCGATGATGTTATCAAGAAGAAGGTCTTCCCTTTATCTTTGAAGGGAGATGCATTGACATGGTATAGGCTATGTTATGATATGGGATCATGGGACTATAAGCGATTGAAATTGGAATTTCATCAGAAGTTTTATCCTATGCATCTTGTTCATCGTGATCGTAATTATATATATAATTTTCGGCCTCGCGAAGGAGAAAGCATCGCTCAAGCTTGGGGGAGGCTTAAGTCAATGCTATATTCATGCCCCAATCATGAGCTATCAAGAGAAATGATTATTCAAAATTTTTATGCTCGGCTTTCTGACAACAATCGCTCCATGCTCGATACTTCTTGTACTGGTTCCTTTATGATGAAGACTATTGAATTCAAATGGAATTTATTGGAAAGAATTAAATGCAACTTTGAAGATTGGGATCTCGATGAAGGTAAGGAGTCAGGTATAACACCTAAGTTTGATTGTGTTAAATCTTTTATGGATACCGATGTTTTCCGTAAATTTAGCACTAAATATGGACTTGACTTTGAGATAGTAGCTTCTTTTTGTGAATCTTTTGCTGCTCATGTTGATCTCCCTAAGGAGAAGTGGTTTAAATATCATCCTCCCATAGAAGTAAAAGTAGTTGCACCTATTAAAGTTGAAGAAAAGACTATCACTTATAATGATCCTATTGTTCCTACTGCTTATGTTGAGAAACCACCTTTCCCTGTTAGAATAAAGGATCATGCTAAAGCTTCAACTGTGGTTCGTAAAAATAATATTAGAACTTATACACCCCCTGAGCAAGTTAAAGTTGAACCAATATGGTTTGAGTTCAAACACGGGATCACCCTTGGGTGGAGGGGGGTCCCCAAGAATTTCAACGGGAAGGTTATGTTTCAGCATAGGTTCCTGTTTAAGGAACACTTCATCTATTTCCTCCCTTTCCTTCATAAACATATCGTTTTCATGGTCTAGCAAATATTGTTCTAACGGATCAGTTGGAGGAACAACAATGGAAGCAAGACCAATAATCTCATCCTTAATAGGTGGTTCCCTATCATGAGGTTGTCTACTAAACTTAGCAAAATTAAACTCATGAGACATACCATCTATGCCAACAGTGACAATATTCTTTTCACAATTAATCTTAGCACTAGTTGTATTCAAGAAGGGTCTACCAAAAATAATGGGACAAAAATCATCTTGTGGGGAACTAAGAACAAGAAAATCAGCAGGGTATTTAACCTTCCCACACAAAACTTCAACATCTCTAACAATCCCAAAGGGTTTAATGGTATCCCTATTACACTACAAAAAAAAAAGACACATCCATGACATTTTGGGCCGAACGAAATTTTTTTCTGTCATACATATGACACTTCTATGACGATAATTGTGACAAAACCCGGTATCATCATAGATGTGGTGGGCTCCTACTTCTATGACAAAAATCATGACAGAAAATGGGATTTTCGTCCTGGGCGGGCCGGAGACGCAGCTGCATGACATTCTTTGGGCCATCCATGACGGAAAAAACCGTGGTAGAAGCGAGGGGGAGGAAAATTTTGGGGAGTTGCCGGTTACGGTGGGAGGTCGGGGGCGGAGCAATGCGTGTTTCTCTCATACGACGCTGCTGTGTGTGCGGCGTTAGCTCTAATCAAGCCGAAGCGAGGCGTTGGGCTCTAATCGAACCCGGCGATTACCTGCGCAGCTACGTTCATCGAACTGAGCGATCGATCGATGGCTGTTAATCGAACCCGATGGAGCGATTCGCCGCTACTACTTCTAATCAAGCCGATCGATTGGATGAGCAGTGGCGTTGGGGGTTTGGATTGAATTGGCGGTGGCGTTGCCTCGGATGAACAGGAACCCGTGGTGTGGAGGGCTGGATGAGCAGATGAGCGGTGGAGGGTGGCCGTGGAGGGTGGTTGAACAGGACCCGTGGTGTGGAGGGCTGGATGAATAGTAGGCGGTGGAGGGTGCCCGTGGAGGGCTGGTTGAGCGATGGCGGTGGAGAAGCGCACGATGGAGGCTGGATGAACAGGAGCCCGTGGAGGCTGGAGGAGGTCGACGGTGGAGATGAACAGTATCCCGTGGAGTCCCGTTTTGCGGTACGCCACACCCCTCCCCCCGTTTCGACCGTAGCGCTCCAACACAAGTCCGTTTCGTCCGTTTTGCGGTACTCCACACCCCTTCCGATCAACAGGACCGCCGTTTCGACCGTAGCGCTCCAACACAAATCCATTTCGTCCGTTTTGCGGTACGCCACACCCCTCCCGATCAACAGGACTCCCGTTTCGACCGTAGCGCTCCAACACAAGTCCGTTGCGTCCGTTTTGCGGTACGCCACACCCCTCCCGATCAACAGGACCCCCGTTTCGACTGTAGGAGGTCCGTTTTGTCCGTTTTGCGGTACGCCACACCCCTCTCGATCAACAGGACTCCCGTTTCGATCGTAGGAGGTCCGTTTCCTCCGTTTTGCGGTATGCGCGACTAGGCGTTCGAGACGCCGCCCGTATGTACACATACGTGACCGCATTTTCTTTCTTGCACTCTGGCCGCTGTACGTACATGTACATGCTATGGGCGCGCCTCTACTACGGCACGTGCGCGCCTCTACATCGACTAGTATGTACGTACACGTTCGCGACCAGGATGACAACGCTACGTACGCTTCGACCAGGTGGGTCCCGACTGTCAGGCACTTCCGTGCCTGCGAAGATGTAGCTGGTGGGTCCCAGCAGTCAGGGGGGCGAATCGTTTTTTTGGCCTGGACGCACTTCCTTGCGTGCGAAGGTGTAGCTGCTGGGTCCCAGCAGTCAGGGGGGCGAATCATTTTTTTGCCCGGACGCACTTCCTTGCGTGCGAAGGTGTAGCTGCTGGGTCCCAGCAGTCAGGGGGGCGAATCATTTTTTTTGCCCGGACGCACTTCCTTGCGTGCGAAGGTGTAGCTGGTGGGTCCCAGCAGTCGTGGGGAGAATCATTTTTTTCCGCACGCACTTCCTTGCATGCGAAGATGTAGCTGGTGGGTCCCAGCAGTCAGGGGGGCGAATCATTTTTTTCCCGGACGCACTTCCTTGCGTGCGAAGATGTAGCTCGTGGGTCCCAGCAGTCAGGGGGCGAATCATTTTTTTCGCAAAATACGGTGGCCTGTCCGGTGGGTCCTCGCTGTCAGGTGGAGGAATAATTATTTTGCGCGTAATAAGGAGACACTTCCTTGCGGCTGCCGTGGACCCAGCTGTCAGCCTCTCCACGTACAGTCCACGTCCGATAGAAGTCGTTCCTTGACCATGTTGACCACGCCGCGCTGAGAGCACCACGGCGGTGGACGACGGCGAGGCCTAGGAAGGGGATGACACGGAGCCGGGGAAGACGCGACAGTGGATGCACATGCGAAGAGGAGTACGAGGGTTCACTGGTTCGGCTGCGCTGCTCTCGCCGCAGAATAATAGGGGGTGTGGGTCAGTGGGTGAGTGGAGGGATGGCCTGGCCAGCGGTGGGAGTAGTAGGGGGCGCTGAGGCCTCCGCGGCAGCACAACCGGCCACGGGAGGCAGGAGCAGGCGACACGACCGGCGCTGCTTTGGGCGGCTGGAGCAAGAAGACCAGAGGTTGAAGAAGCACGACGGCCGTTGGATGGACATCGTACGGTCACTTCAGCTAGAATCGTTTATATTGACTAAGTTGACAAAGCCCTTGGTACGTCAACTTAGTAGGCCCACAGGTCAGCTTCCGAAACGGTGCGCCCCAGATGTCAGGGGGATGAATCATTTTTTGGGCGGGTGAAGCTAGAATATCCGAGATTGAAGAAGAAGCACGACATCCATTGGATGGACATCCAACGGCCACTGCTGCTAGAACCGTGTGTTGACTATAAGTTGGCAAAGCATTGCATACCCGTCAACTCTGTTTTTTTAGGGGACGCGTCAACTTTGTAAGGCCAGAAGTGTGTGGCAGAGAACTTATAGCCCATTTGAGATTTGTAAGAATGTGTAGCCCATTTTTGAATTCTAAAGGAATTTACTACAGCCCATTTACAGTTTGTTAAAAGTACAGCCCATTTCAACCAACCGTTCAAAACAGAATTCAATAAAATTTCCCACATTTTGATGGGATCCGAATATTTTTATCCCGAAATTTTATTCAGATTAAATACAATTTCAATATAAATTTATATTGCGTAAAAATCCAACGAAACATTCCGCTCGCAACAATTAAGGAAATTAAATTTTTCAATATTCCAAAAATAATATTTTATAAAGTAATCACTGTTTGGTGCATTTTTTTATAGTTACTACCCAGTTTTTATAATTACATCCCATTTATTATTTCTTAAAGCCCATTTTCTTGTTAAGCCTGATGCATCCCTCCTAGGAAAGATTTGCAGCCCAGCGGGGCGGAGAATAACAACTTGACCTTGCCTGGGTATTCCTAAAAAAAGTATAACTGGGCTAGCCATTTTCAGCTTGAAAAAAAATTAATATCTGGGCTGGATATCTGGCCTGGGCTAGACGGGCTATAGCCCGCCCAGTTAATACCTGCAACGATGTTTTCGTTGTTGTTTAGAGGAGAAAAATTAATATCTGGGGTAAACATCGAAAAACTCTACAATGCTCACACCTCAAAAACACAAATACTGCTCGAGCTGCTTGGTCCCAGCTGTCGGCCGCTTCTTGTGCAATTCTCTCGTTTATTGACTACTCCCTACTTTCCGGTTTATTATGCTCAATTCAAAAATCTCACCAATCAAGGTAGATGGCGAGTGGTGGAATACTTTTTCTAGTTTTGCAAAAGCACCTAATTAATGCTCTTGTTATCCTCAAAAAATTATGTTTATCAATGCATTAATTGCAATGCATGCATGCATAAAGTACATGCATTGGTCAATTTTCTCTTAATACTTGCATGCAATGATTTAATGCACCTCGGAATCTGAACATGTGATGGAAAACAACCAAATTGAGCCTTATAAAATGGAAAAACTAAAATTTTGAGATAAGCCCTATCTGTACTACTATATAGTGTACCAGTTTTGAGATGGATCCAGAGCATCAATCATAACCATTGGTCTCCAAAATCCAAGGGCTAAGATCAGCCGGATTCGCCATGAACAGTAGACTGTTGTTGCCTCTGCTGTGTTCTAGAATATTCACGTGGCCCTTCCAGGAAAAAAAGGCCCATATGTGATGCCTCATGGGCTATATTACTGCTTGAGCGCATGATGACTTGAGCCCAGATAAGAAGGTTTTGGAGGAGAATGGGAAGAAAAAATAATAGAGTAACATACAATTTTTTTAATGAACCTCCAGTATTTTAGATGTGAATGTACAATTTTTTGTGTGAATATTAAAAAAAATTGTGGGTGGAATTCCATTTATCAAAATCACTCCATTATACTTTTTTCGAGTCACACTCCAAAATCACGCCATTCTTTTAAGACATGCATTGCACGTGCATACATACTAGTAAACCGGAAAGGAGGGAGTACATAGGTAGACAATGGTGTGGGACCATGATGTCAGGAAACCAGGAGGAAGCAAAATAAATTATAGTTATACATATATATATATATATATATATATATATATATATAATAAGGAGGCACTTGCGTACGTGAGGCTATGGAACTGGGGGTCCCCATTGTCATCCTATCCAAGTAAAGTGATCTCCTCGCCTGCGCGCGCTTTCCGCCCGAAACAGTTAGCGCCGGCCGCCCCGCTTCCCGGTGCAGGCGATTGCTCCGCCTTCAAACGACACAAGTGCCGTCCGTCTGTCCATCTGCCGCACACATTAATGATACGCGGTTGCCGAGGCGGCTACTCCGGCGTCACACGTCCGTCCCTCCGCCCGCCCACCATTGTTATATAAACTGCTGCGCCGGCCATAGCCGCAGTCATCCGCATCCGTTGCCTTTCTCCTGTCCACACCACTACTGCCCACCATGGCTTCCTCGCGCTCCAGCGCTCTTCGGGACGGGCGGACGACGGACCACAAGGAGATAGCAGCCATTGCTGCCGAACGGCTGGCCGGCAGGCAGCCGGAGGACGACGACGTCCCAATGGAGAACATGGTAGTCCACGATCCGGCGCCAACCCCCTCCTCCGCACCATCCTCGCCGGTGCATTGCACCATGACCATCGGCGAGGCCCGTGCCCAAAATATGGACAGGGTGAGGCAGATGCGTGAGGAGCAGTTACGGGAGGCGCAAGACGCCGCCGCCTACAACCACCATCTCCTCCAGGAGCACCTGCAGGCAGAGGAGCAGATCGCCGCGAAGCGGGCGGAGCAGGAGGCGCTGCTCGACTCGTACCGCTCCGCCCGCAAGGGCCGCCTCGAGCGCTGGCGGTACCGCATGCGGGTGGCGGAGGCTGCGGCCGCCTACAAAGAGGCTAGCAAAGAGGGCGATGAAGCGGGCGAGGCGCTGTTTGGCGAGACTGAGGACGAGGCAGAGGACAATGCCGGCTCCGACGAGTCCTCGCTCCGCTGGCGTCGACGACGCCCTGCTCCGCTGACGCCCCGCGGCGCCAACAACGAGGCAGAGGACATCGCCGGCTCCGCCGAGGCCCCGTGGCGCCAACAACGAGGCAGAGGACACCACCGACTCCGCCGAGGCCCCGCCCCGCCAACAACGAGGCAGAGGACATCGCCGGCTCAGCTGAGGCCCCACCGTGCCGGCAACGTGGGGGAGGATTTCCACCGCTCCGCTGAGGCGCCGCCCGCCGGCAACGAGACAGAGGCATCGCCGGCTCCGCCGAGGCCCCGCCCCACTGCCAACGAGGCCGCGCCACATAGAAAACGAGGAAGAGTAGAACACGGTAGGTCGCCGCCGCTCGGGTCCAAGTAAGGCCACCGCTGCTACCCTCCGGTTGAAGCCAAGCTAGGCGGGTTGACCATTGACGGCCGATTAGCTTCTTGACGGCGACGTGGAGTCGGAGAGCTGCGCTGGAGAAGAACGATGCTTCTACTTAACTGCTGGTGCAGTTGGCTGACTGACACATGGGCCCAACATGCCACATGTCAGTTACACAACTGCACCTGCAGTTAAGTCACTGAAGCTTCTGTTCGGCTCAGCGGGACACAGGTGGGTAGCTTTGGTTAATTAATTATACCTCCAGCACACCCCTTTTTAGTTTTTCGTTCGAAAAGGAGGATGACCCCCGGCCTCTGCATCTGGGAGATGCATGCGGCCATAGACACCCCTTTTTAGTTGAAGAATGTATGAAATGTAATGAAATCCGGCATGTTTATATGAAATCCGACTGTGTATGAATGAATTTATTTTGATTAGTTTGAATTCCTGTATCACTGGCATTGGATGAACATGTAAAACAATACGTACTAGCATTATTCCCAGGGTGATCACCACGTTTGCAGCAGTTTCACATGTACTCCCTCCGCTCCTTTCTAGTCTGCATACAAGTTTTGTCAGCAGTCAAAGTATCTCTACTCACTAGTAGAAAAGGGGGCAATGGTCCAGGCCGGGCCAGCCCATTAGTCCCGGTTCAATCCAGAACCGGGACCAATGGTGGCATTGGACCCGGTTCGTGAGCCCCGGGGGCCGGCCTGGCCACGTGGGCCATTGGTCCTGGTTCGTCTGGACCTTTTGGTCCCGGTTGGTGGGACGAACCGGGACCAATGGGCCTCGCTCCTGGCCCACCACCATTGGTCCCGATTCATGCCACCAACCGGGACCAATGGTGGTGCCTATATATACCCCCTCGCGCAAGAGCAGAGCACACTGCTCTATTTTTTCTGGCCGAGGGGGAGAGGGCTTGGTGGTGCTCTAGCTCACCTCCTATGCACACAAGGTGTTCGATGGAATGCCCGAGCCACACTACTTAAGATTTCTCCTCTCCAAGCTCGACCGCCAAGCTCCATTTTCCTCAATATTTGTCTAGGTTCAGCGGTCCGTCACGCCCCGTCCCCGTCTTCACCGTCGTCGATCACCCGCGCCGATCTCATCGCCGACACCACCGTGGTGAGCCTCTTGTTCTTATCTTCTTTCTGAAAGGAAAAATATTCTTACTTGTATGTTTAGATAGATACTTGTATTATTTTCTTACTTTTATTATTGCATCTTATATAGTGCGATGGTTTTGGTATCCGCCCCCATCGGCCCTTGTCCTGTCTATGATTCGGATGTGGTATATATTATATTTTCATAACTATTGGTTCATTTATTGTTTATGACAATTATGCCGACCAACGTGACATAGATTTTATTTATCTAGGAGGTTGTTGAACCGGAAATTCCAACCGACCCTATTGTCGAGAGGTTAAATTTAGTTGAAGAAGAAAACAATTTGTTGAAGGAAAAAATTAGAAAAATTGAGGAGGAGAAGATGATATTGGAGTTGCATGTTGCGGATGTCGTCGATGATTACAAGATCAAGATGGATGCAATGCGCTTGAAGATTAGAAAGATTAAAAAATATGCCATTCATACCGAGGCTTGGTATCATTATGCCGTTGGATCAGTTGTTACATTGGTTGCGATTATGATCGCATTTGTTTTCGCATTGAAATGTTTTACATAGTTTCAGTGTATGGTTTAATTAATTTAGATGCTCTGAAGAGCTTTATGTTGTTAGATGAGAACTATGTATGTACTTTGGTTTTAATGTGATGATGAACTTCTATTAATTTGGTCACTTAATTATCTATTCATGATGTTACGTAATGATTTTTGACACACTTAATTATATATAATGCACGCAGATGAACCGCAATGGTTGTGCGGTTCAAGACACACCTCCGAGTACATTAAGGGCATGCATGATTTTCTCGAAGTGGCTGAGGCAAACAAGCAGAATGGTTTTATGTGTTGTCCATGCCCTATATGTGGGAATACGAAGTCTTACTCTGACCGGAAAATCCTCCACACCCACCTGCTTTACAAGGGTTTCATGCCACACTATAATGTTTGGACGAGGCATGGAGAAATAGGGGTTATGATGGAAGACGGCGAAGAAGAAGAGTACGATGACAACTATGTGCCCCCTGAATACGGTGATGCTACTGAAGATCAAGAGGAACCAGACGATGTGCACGATGATGCTGCAACGGGCGAAGCTGCTGAAGATCAAGAGGAACCAGACGATGTGCCCGATGATGATGATCTCCGCCGGGTCATTGTCGATGCAAGGACGCAATGCGAAAGTCAAAAGGAGAAGCTGAAGTTCGATCGCATGTTAGAGGACCACAAAAAAGGGTTGTACCCCAATTGCGAAGATGGCAACACAAAGCTCGGTATCGTACTGGAATTGCTGCAGTGGAAGGCAGAGAATGCTGTGCTCGACAAAGGATTTGAGAAGCTCTGAAAATATTGAAGAAGAAGCTTCCAAAGGATAACGAATTGCCCGACAAAGTACATACGCAGCAAAGAAGGTCGATGCCCTCTAGGATTGGAGGTGCAGAAGATACATGCATGCCCTAATGACTGCATCCTCTACATGGTGCGTATAAGGATCTGAACGCATGCCCGGTATGCGGTGCATTACGGTATAATATCGACGAGATGACCCCGGTGATGTTGACGGCGAGCCCCCGGAAGAGGGTTCCTGCGAAGGTGATGTGGTATGCTCCTATAATACCATGGTTGAAACGTCTGTTCAGAAACGGAGAGCATGCCAAGTTGATGCGATGGCACAGTGAGGACCGTAAGAAAGACGGGAAGTTGAGAGCACCCGCTGACGGGTCGCAGTGGAGAAAAATCGAGAGAAAGTACTGGGATGATTTTGCAAGTGAGCCAAGGAACGTATGGTTTGCTTTAAGCGCGGATGGCATTAATCCTTTCGGGGAGCAGAGCAGCAATCACAACACCTGGACCGTGACTCTATGTATGTATAACCTTCCTCCTTGGATGTGCATGAAGCGGAAGTTCATTATGATGCCAGTTCTCATCCAAGGCCCTAAGCAACCTGGCAACGACATTGATGTGTACCTAAGGCCATTAGTTGAAGAACTTTTATAGTTGTGGAATGGAAATGGTGTACGTACGTGGGATGAGCACAAATAGGAGGAATTTAACCTAAAGGCGTTGCTGTTCGTGACCATCAACGATTGGCCTGCTCTCAGTAACCTTTCAGGACAGACAAACAAGGGATACCATGCATGCATGCACTGTTTACTTGACACTGATAGTATATACCTGGCAAGCTGCAGGAAGAATGTGTACCTAGGCCATCGTCGATTTCTTCTGACCAACCATCAATGTCGAAAGAAAGGCAAGCATTTCAAAGGCGAGGCAGATCACCGGAAGAAGCCCGCCATGCGCACCGGTGATCACGTACTTGCTATGGTCAATGATTTACACGTAATCTTTGGAAAGGGTCCCAGCGGACTAGCTGTTCCGGGGGACACGCACCCATGTGGAAGAAGAAATCTATATTTTTGGACCTACCCTACTGGAAAGACCTAGAGGTCCGCTCTTCGATCGGCGTGATGCACGTGACGAAGAACCTTTGCGTGAAGCTGCTAGGCTTCTTGGGCGTGTATGGGAAGACAAAAGATACAGCTGAGGCACGGGAGGACCTGCAACGTTTGCACGAAAAAGACGGCATGCCTCCAAAGCAGTATGAAGGTCCTGCCAGCTATGCTCTTACCAAAGAAGAGAAGGAAATCTTCTTTGAATGCCTGCTTAGTATGAAGGTCCCGACTGGCTTCTCGTCGAATATAAAAGGAATAATAAATATGGCAAAGAAAAAGTTTCAGAACCTAAAGTCTCATGACTGCCACGAGATTATGACGCAGCTGCTTCCGGTTGCATTGAGGGGGCTTCTACCGGAAAACGTCCGATTAGCCATTGTGAAGCTATGTGCATTCCTCAATGCAATCTCTCAGAAGGTGATCGATCCAGAAATCATACCAAGGCTAAGGAGTGATGTGGTGCAATGTCTTGTCAGTTTCGAGCTGGTGTTCCCACCATCCTTCTTCAATATCATGACGCACGTCCTAGTTCATCTAGTTGACGAGATTGTCATTACGGGCCCGATTTCTACACAATATGTACCCTTTGAGAGGTTCATGGAGTCCTAAAGAAATATGTCCAGAATCGCGCTAGGCCGAAGGAAGCATCTCCATGGGACATCAAGCAGAGGATGTCATCGGGATTTGTGTTGACTTCATTCCTGGCCTTAAGAAGATAGGTCTCCCTAAATCGCGGTATGAGGGGAGACTGACCGAAAAGGCACGCTTGGAAGGGACTCAATAATATGCAGGACGGATATTCTTGGTCTCAAGCACACTACACAGTTCTACAGAACTCTACCTTGGTGACCCGTATGTCGATGAACACAAGAACAGTCTCCGCCCAAACACCGGAGTAGAAAACGACGATCGGATTACATGTGAACACATCAGACTTTCAGCAGTTGGTTGGAAGCACGATCGAGGTGACAACACTGTTTGTGATGAGCTATACTTGTTGTCCAGGAACCATCTTTGACTGTATTGATTTGGAAAGGATCTGAGATAAATGGGAATACATTTTACATGATTGACCAAGATCAAAAGAGCACCAACCAAAACAGCGGTGTCCGCTTTGATGCAACAACCGAGAGGGGAAATGACACATATTATGGTTACATAGTGGACATATGGGAACTTGACTACGGACATGATTTTATGGTCCCTTTGTTTAAGTGCAAATGGGTCAATCTGTCGAGAGGCGGTGCAGTGTAGACCCACAGTACGGAATGACAACAGTGGATCTGAAAAATCTTGGGTACACTGACGAACCGTTCGTCCTAGCCAATGATGTGGCACAGGTTATCTATGTGAAGGACATGTCTACCAGACCGAGAAAGAGAAAAGATAAGGAAGCGAATACATCATACAATGAGCCAAAGCGCCACATAGTTCTTTCAGGAAAAAGGGACATCGTGGGAGTGGAGGACAAGACAGACATGTCTGAAGATTATGAAAAGTTTCATGAAATTCCTCCCTTTAAAGTCAAGGCTGACTCCAGCATCCTGATAAACGATGAAGATTATCCATGGTTACGGCGCAATAAGCAAATGACACAAGCGAAGAAAAAGTGAAGACTTTCTCCCGCAACTATTATGTTGATACCATGCCAACTTTGTAACTGACGAGTATGATACCATTGTCCGTTTTGTACATGCACATGCTATGTGTGGGTCAATTTATGATACCATGCCAACTTTCAAATTTTTCAGAGTTCATTTGAAATGCTTTAATGTCTTATGGTTCGGCCCTCGTAATAATAAAAAATAGCAACAATAAGTATTTTGTTGTAAGTAGAAACAAAATAAAATAAATAAAGCAAGAAAGAAAACAAAAAAACAAAAAAAGTGTTTTCAAATTTGAAAAGTAATGGCACTAACTGAAAGTTTATAATTTTCCTAAAACTAAAAGCAAAAAGAATTAAAAAATAAAGCAAAAAAAAAAGAAAATAAATAATGCAGAAAACAAAACAAAAATACTGGAAAAAAAATAAAAATAGCAACAATAAGTAAAGAAAACAAAAAAACAAAAAATGCCCCTTACTGGGCCCCCACGGCCTGAATACGACTTGAAACCCTACTATGGGCCAGGATTCAGGCCCGCAGTAGGCCCAGAAGGCCCATCAGGCAAAGCAGTAGCAAGTAGGCCCTTAAGCCTGCAGTGGAGAGGAGCTCGAGAGGGGTGCGGCAGTGGGGCTTATAAACCACTGCACGCCCCTCTCAACTAGCGAGGTGGGACTAAACTTTGGCCGCGACGCGGGCAGCACAGGGGCCATTGGTCCCGGTTGGTGGCACCAACCGGGAATAAAGGGGGTGCATTGGTACCGGTTCGTGGCACCAACCGGTACCAATTCCCACCCTTTAGTCCCGGTTGGTGGCACCAACCGGGACCAAAGGCCGCCGCTTCCCGCCCTTAGGGCTGCTGAAAAGAGGCCTTTGGTCGGTTGGTGGCACCAAGCTGGGACTAAAGAGACATTGGTCCCGGTTGGTGCCACGAACCGGTACCAATGCCTTGGGTATATAAGAAACACTTAGCAGTTTGTGCAAAAATCACTTCTTCTCCGCCCCGACGCCCCCACGCTGCTCCTCGTCGCCGTCGCCGCCGAGCCCTGCCCCGCCGTCGCCGCCGCCCTCGCCTCGCGCCGTCGCCGCCGAGCCCTGCCCGACACCGTCGCCGCGCCCTCGCCGACACCGTCACCGCTCGCCGCCCTGCCCGCCGCCGCCGCCCGCGCCCTCGCCCGCCGCCTGCTCGCTCGCCGCCCTGCCCTGCCGTCTCCGTCGCCGACGCTCGGCGCCCTGCCCGACGCTGCTGCCCGACCCTTCCCGCCGCCGTCGCCGTCGCCTTCGTTGCCTGCCCGACCCAGCCCCTGCCCCTCCTCACCTTGGTCCGGCGGCGCCCTCCCTTGTTTTTTTAATATATGTGGTAATTGTTTTTGTTCATATGTATGATGATTTTTTTATAGAATATGATGTTTTTTTTTCAGATTATATGTATATGATTTTTTTATAGAATATGATGTTTTTTGCTTTTTTATAAAAATGTATATATGTTTGTATGTTCTTTGTGTATATATGTTCATATATGCAAAAGTTAGATTTAGTACATTTAAAAAAAATATATGTTAAAAATGTTTTTTTGTTCATAGAAAGTTTTTGTTCATATATAGAAAGTTACAAGTTTAGAAAAGCTTTATATATGCAAAAGTTACAATTTTAGACAAAGAAGGATAGGAAAGAAGAAAATAAGAAGAGGAAGAAAGAAAAAGAGGAGAGGAAAAGAAGAGGAGAAATAAATAAGAAGAAGAAAAAAGAAGAAAAAGAGAGGAGAAGAAGAAAGGAATAGAGGAGAAGAAGAAAAAATAGATTTTTTTTTCTATTTTTTCTTCTTCTCCTCTATTCCTTTCTTCTTCTCCTGTTTTTTTTCTTCTTTTTTCTTCTTCTTCCTTCTTCATTCTTCCTCTTTTCTTCCTTTTCCTTAATTATTTTCCTTTCTCGAGGGAGAAGAAGAAAAAGAAGAGGAGAAGAAGAAAGAAAGGAATAGAGGAGAAAGAAGAAACTTCAACACGAGGGGGTACCGATACCCCCGATAACATTATTTTCCCATGTATATGTATGTCGCGTCGTTGTCGATATAACACCCTCGAGATAACTTCGACATGAGGGGTGGTCAATATATATACCCCTCTCGACGACACCCAAACTCTAAAGGACACCCAAATCCTAGAGAGAAAATGATGTTGGTCTCCTACCCCCTCCCGCCGCGCCCCTACCCGACAAATTAACTCTCTTGAGGCCACCCAAATTTATCAAGTTAAAAGAGCGTTGTCGTCGAGGCCACCCCAAACCCTTGAAGCGTTGTGTCGAGGCGACCCAAAACCCTAGAGAAGCAGCGTCGAGGCCACTAACATGATTCCTTATTGTGATTAGCTAGCTAGTTCTATGTTTGCCACTAATAATATATATATATATATATATATATATATATATATATATATATATATATATATATATATATATCCATCTGTACCATGTTTGAATAATAATTGACATGTTGTAAATATTTGCAGAAACTATGGAGCACTGCCGAGACGAAGAAACAGAAGCGATGTTGGGGGACATAATCGCACAAGGAAGTGATGAAGTTGCGTCATTTCTCAACGAGACCGATGGTCAGGAAGGACTGGGTGAAGAAGAGGGCTATGTTCATGATGGCTTCGACCCATTAATGACGGTACAAGAAGAGGACTATGTTCATGATGGCTCCGGTGACACAATGGAGGTACAAGAAGGAGACCGTGCTGACTGCTCCGGTCACCGAACCGAGTCCGGCCAGGTATATATATATATTAGTTAAGCCCGTGCTGACTAGTTAATTGATGCATCCATTGTTTTGGTATATGTACACATATTAATTACTCTCGTCTTTCTTCCTTATAATTTCTAGCCCTCCGGATCGAGCACAACTTTGGTAAGGAGACGAGTCCCGAAGAAAAAGTTGAGCTCGGATGAAAAGTTTGAGATCATAGAAATCGCGCCCGACAGCGAACCGATTGAACCCATCCGGACAAGGAAGGCATTTTCTGCTCAGTGCGGGGTTCTTGTTAGGGACAAGATCCCGATCAGCATCCAGCAATGGTATAAGCCTGCTAAGGAGGAAGACCCTGAGGTGTCTTATGTCAATGATATGCAGAAAGAAGATCTTTGGACTGAGCTGAAGGAAAATTTCACCCTACCGCCAGAGGAGGATCCGGAGAAGCCAGTTAAAGAGCAATTAATCAAGTCTTGTGATCTTAAGAAGATGGCAACCCTAATGAGGAGGTGGAGGAAAGAGCTGAACCAGTTTGTCGAGAAAAAAAAGACACCAGAATTCATCGGCAAATATGAGAAGATCAAAGATCACTCGCCCGCATTTGTGGCCCACTGTAACATCCCAAATTTCCTATTTGGAATGTTTTACAATTATAGCTAAGCATCTATGCATTCTGTTTGAATTTGAGTGGCATTTGAAGTTCAGAAGTTTTGGAGTTGTTGGAATTTGAATTCAAATTTTGGCAGTGGAAATCATTTCAAAAACTATGCCTGATAAATACTTGAGAAAAAGTATGAGAGGAGTAAACATGACACTCCAAAAATATCAGAGGAAAAACATTGCCAAAAAGTTTGAATTCAAATTTGAGTTTTATTTGAATTTTAGAAAAATGATTTTTTATAAAGTTTGGATTTTGCCCCTGGAAAAATGTTCAAATCATAGGGAATATTCCCCTGATCATTTTGATATATATATGTCCTATATAACATATTTATATTTTATATACTTTCTCTCTCTTTTTAATTTTCAAAAAAAAAATGGAAAAGAGAAAAGCCCCAGCGCCACCAAAGCCAGCCCTGCCCGGCCGGCGCCTTAGGCCCACCAGTCGCGCCACCACGGCCCACGACGGCCGATCAACCCCCTCGCTGAAACCCTTCCGCGTCGGCCAACCGACCGACGCGCCGCTCCTCTCTCTCACCGACAGGCGGACCCCCACCTCCCTCTTCCCCTCGCCCACGCCAACCCGCGCCGCCGCTCGCCGGAGATCCCGAGATCCCCGGGATCCTCCCCGATCCCCTCGCCGGATCTTTCCCCTCCTCCAAGTCGCCCCCTCCTATAAATACCCCCACCCGACCCCGTTCCCCCCCTCGCCCCCTCGCCCGACCTCTCCTCCTCCAGAAGCCTTCGCGGAGCCGAGCGCCGCCGCCGCCACTAACTCCGACGCCTGGCCACCCGAGCTCCATCGACCCCACCCGGACTCCCTCGCCACGCCGCACCGCGGAGGTCCCGCCGACGCCCCCGACCACCGGAGCCACCGGAGCCGCCGTCGCCGTCGCCGCCTCGGTAAGTCGCCGGAGCACCCCGCCGCCGTTAGATCTAAACCCAACGGTGTAGATTAGACCCTCAAGCGGTAGGTTATTTTAAATAAACCGGTTAGTTACGGTTTAGATCGGTTAGTTAGGTTTTTTATTAAACCGGCCGACTCGGTTTAACCCTAGGGCCCGGTTAGTTATATTACGCCCAGGGTGCTAGATAGGCCCATTAGCCCGTTTTTCTTTATTTTTCGTTTTCTGTTTTAACAGAATAGTTTCAGATTTGAAAAATTCATATCTTTTAATCTACTTAATATTTTTAAGTGATTCTTTTTTTGTTGGTTTGCAAATTTCTTATGATTTCTGTAGAAAATATAATTAGTCATGTTAAAATTATTTAAAACTGCTTTATTTTAGATTTAGACAGAATAGTAAATCTGCTATAAAATGAGTTAGGAATATTATTTTTTAGTGATTCTTTTTGTCATAACTTTGTTTTGACATTGCCTAACCGTAGGAATTTATTTGAGCAATTTTAGGATTAATAAAAAATAGTTTTAACCAGAATCATGTTATTTCTATTTAATCAACTAGCTACTGTTTTCCTATTGTTTTAATTAGCAACTAATTTTATTTCTACTATGTGATAGTTTATTCCTGATTAGTTTTTTTAACTTTAGAGCATGAACTTTTATTTATAATAAATAAAACTTTTATTTTATTTTTCCTACTAGATTTTGCTTTAGGCCTAATAGGAGTTTTATAATAGATTTTAAGGTGATTCTTTTTGCTCCTGGTTGCTTGATGAATTCTTTTCTGTTAGGTAACATAAACCCATGCTTAGGTTCTGTTAAGAAAATTTTTGTTATGTAAAACTATTTTTAGTTGTTGCTTGAAGTAGGAAAACATTGAGTTGGATTTCTTCGAGTTTTCCTTTGGGTTTTGATTCGTTTGTTTTGGTGTGTTATGTTAGCATGCTATTAAGTTATGTGGTCATATGTTATATGCTTATTATGATTGTTGTTTGTCTCGGTAGAATTTCCGGAGTGTGAAGCTTGCTACCACGAGTCCCTAGCTTTCGAAGATCGTCAGCAAGGCAAGTCATTGATCATGTTCTTTACAATACCTATGATTTCTATTGCATTAGAATTATACCTCCCCACCATGCATGCAGTAGGTGAAGTTTTGAAGTTATGTTCTTGAGTAGTATCATGAGGTAGGATGAACCAATTCCCCTTGTTACCATGACCCGGGACAAAGTAGTTTAATTTTCCTATGCTCGTAGACGGGGTTGGTTGAGTGAATTCATAAGGGAGATGTGAGAGTCAAGATGATGACAACCCCATGAACTTCAAGCTCAAGATGGACTTCAAATTCACTCTTTGGGTGGAGGGCGGTTGACGGGCACCTGGAGAACCCAGTGGTTGGCGGGATGCATGGAGAAGTGCCATGACATCTTGCGGAAAGCTTCACCCAGCCACGAAGAGACGGATGTATACCCCATTGACCGGAAGCTTACATGTGCAGCCGCAAGCCATTATGGGCTCTGGCTTGGTCAACCCTAGTTGTGACTCTGGCCGGACGGTACTACGAGATGTAGAAGAACGGTAGGATTGGATGGGTACGGCGGTGGCGGAAGAACTCTTGGAAGACCCTGTTTGTTCGTCCGTCTTCAAACACCATGAAGTGCGAAGACTTTAAAAGGAGGAACGATTCTTGCGGGTAAAGTCATAAACCTCTGAGAGAAAAGATCTAATCGATTAGCCGTGTCCCGATTACGGACAATTTGAGCCTCTGGAACTTGGAAGTATTCGGAAATCTCAACATTGTAATTAATAAATTAATTGAGGGGTTATGACTTAATAATTTGGGAATGAGACATTGGTTGGCGGAACCATCTCAATAACTACCAACAATTTTGTAGTATTTGCAAGCAAGTCCACTGTAGTAGGGAAAAAATTGGCTTTTCGCAAAATGATGAAACTTAGAGCCCCATAGCCAAATTTCATATAGTGTTAGTAATTTATTTATTATTTCTCTCTTCATGACTTGCCAGCATATTCAAAATGCTGACGTACACGGCTGCAACGTCTTATGTTGCAGAGGAGTATTCCGATCAGGATTGAGGCTACGATCCGCGCTTGGCGATTGCCCTTTGGAGTCGGATGGACTCGCTATTCTTCTACGCTTCCGCAACTTTACTTAGTTTATTTCTCATGAGTTGGCCTTCGGCCAAATTTATTCTATTGTAATAAAGACTCGATATGAGAACCGTGTAATAAATTCAGGTGTGATTGAACTTTGATTATTTCATCAATGTACTGTGAGTACCAGCATGATCTTGGGATGGTACAGACACAAAGACTTGACCGATTTTGGGTCAGGTCGCTAAAGAGATGGTATGAGAGCACACGCTGACCGTAGGACGTAACCCCTAGGATCGGAAAGCCATAGGAAGAGACTATTTATTTTATGTCCTTATCATTCCGTAACTCTCCCCTGTTCATTTCTGACTTCTCTCCGATTTTCAACATTCTAGATGGCCGCCGAGTTCACGCCAGTTTTGCTACCGGAGTTTTGCCAGCCAGATGAGACGATGCCCTTCGGCAGGAAGCTGGTCCAGATCGTGAAGAAGCTGAAGATTGCTCTGCCCTCGATCACCGGGAAGCCTACCAATGCACTTCCGACGGATACCCACTACAGGATTGAGGTGCATATTCCAGGGAGAACCTTCAGAGGACATACAGAGCCCATTGACTTTGAGTTTACCGACTTCAACTGGATCCTCGGAAGAGACATGGCGATTTATCGTGCACTTGGACATCTCCGAGAAGAGTACAGGGCCGAGCTCGATCCATCAGACCTCGCCATGGTTTCTCGCAGAGCAAGGAATGGAGATATCATCCGTACCGTAGAGGACGACTCCATTCTCTCGTATGTCCAAGACTTGGAGTGTCTCCTCAGAAACGGAGATCCGGACTCGCCGTAACTCGAAGGTACACAGGAAGCTGTTGTTCCGTGAACTGGAACTGGAGGAGAAGGCACACGTAGACTTCCTTGACCATGAGGAAGAAATCGCGGACTTCATGGAGAGGGTCGACGACCTGAAGATGAAGGTTGCCGCATTAGAGGAAAAGATGGACTTGGGAGAAGACCTTTTTCCGAGTGGAGATGACGGACCTCTCGTGAGCAATGACCAGGATTATGAAGGGAGTTCCACTGGAGAAAGCCGCAAGAGGAGGCGCCGCAACAGAGGACGCCACACCAGAGGACATCGCACCAGAGGACGCAAGGATTATTGATGAAGACATTTAGCCGACCACCATGTTATTTTACTTTTTCCGTCGATCAGTTAGGCCGTTATCTTCGATTAGTCGTGAGCATTTTGTAATCGAGATTGAACCATGTTTGAGTGGATTGAATAAATGATTGGTGTGATTATGATTGTGCATTCATATGGGTAGTGATATTTTCTCATTAGACCATTGTTCTATTCTAATTTTCTCCTCCACTCCAAAACACCAGATGCCTCCGAGACGTGACCCCGGTCTCAACTTCCCGCCGGAGCTCACCCAGCTGATCCAGCAACAGAATGCCCTCATGCAGATGCTCATTCAGAACCAGAACAACAACAACAACAACAATCCACCGCCACCACCCCCTGTTGACAACTTGACTCGATTCCTAAGGCTGAATCCGCCAGTGTTCTCTAGCAGCACTGAGCCGATTGTGGCCGATGATTGGCTCCGCAAGGTCGGAAGAGAGTTAGTCACTGTTGGATGCACGGATGCAGAGAAGGTGCGCTTTGCCGCACATCAACTTGATGGACCTGCAGCTTCTTGGTGGGAGAACTACACCGCCACTTATCCCATCGCCACCATCACGTGGGATCAGTTCCAACAGGCTTTCCGCACCGCTCATGTTTCAGCTGGAGCCATGAGTCTGAAGAAGCGTGAGTAACGCAACTTACGCCAGGGGAACCGCACTGTGGGGCAGTACGTGGATGAGTTCAGCAAGTTAGCTCGTTATGCCCCGGATGATGTGGCCACAGATGCCGCAAAGCAGGAAAAGTTTCTCGAGGGACTCAATGACGAGCTGGGAATGCAGCTTATGGTGGCTACCTTCACCAACTACCAGGAGCTGGTAGACAAGGCCACCATACTTGAAGGCAAGCAGCAGCAGATTGATAGCCGCAAGTGGAAGTACAACCAGGGGAAGTACAACTCTGGAGCTCAACAGAAGCCCCGTTATGCCCCATACTCAGGAGGGCATACCCATCACAACCATGGAGGACATAACCATGGAGGCAATGAGAACAACCGCAACCAGGACAACAAGTCAGGCAATGGAAATGGCAATGGAAACGGTAATGGAAACCAGCATCGTCCTGCCCCGGCTCCGAAGGATCTGAGTCACATCACGTGTTTCAAGTGCCAGAAAACAGGCCACTATGCCACTGACTGCCCGGAGGCCAAGCAGAGGAATGGAAACGGCAATGGAAGCTCAGCGAAGAAGCCCAACCCTTTCCCTCGTGCTCAGGTGAACCACATTGACGTGGAGGACGTCTATGATCAGCCAGACACTGTGGTTGGTAAGTTTTTATTGAATTCACGTTCAGTATTGGTACTCTTTGATTCTGGTGCAACGCATTCATTCATATCAAGGGTAGTTGTGGAAAAGTACGGGTTGCCCACTAAAACCCTTAGAAGCCCCCTTCGTGTCAGTTCCGCAGGAGGAGAAATGATGGCAGGTTTAGGCTGTCATGCAACCCTCAACATCGGAAACCATAAATTTCCCGCAGACCTTATAGTATTGGAAACCCAGACCTTGGATGTAATCCTAGGCATGGATTGGTTGACGAAGTTTGAAGGAAACATAGATTGTGCCCGCAAGTCGATTCTGCTCACCACCCCGGAGCAGAAGAGGATCAAGTATGTATCCAGACATAGCCAGATGAAGAATCAGGTGAATTCCCTCACGGGAGTTGTTCAGGAGGAAGTGCCAGTAGTGCAAGATTTTCCCGATGTGTTTCCGGAGGAATTACCAGGAATGCCACTGGACAGAGACATTGAATTTCTGATTGAGTTATTGCCCGCACAGCCCCAATATCCAAGAGACCTTATCGGATGCCACCGAACGATCTGAAAGAGATCAAGAATCAAATTAATGAGTTATTGGAGAAAGGTTATATTCGGCCAAGCTCATCACCTTGGGGAGCCCCAGTTCTCTTGGTAGAAAAGAAGGATGGAACCCTGAGAATGGTTGTGGATTATCGTTCACTGAACGACGTGACCATCAAGAACAAGTACCCTCTGCCGATGATTAATGATCTATTTGATCAGCTAGTTGGAGCCAAAGTATTCTCCAAGATCGATCTTCGATTAGGGTATCATCAGTTGAAGATCCGTGAAAAGGATATACCCAAAACAGCATTCACTACCAGGTATGGTTTATATGAGTATACCGTCATGTCATTTGGATTGACTAATGCTCCTGCATACTTCATGAATTTGATGAACAAGGTATTTATGGAATATCTGGACAAGTTTGTCGTGGTGTTCATCGATGATATACTGATATTCTCCAAGAGCGAGGAAGAGCATAAGGAACATTTGCGTCTAGTTCTGGAGAAACTCCGAGAACATCAGTTGTATGCCAAGTTCAGCAAATGTGAATTTTGGTTGAAGGAAGTCGGATTCCTCGGACATGTTATTTCAGGAGAAGGAATAGCAGTTGACCCCGCCAAGGTTGAATCAGTCACCGATTGGCAGTCACCCACCTCAGTCAAGGAGATCCGCAGTTTTCTCGGACTCGCAGGATATTATCGGAGGTTTATTGAGAACTTCTCGAAGATTGCCAAGCCCATGACTGAGCTGTTGAAGAAGGATGCCAAGTACATTTGGACCGAGGATTGTGAAGCCAGTTTTCAGGAATTGAAGAAACGTTTGGTTACAGCCCCAGTACTGATTTTGCCGGACATACACAAGGATTACCAGGTATATTGTGATGCTTCTCGTCAGGGACTCGGAGGAGTACTCATGCAGGAAGGAAAAGTTGTAGCTTATACCTCCAGACAGCTACGACCTCACGAGATGAATTATGCCACACATGATTTGGAGTTAGCAGCCGTAGTGCATGCACTCAAGACCTGGAGACATTTTCTCATCGGAAACCGTTGTGATGTTTACACAGATCATAAGAGCTTGAAGTATATTTTCACGCAAAAAGAGTTGAACCTCAGGCAGAGAGATGGCTAGAGTTAATCAAGGACTACGACATGAGATTGCATTACCACCCAGGTAAAGCTAATGTTGTAGCAGATGCTTTGAGCCGTAAGAGTTATGTGAATACTCTTACAGCAGGAGGATTACCCCAGGAGTTAGTCGATGACCTCAGAGATCTCCGACTGGAGATAGTTCCGAGAGGATTTGTTGCAACTCTGGAAGTTCAGTCCACTTTGGCCGAAAGGATTCGTGAAGCCCAGAAGTTGGACAAGGAAATTGATGAGATAAAGAAAAAGATGAATGAAGGAAAAGCTAAAGGTTTTCGTAAGGACGAATACGAAGCTATATGGTTCGAGGATCGTATTTATGTGCCCAATGATCCCGAACTCAGGAAGCTAATTCTTCAGGAGGCTCATGATTCACCGTACTCGATTAACCCCGGTAACACCAAGATGTATCTGGATTTGAAGGAAAGATTCTGGTGGACAGGTATGAAGAAGGATATTGCCGAGTACGTAGCAGTATGCGATGTTTGTCAACAAGTAAAGGCAGAACATCAGAAGCCAGCAGGGTTACTTCAACCTTTGCCGATTCCCGATTGGAAATGGGAAAAACTTGGAATGGATTTTATCACAGGATTACCCAGGACCCGTTCAGGTTATGATTCCATCTGGGTAGTGGTTGATCGTTTGACCAAGGTAGCTCACTTCATTCCCGTGAAGACTACCTATACCAGTGCTAAGTTGGCCAGGATATACATGACCAGGATCGTATGTCTGCATGGAGTTCCAAGGAGTATCGTGTCAGATAGAGGAACACAATTTACCTCAAAGTTTTGGAATCAGTTGCATGAAACTTTGGGTACGAGGCTGGAGTTCAGTACAGCCTTTCATCCGCAAACAGATGGACAGACCGAGAGAGTCAACCAGATTCTGGAGGACATGTTGAGAGCTTGTGTGCTAGACTATGGATCTAGCTGGGATGATAATTTGCCATACGCAGAGTTCTCATACAACAACAGTTATCAGACCAGTCTGAAGATGGCCCCTTTCGAAGCTCTATACGGAAGGAGGTGTAGAACACCATTGCTGTGGGATGGTGTTGGAGATCGAACACTTTTCGGTTCCGATCTTATCAGAGATTCCGAAGAGAAAATCAAACTGATTCGGGATAGACTCAAGATAGCACAGTCGAGACAGAAAAGTTATGCCGACAGTAAACGCAAGGAAGTAACTTACGAAGCAGGAGACCGAGCATATCTTCGTGTGTCCCCACTTCGTGGAATCAAGAGGTTCGGTGTCAAAGGAAAGTTAGCACCCCGATTCATTGGCCCCTAAAAAATCCTTGAACGTCGTGGAGAAGTTGCTTACAAGTTGGAATTGCCGGAAGGATTGTCCAGAGTTCATGATGTCTTTCATGTTTCTCAGCTGAAAAAGTGTCATGCCGACATGGCCGATATTCCGTTGAGAGACACAGTGCCCCTAGAGGCCATACAGCTCGACAGTGATCTGACTTATAAGGAGAAACCCGTCCGAATTCTCGAGACTGCGAACAGAGTCACCCGCAGCAAGATCATCAAGTTTTGCAAGGTGCTGTGGAGTCACCACTCCGAAGAGGAAGCCACCTGGGAGCGAGAAGAAGATCTCCTTCGAGACCACCCGCACCTATTTGCTAGCCAACCCGAATCTCGAGGGCGAGATTCATCTTAAGGTGGGTAGGTTTGTAACATCCCAAATTTCCTATTTGGAATGTTTTACAATTATAGCTAAGCATCTATGCATTCTGTTTGAATTTGAGTGGCATTTGAAGTTCAGAAGTTTTGGAGTTGTTGGAATTTGAATTCAAATTTTGGCAGTGGAAATCATTTCAAAAACTATGCCTGATAAATACTTGAGAAAAAGTATGAGAGGAGTAAACATGACACTCCAAAAATATCAGAGGAAAAACATTGCCAAAAAGTTTGAATTCAAATTTGAGTTTTATTTGAATTTTAGAAAAATGATTTTTTTATAAAGTTTGGATTTTTCCCCTGGAAAAATGTTCAAATCATAGGGAATATTCCCCTGATCATTTTGATATATATATGTCCTATATAAAATATTTATATTTTATATACTTTCTCTCTCTTTTTATTTTTCAAAAAAAAATGGAAAAGAGAAAAGCCCCGGGCGCCAGCCAGGCCAGCCCCGGCCCAGCCAGCGCCGAGGCCCACCAGGCGCGCCAGCCACGCCGGCCCACGACGGCCGACCGAACCCGCCCCCTCGCCCGAAACCCTTCCGCGTCGGCCAACCGACCGACGCGCCGCTCCTCTCTCTCACCGACAGGCGGACCCCCACCTCCTCTTCCTCGCCCACGCCAACTCAGCGCCGCCATTGGCCGGAGATCCCGAGATCCCGGATCCTCCCGATCCCTCGCGGATCTTTCCCTCCTCCAAGTCGCCTCCTATAAATACCCCCACCCGACCCGTTCCCCCTCGCCCCTCGCCCGACCTCTCCTCCCTCATAAGCGCTCTCTGGAGAGAGGCGCCCGCCGCCATTAACTCCGTCGCCGACGCCCCGGCCACCCCCGAGCTCCATCGACCCCACCCCCGGACTCCCCTCGCCACACCGCACCCGCCGGAGGTCCCCGCCGACGCCCCCGACCACCGGAGCCACCGGAGCCGTCGCCGCCCGAGCCGCCGTCGCCGTCGCCGCCTCGGTAAGTCGCCGGAGCACCCGCCGCCGTTAGATCTAAACCCAACGGTGTAGATTAGACCCCCCCCCAAGCGGTAGGTTATTTTAAATAAACCGGTTAGTTACGGTTTAGATCGGTTAGTTAGGTTTTTTATTAAACCGGCCGACTCGGTTTAACCCTAGGGCCCAGTTAGTTATATTACGCCCAGGGCGCTAGATAGGCCCATTAGCCCGTTTTTCTTTATTTTTCGTTTTCTGTTTTAACAGAATAGTTTCAGATTTGAAAAATTCATATCTTTTAATCTACTTAATATTTTTAAGTGATTCTTTTTTTGTTGGTTTGCAAATTTCTTATAGTTTCTGTAGAAAATATAATTAGTCATGTTAAAATTATGTAAAACTGCTTTATTTTAGATTTAGAAAGAATAGTAAATCTGCTATAAAATGAGTTAGAAATATTATTTTTAGTGATTCTTTTTGTCACAACTTTGTTTTGACATTGCCTAACCGTAGGAATTTATTTAAGCAATTTTAGGATTAATAAAAAATAGTTTTAACCAGAATCATGTTATTTCTATTTAATCAACTAGCTACTGTTTTCCTATTGTTTTAATTAGCAAATAATTTTATTTCTACTATGTGATAGTTTATTCTGATTAGTTTCTGTAAATTTAGAGCATGAACTTTTATTTATAATAAATAAAACTTTTATTTATAATAAATAAAACTTTTATTTTATTTTTCCTACTAGATTTTGCTTTAGGCCTAATAGGAGTTTTATAATAGATTTTAAGGTGATTCTTTTTGCTCCTAGTTGCTTGATGAATTCTTTTCTGTTAGGTAACATAAACCCATGCTTAGGTTCTGTTAAGAAAATTTTTGTTATGTAAAACTATTTTTAGTTGTTGCTTGAAGTAGGAAAACATTGAGTTGGATTTCTTCGAGTTTTCCTTTGGGTTTTGATTCGTTTGTTTTGGTGTGTTATGTTAGCATGCTATTAAGTTATGTGGTCATATGTTATATGCTTATTATGATTGTTGTTTGTCTCGGTAGAATTTCCGGAGTGTGAAGCTTGCTACCACGAGTCCCTAGCTTTCGAAGATCGTCAGCAAGGCAAGTCATTGATCATGTTCTTTACAATACCTATGATTTCTATTGCATTAGAATTATACCTCCCCACCATGCATGCAGTAGGTGAAATTTTGAAGTTATGTTCTTGAGTAGTATCATGAGGTAGGATGAACCAATTCCCCTTGTTACCATGACCCGGGACGAAGTAGTTTAATTTTGCTATGCTCGTAGACGGGGTTGGTTGAGTGAATTCATAAGGGAGATGTGAGAGTCAAGATGATGACAACCCCATGAACTTCAAGCTCAAGATGGACTTCGAAATTCACTCACTGGGTGGAGGGCGGTTGTGGGCACCTGGAGAACCCAGTGGTTGGCGGGATGCATGGAGAAGTGCCATGACATCTTGCGGAAAGCTTCACCCAGCCACGAAGAGACGGATGTATACCCCATTGACCGGAAGCTTACCTGTGCAGCCGCAAGCCATTATGGGCTCTGGCTTGGTCAACCCTAGTTGTGACTCTGGCCGGACGGTACTACGAGATGTAGAAGAACGATAGGATTGGATGGGTACCGGCAGTGGCCAGAAGAACTCTTCGGAAGACCCTGTTTCGTTCGTCCCGTCTTCAAACACCATGAAGTGCAAAGACTTTAAAAGGAGGGAACGATTCTTACGGGTAAAGTGCGCAAACCTCTGCAGAGAAAAGATCTAATCGATTAGCCGTGTCCCCGGTTACGGACAATTTGAGCCTCTGGAGCTTGGAAGTATTTGGAAATCTCAACATTGTAATTAATAAATTAATTGAGGGGTTATGACTTAATAATTTGGGAATGAGACATTGGTTGGCGGAACCATCTCAATAACTACCAACAATTTTGTAGTATTTGCAAGCAAGACCACTGTAGTAGGGAAAAATTGGCTTTTCGCAAAATGATGAAACTTAGAGCCCCACAGCCAAATTGCATATAGTGTTAGTAATTTATTTATTATTTCTCTCTTCATGACTTGCCAGCATATTCAAAATGCTGACCTACACGGCTGCAACGTCTTATGTTGCAGAGGAGTATTCCGATCAGGATTGAGGCTACGATCCGCGCTTGGCGATTGCCCTTTGGAGTCGGATTGACTCGCTATTCTTCTACGCTTCCGCAGCTTTACTTAGTTTATTTCTCATGAGTTGGCCTTCGGCCAAATTTATTCTATTGTAATAACGACTCGATATGAGAACCGTGTAATAAATTCAGGTGTGATTGAACTTTGATTATTTCATCAATGTACTGTGAGTACCAGCATGATCTTGGGATGGTACAGACACAGAGACTTGACCGATTTTGGGTCAGGTCGCTACACCCACAAGACATCGGAAAAGAGTAAGATGTCGGCGACAAACAAGCAAAATGCTGCAAAGAAGAAGCTTCACCATCGCACGGGGTCAGGTGGCTACCTCAAAGTCCGGCCTAAGTGGTCCAAGGCTGAGCATGATCTGCTTGAAAAAGGGATCGAACCAGAGACAATGTACTGGCCAGACCGTTGCCGGACTTGGTTCTTCGGGGCTGGCGAAACCTTGGACCCTGTAATAGGGAAGTGTCAGTGGACGGACGAGCAACTGCAAACACCAGTCAAGAACCTTCGACACTATATCGATGCAGCGCAGCGAGGGACGTTCCTTCCAAACAGGGAGAAGGACGAGCTCATAATGGCCCTTGGGAATCCTGAGCACCCTGGACGGACACGAAGCACGCCAGGCTCCATTCCGTGGAAGGTTAGTTTTCCGGACGCAGGGGGTTACAAAACCCACGAGAGGTGGAAGAAACTGCAGCAGGACCAACTGCAGGCGCTGCACGAAAGGGTAATGGGGCTAGAGGAACGAGAAGAGGTACGAGAAGCAGCAGATCGCAACAAACGACCTGCCGAAGCTTCCCCCAAAGCTACCCCGCCATCCCAGCGGAGAAGCAGCGTGGCTTCCACCGAGCTGCTTCAGCCGGAGCATGTCTTGATGGCTCCTGCCAGCTATCCCGTGGATGGTATCACGGAGTCTCAAAATTGCCACATTATGGCGCGATGGATGAGTTTGAAGGTCAAGGCGGCTGTTGGCCAAGTTTATCCTAGTGGACCCGGCACAACTTATCACTGCCAGCCGATTCCAGAAGGATATGCTAAGGTGATGGTGGATGAAATAACGGAGGGATTTGAGGACCTCGTGCTTGAGCACTCTACCGGTGAAGGGGAGACTAGGCTGGGTTCTGCTCTGAAGACTCCATGCCTATGGCGGAAGGAGCTCATCAGCCTTCTGAACTGGACGCCTCCGCCTCCTCCTCCTCCTCCGGCGAGTCAGGGCACTCCGCCTCCTCCACCGCCTCCTCCTCCGGCAAGTGACGATCAGGGCACGCGTGGCGGCACTCCGCCTCCTCCACCGCCTCCTCCTCCGGCGAGTGACGATCAGGGCACGCATGGCGGCACTCCGCCTCCTTCTCCGGCGCGTGGCGGCACTCCGCCTCCTTCTCCGGCGCGTGGCGGCACTCCGCCTCCGCCTGCGCCGGCGCTCCCGAGCAGCCAGCAGCCTCCTCCTTCTCCGCCTCGCCAGCAAGGGCGGAAGAGACCTGCCGCCGCCCCGGCTGCTCTGGCACGTCGTAGTCCTTCTCCTCCGCCTCGTAAGCAAGCACGAAAGAAGACAGACACTGCGGCTGCTCCGTCTGCTCCGGCGTCTAGCAGCACAAGAAGAGGAGAGAGGCAATACAGATACGGTCCACCTCTAAAGCCTCTAGAGAAGTTACCGTACGAGAGGACCGAGGAGGAAAACAATACGATCGTGCAAACCCACGTGCAGGAGTTCTTTGAAGGGGTGAAAGCAAAGAGACATCCACCTCCGGAGGAGAAGGTAGATCTGGTGAAAGCAAAGCGCACTCTCGATGCCCTGAGGAAACTGGCAAAGTCTCCGCCGAGAACCAACTATGAGCGCATTACTGAACAGACATATCTCCAAGCGGAGCGGTCGGGAAGTACTGTCAGACATCAAAGAGCAAAAGAACGAGCAGCTGTGAAAAAAATTGACCAGCTCAGCGAACAAGCAAACCAATCGTGCCCCCCGCTCAATGTGTCTAGCGGCAACATCGTCGCTAATGTTCCGGGGATGGTGGCCGGTTATGGCAATCTACAAGATTACCTGCCTGACGATGCACTTCCTGATTACATGATGGTGGAAGAACACATATATGAGTACGGGAAGCCTCTCGTCAAAGATGAAAAATCTCTAACAACGATGATGCGAAGGTTCCATACTTGGTACATGAAAACCTGCAGAGAGTCTCAGGGGCGAATAGTTTGTATCTGCACATTAAAGAGGAGCACGACCTTGTTGGAACTGATCTGTTGTGTGTTCCATTTGAGGAGTTCTTCGCGTTCTTCAATCAAAAGGCCCTCGATAAATTAACAGTCTTTTGCTACTGCCTGTAAGTACTATTTCTGTCATTAAGTCTCTATATATAGCTCGGCTCTTTCATTGCATGTATTTATAATTAATTATCCTCAATACATTATGCAGATTGAAGATCGTCGAGTGCAAAAAAATGAAATCTATGATATTGGGTTCATTAACACAAATATCATAGATGTATTTCTGGTTGAGAAGGATGTCAAAGAGGCCGAGGAAAACTTGCTACAATCGTTGATCAAAAATCAAAACAAAGATACCATACTCTTTCCTTACAACGGCAAGTGAGTGTTACTGATCGTTTGCATATTCGGTTTCCCTTATTACTCGAGCGAGGTTATAGTATTGTAATTGATGAGTTATGCATGCGTGCGCAGTTTCCACTATATTCTTCTGGAGATTAAGCTTGAGCGTGGACTAGTAACCGTCTTAGACTCGAGACGGAAAGATCCCAGCACCTATGCGGACATAACTGAAATGCTCAGCAAGTAAGTTCAATCGATCATTATCGCACCATATCGGCAACTTTTTGTTCATTTCCTGATATGTCAAGTAATAATAATTATTTTCTTTGTCTTGCAGGTTTTGGAAACAGTTCACCGCACAAGCTCCGGGATTGCCGAAGGAGCTGCGATATACATACCCAAAAGTAAGGACTACTGGCTAGCTAGTTGTGCGCATCTCCCGTTGATTCTATAGCTATACTTTCATCAATGCCATTTATAATGCTTCATTATCAGTTTGATTGACCTCTATTTCTCGTAAAGTGCTTGTGGCAGGAACAAGGGAATGATTTTTGTGGATACTACGTGTGCGAGTTCATCCACAACGCGACTTTGAAAAACAAGCGGGGCTACTCTCAAAGACAATATGAAGTGCGTAAGCAATTAATAATATTCACAATTTCATTTTATTACACCATTATTTCTGTTGAGTTTCATTCATATATATGTATTAATTAACCCCCTTCTTCAAATTAGACGTGGCAGATGCGGAATGAACTCCTAGAACCAGATCGCATGAAAGCAATTCAAGAGGAATTGGCGGGATTCTTTCTTGACCACGTCATCAATAAAGCCGGAGAATACCATGTGGAAGTTGATTTCAAATGCTAGGGGACTGTAACTGAGAGATCTTATATATTGTACATGTATGTAGCCAGTAGCGTCGGACGTACATGATACGAAAACTTGTTGTTCGACCAATCTCTCGGAGAAGGAGAGGTCGATCGATCATTTCTCTCGGTATGCATGAAGAACTTCTGTACTCGATGGTTCCCTTCATTTTCTTACTAGCTAGCGTGTCGAGGGCTATATGTATATAGTACGTAGCATCGACCAAGCACGGACATAAGAGAGGACACTTCTCTCTATTAATTAGCTAGCTAGCACAATATATGAAACACCTAAATTAACCCCCAACCTCCCCCCCTTTAAAAAAAAACAAAAACCACAGCCACTGGAATGCTGACGCGTGGATGCCTTTTGGTCCCGGTTGGTGCCACCAACCGGGACCAAAGGCCCCCCTGCCTGGGCTCGGCGCACCGGCCACGTGGAGGACCATCTGTCCCTGTTCGTGTTAGAACCGGGACGAAAGGGGGGAGGTATTAGTAACGACCCATTAGTCCCGGTTCATGAACCGGGACTAAAGGACCTTACGAACCGGGACTAATAGGTGTTTTTCTACTAGTGACTTTGACCAATCTTGTACAAAAAAGTATGCACTTTCACAATGTGCGAAGTAAAAAGGAACAGAAGGAGTACAAAGAGTTTGAGCAGCTTTTTAGCGTTTCTATACATTGCAATCAAACACACAGGCCTGGCAATTCTTAGAGAACATTCAAAACAATCGATGATTATGCATCTCAGCGACTCACATGTCAGAGGTAATATTTACTTCACAACTAAAGAATAAAGAAAAAATTGATCGCCGCTGCTGACAGCAAAGGGCGTCCCATTCAATCAAATTTGACAAGGTTGTCCCATTCCAAAATATCAAATGCCTACGATTGTGGAATGGGCAGGGTTTGCCATCAGTTCGGACATTGACATGGCAACTCGTGCTAAATAAACCAGCTGTTCTTTTTGTGCAGTTCCACCAAAATCAACCAAATTCGCGCGTAGCTTGTATGATTTCGCCCTTATATGTTGCAACGCCTTGAACTTATGGGCACCTCCTTTCTTGTGGTGGAAATGAATGATTCGATGTATTCATGAACATTTTGTGCAGTTCCCGTTGAAACCAAGCTGAGCACCCCTGCTTGCACAAATACAAAAAAGTGATTAGTATAAAGCAAATTGTACTATGAATTGACAGTTTCAACAGGCACATACATGGTCCATGTAGAGCACACTTTTAGAAAAATGGAACTCACCAAAAAGAATCCTAGAACAACATTGTACTCGTGCATCACAGCAAAAAAATGGCGATTTGTCAGTCCTTCTGAGCTGAAGTTAGTTTGGTCTTGTGGGGAGTAATGTAACCATCCTTCAACTGCTCCTTCTGATGAGAAGATAGACATTGCTTCTTCATCCTGGCATAATCGGAACTAGTCACTTCACGTACTCCATATTCTTCTTCAGAGGAAGATGATCCTGTTGTGCAAAGACAAGAGGACTACTAAATGCTGGCATCCATGTTTGCTCAAAAAAAGGAAAGGAAATATTTAAAACAACATAGATGAAGCACTTCCCAAGGACAATACCACTTTTTCATGACAGTATCTAAACAGTAGCACAACACTAATAGAGATAACAAAGCTCAATCATATGGATGAAATCAGTGGGCGAGTACCAACCTTTGTCAGGAGGCTGATTGTGTAGAGCATACAGATGAAGCACTTCTCGGGAACCATCTGTTGCTATCTACGGGGGTGGCCATGCTTACTATATACTCCTCGACTAGTTTAATGTTTCCAACATCTTCTTGTGCAGTTCCACTAAAATATATGGTATCTTCACAGAAGATCCCTGTTTGCACAAGTAGAGATAATTACGTATGGCATCAAATGAGTGGCAAAACAATTGCTCGTTCCAGCCATAGCAATAAATTAAGATGCAAAACTATATCATTACTTGTGTCATCACAGTTCCAGTGCTTCATTACAGCACCGGGAGTTGATTTTTGTTTTTCTTCCGCTTGTTCTTCCCCGTCATCACTTGGTTCAATAACAGACAAGCTTCGCCTTCAATGTAAGATTTGGCATGTCAATTAGGGAGCACAAGTATAGTACTAAACTTAATTTTCTGATTAAAGTGGCAAAATACAGGCCAGCAGTTGTGAAATATCCTTATCTTACCTCAATGGGATATTACGGTGCACATACAGATTGGAAGTCTTGTCTCCATTTGTGCAGTTCACTAAAATCAAGCAACATTATCGTACAAGTAGCACAACATATGAAAGCACACTGCAGAATCATGTGAAATAAGGCTAGTACTGACCACTCATTATGCGGAATTCAAACAACTCACAAGAAGAAGATCTGAACCAAATTCGCCTTAACGGATAGGAAGTAAGATCTCCTTTTGTGCAGTTCCACTAAGATCAAGCAATCAAGCAACGTTGTCGGTGTGTCATTTTGGTTGAACTGCACAAAACACTCTTAAAACAAAAGTGTTTTGTGCAGTGCAACAAAAGGTCACAATGGCAACGAGGTGAAGTAGATAACCCTGTTTACACAGAGGTTCAAAGGAAACAATTAGTGGTCAATAACGGTGGATGACACAGAAGCCAACAAAAAGAAGCATCTACCTTATCTAAATGGGAAAGAAAGCAAGACAGTAGCATTTCTCAAACAGTGGCATTGATTAATATTAACATAGAGATTATATTAACAATAAAATTCGTTAATGTAATTTGCTTTTAACTATGGCATTGCATCAATTTTCCAGCGGCATTATTAGAGGGTGTTTGTTTACAGGGACATTTTGGTGTAGGGACTAAAAAAACTCCGTGTCAGTCACATCTAAACCAAACAGGAGGGACTTTTCGGGACTAAAAGTGGGCATTTGGGACTAAAGAAAGAAGACCCCGAGGGAGTCTTTTGAGACTTTTTCCAACAGTTGCCCCTGCCACGCATCGCACCTTGTTTCTATTAGTTCATTACTAGGGGTAACATGGTCTTTTATCATGTCATTTAATAACCTCTAGTCCATGTTTAGTCCCTGGAACCAAGCAAGTAGGGACTAGGGAGTTTTTAACCAAACAGGGCCATAGATTAACAACAGCTAATGAGTTGCACGGGACAGTGGACGCACCAGCACCATGTGCATCTACCGATGTACTGTGGTCATGCACAGTCTGTTGCAACAAAGAACAAACAACCAAGGAGCATATTTGTGTTGGTCCCAGTTTTGTTATCTTTAGATACCTTTCCCTATGTGAGCGCAGCAAATCTAGTCCTGCTCAAATCTAGTCCCTTCCTTTCCTTTTTGAACTAGTACTTTCGCCCCTTCCTTTCCTCTTTGAACCACGTCCTAGATTTATGCGATACAACTTTCCCCACTACTTTCCCCCATTCCTTTCCTCTTTGAACCACGTCCTAGATTCATGCTATACAACTTTCTCCCTTCATTTCCTCTTTGAACCACGTCCTAGATTCATGCTATATACAACTTTTCCCACTACTTTCCCCCACTCCTTTCCTCTTTGAACCACGTCCTAGATTCATGGTATACATGCATCTAGAGCAATGCATGTGGAGTAAGTAAAATATACCTTAAGGTTCTTGGGGCGTGGTTCGGTGGGCGACGGGACGGCGGCGAAGAAGAAGGGTCGGAGGCCCTCCCGCGCCACCGCTGGGTGGAAAGTGAATAGCAGCGTCGGTCGTGGATTCCCTCCCTCGCCGACGGCGATAGCATTAAGCCACCTTCCCTTCCCGGCGGGCGGATCCTGCCGGCTCTTTGAGCAGCAGTGAGGGGAAAGAGAGGCCAACGAAGTCTTGTTTAGATCTGGAGAGGGCGAGAGAGTGTGAAGAGAGCAACTACAAGCGCTGAGGCTCCAGCGTGTATATATATACTGGAGAGAGAGTGTAAAGCATGCAAACCCTAGAAAACATTTTGACCAGTCAAAGAATCCTCCTGGCAAAAAATATGCTCAAGTGTAGTTATCGAACCCGAGACCTCAAGTTTGATGAGAAAACAGGCTAACCAGCTACACAACCCTCCCGTTATGTTCAACGAGAGGAAAATAACCTTTTATACATTCCTGCATTCGTGTGACAGGCATGCCGTGTTTTTTGTGTGTGTGTGTGGGAGTCATTAGGATTTCAATCATAATCGTGTCATGTGGCTTTGGTGGTAAGACTATCCACAGTGGTGCAGAAATAATGCAGCCTTTAGTCACCTTACCTCTCTCCACGTAGTACGTTGGGTCCCACCAGTCAAAGGGTGAAACAAACAGCCGTGTGTGTGTTTCACAGCATGTGTGTGTTAGAGAGTGCGACAGATCGACCTACTCCTACAGAGATATGGTGTGTAGTGTACAATTTTAGCCGCGAGAGTCGGTGCATCCTCTCGTTTCCGGGCGTGTCCGGTAGGGACATGCGGACAGCTGCCACGCCCGCTCCTGACCGACCTGGCCCACCCAAAGCCCCTCCACCGCCCGCGCGCGCTTCCCGCCCGAAACGGTCAGCGCCGCTCCACAGAATCAATGCCGCATTCATGCCCGGGCAGAGCGGACGCGACCTCTCACTGGCGCAAGAGTGATGGTTGCTTCGTCCGTCCAACTTACTGCTGGGTCTATGTGATTTGACGGCTCATTGGTCTTTATTACTGAGGTGGTAGGACTGCTGGATGTCCCACGCTTTCGGCGAAAGGAGGTAGTAGATTACAATTTTCTCCATTCTTACAGCGGAGGAGTGCAAGGGCTGTGAAAACACGCAGGCTCAGTGATTACATGGCCCACCTCACACTATCACCGTGCGACACCTAACTCTTTACATAGTACTCCCTCTGTTCCTAAATATTACTAGATGAGTCCCCGCTCGTTGCCGCAAAACAACGATATATCTCTCTACGCAAAATTATCGATTTCATAGAACTAAAAAAAAATCTATAACCGCATGACAAATGTGGTAGCCAAACTAAATAAACTCCCATCATCATTTAGATCATCCCACATAAGGAAAAAAGATCAGCCAACTCCTACTGCATAATGGGATTATATTTTTCTTTTAGACATGTTAATGGGACTTAAAAAGCTCACTTACATGCATGCTACCGGTGCATGCTTGCATGCAGACATGTTATTGTGATTTAAAACCCACTCACATGCATGTGCCACGGTATTTCTGCATGCTTGCATGTGGCTTAGTGCTGAGCCTCTCAACGTCTAGATCAGACGGCTATTATGACTGATTTACTTCATCTAACGGCTACGTCAATTTTGATGATGTGGCTCAAGGAGAGGATAGAGAATTCCTAGTAGTGGGGGCTAGCTATTACTAGTAGATAAGTCTTTGTAGAGATTCCACAAGGTGAACTACATACGAAAAAAATGAATGAATCTACACTTAAAATGCATCTATATACATCCGCATGTGGTTAATGGTGAAATCTCTACAAAGACTTATATTTAGGAACGGAGGAAGTACTAGTATAGTACTAGTACGTACTGTAATTTATCAGCGAGATAAATTTGTACAATGCTATGGAGCTTCCAGCTCCTGTTACATGTATCTTGCGTCCAAGGTTGCCCGTTGTAACATTTCATCAAATACAAAGGAGACTAACATGCATGCTATTGCATCTCAATAATTGACAGATCATAGCAAATATGTACTCCCTCTGTTTCAAAATAAGTGTCTCAACTTTGTGCAAACTTTAGTAAAAAGTTGTACTACTACTAAAATTGACACTTATTTTGGAACAGAGGCAGCTAAAGAAAAAAACGATCCATGCAGTCCCTAGCCCTTGAACAGTGAACCCTGACCAGGCTTCAATTTGCTGGCAACGTTCGAGCTTCCTAATAAATGAAGTCTGCAACCTTTTGACCATCGGATCATTTTTTGCAGTTTCACCAAAATCGAGATGAGAATCCCTGTGGCAAAGAAATTGAAGAAGCGTGATTAGAATAAGATTAGTAGGACTAGTTGACGAGACATAAACTCATCACGAATACAGTACGTAGAAGCCAGTAGAGGTATCAGGTATGTGCGGGGCAAAGAAGTAGAGAAATATCCTCAGGGAGTGATGTGGGCAGTTGGAGCAGTGGTGCAAGCCGGCTGTAAAGGGAGTTGTACCTGAGGGACGTAGCTCGACCTTGAGGAGGGCGGCGGGAGGCGGCAACTTCCCACGTCGCGGCAGTGAGCAAGGGACGAAGGCAACCTCACCGGCTTTGTGAGAGAGAACGGCGGGGACCCCTGATCCGGACGTGCTGACAGTGGGTTTTCGCCGTCGGCGATGGACACCGCATCTACACTAAGCATCCACCCCTTCCCCAAGCGGACGTGATCCGCAGGGATGTTAGAGATGTGGCCACAGTCGTTTTGTGCGAGAGAGTGTGAAGAGAGCAACCCCAGCAAGCAACCGTGTAGGCTGGCCCATCCTGACTATGTATATAGTGGGGCGGTTTCCTTTTCTCTCCATATGAACCTATCATATTGCGTACGTGCCACTGAAGAAAATAAATATATTTATAAATGACACAACACCTACTACTCGTTCTCCTATAACCTTGCGCTTGGCATCTCCAAAATATTAACCTTGCGATTGGCTCTTCGCCTCTTCGGGAAGTCAAGCAATAATGGTAGTGCAGTATATATCGTTCTGGCTATATGAGACCGAATGAATTGCTGCACGTCCACCACGTGGCCGAGGAAGAGTGCTACTACATACGGAGCAAAATGAGTGAATGTACACTCTCAAATACGTCTATATACATCAGTGTTTGGAGTATGTACTAGTAGTTCATATTGAAATCTACTAAGGACATATATATTCCAAACAATATGATATAATCTCTATAACCAAGGTAGTAGGGACGAGGAGTAAACGGAGGGAGTAGTAAAATTTTTCTCCTCGTCCTGCGAGCCACCGCGCGCATGGGCGAGGGAGGAGCAAGCTTCACATCATCCTGCGAGCCACCGCGCCTGTGGGCGGGGGAGACGGCGTACTAAGCAAGCTTCTCCTCGTTCTGCGAGTTAATGGGACACACAAAAGTACTCCAGTGTATAGAGCCTTGCCTCTAAGGTAGGCCCCACATGGGTTGCCTCTTTTTTTTTTAATTTAACATAACGCGTCAAGTCGCAATTTGTTTGTTCACCCGTGGTAGACGATCCTCCCTCCACCAAGTGGACAACCAGTACACGTTCCAAATTACCACGTGGGCTGCCTTTTTCGTATATAAATGAGCTCCACCGTGTACACGCGCGAGTGTGGTTGGGAAAGAGACGGGAGTACGTGCACCGTGCATGCACCTCTTCTCTTCGTGCACGTCCCCCACCTACGTGGGTGTGTGTGAGAGATACAAACCGCGTTCGTGAGTGTTTTTTGTTTTGTGGTGGGGGTGGGGGTGGGGTGGGGGGTTGATTTCGTGAATTATTTATGGGAATATGTGTCCATGACATCTCAAACAAAATTTTGCATGCAATGTGTGTGAAATGGAGGCCTATCCATATCATACATAGAGGGTCGGGCAATCCACGAGAAGAGAGGTAGGGGTCATAGCTATCGATAGAGTCGAAGAGAGGATCAAGTACGAGTGGGTGCGAGATCGATGAAGAGAGCCATCGAAATTGCGTGTGTGTGTGTGCAAGTCAAAGATATAGGGCGACTGGCCTACCGGAACGTTAGAGGGCACATGTCAAGTTTGTGTGTGGCAGGGAGACATGACTAGAGCGCTTGATGTATCGGTGTGTGGGGGGGGGGGGGGGGGGAGGGGTAGGTAGAGGCCTAACTATAGAGGTAGAACGACTCGTATATGTGTTGAGAAGGAGAGACCCAGCTATGTCATGAGGGAGATCGGTCGACATCCATACATAAGTGAAGGACGGGAAATATGATGGGACAGAGAGAGAGAGAGGAGAGAGAGAGGGAGGGAGAGGGGTAGAGTGCTGGATGGGTGATGGAGTTGCTTCTCGGAGATGTTGGGAGAGGCCTACTAGACAAACTGAGGGTGGAACTGCAATGTTATCAATAAGAGTGGGGATGTGTTTCTGTGTGTGCCTGTGCGTGATAGATATGTCGGGACGCATCCATGGATGATGAAGGGGAACCATGTGTTTGGTAAGCAAACCTAACTAGATCGGTAGATCAATTGTTGTTTGTCGGAGGAAGGGAGAGACACAACTAATGAGGTAGATCGATCGATGTGTGGGTAAAAACGAGTTATAAGGACCTAGCTGGCTATATGTATAGCGAGAGATCGGTCGATGTACGTCCATTTGTTAGAGGCAAATAAGGCCCAGCGAGACGGATAGACAGAGAGAATGGAGCTAGGAGGTGGTGCGAGAGGCCCAACTACTAGCTGGATAGGGGGAGGAGTGTGCGGTTGTGAGATCGATTAAAAGAGGGGTGAGAGTTTACACGTGTGTCTGACCATATGAGAGACACGAGGCAAGGACACATAAAGAAGGAGATTGAAGCTGTGTGTGTATGCTGTAGGCAGGCATCACTGGAGAGGTTTATCGATCGGTGTGTTTCGGAAAGGAGTTGTGGAGACTCTGGGAGAACGACCTAAAGGAAAAAATGAATGTGCCCGGTGGATAGAATGCCGAGGGAGGGGGAGGGCGAGGAGGGCGTGTGCATGCACGAGAGAAAGTTAGTGGTAGCTACAAAGGTTAGAGGACTGTGTGGGTGTAAGAGACTAACAAAGATCATAATTTGATATGAAAGCGGATTCATATATTTGAATAGGAGATCATGGTGTTTTAAACATTGCATGCATGAATATAGCGGTGATACACGTGCTGTGCACATGTTATACCATAATGTGATAATGCATGGCGTTTGCAACTCACAGCTAAATGCCGAACAATCTAAACCATACTATACATCAAACAATCTCACATTTTATTTGAATTTGTGATAATGTGCGGCGTTTGCAGCTTACAACTAAATATCGAGCAATCTAAACAATACTATATATCGAACATTCTCACATTTTATTTGAATTTGTGGTAATGTGTGGTGTTTGCAACTCACATCTAAATACTTGTAGGCGTAGGGGGCGGGGCACCATACATAATGTGATAAACACATTATACATATGAGACATGGTTTAGATTATGAAGATCTAGCTAGAGCTAGAAATGTAATGTGATTTGAAATCAAAATAAAGTGGATTCAAAAAATCTAGTTTGAGTTCATATAGTACACATAGTTCATATGTAACTCGACTTGATCATGTGGTGTGCTGTGAAGATAATACACAAACGATGGTTTAACTTGACAATAATGATGATTGTAGATCTTATTAAAACAGAGAAACGAATTCAAATGCTTTGACTTCACAACAATCATTACTGTAGATCTTATTCAAATTTAGTTCATATTGAAGCGGTAGTATATACGTTTGGAATGCACTAAAACATTCATTTGAGTAGTAGGTTGCATGCATTATACACGTAGCAAAATATTTTAATTGAACATAACATGAATTCAAAGTTTTGAATGACATTTATAGTGCGCATTGATTTGGTAAAGTACACGTTAGGCTTGTCCGGAAATTTCAACCTGCGCCTTGTTAGCCCGAAATATTTAAGATATATCTTTGTCTTGTTGTGCTCCGACAACTCCCTCCATCTCAACCCGCGCCTTGCTATTTCGAAATTACAACGCGCGCGAAAACTCCCACCTCCTGTGAAATCCCGACACGCGAAATGCCCGTGGTAACCCTGAACCGAAAGAACTGCCTCAAATCGGTGGGGGGTACTTTCGTAACTTACCCCACATTTCGGACAAGCGCGTCTCTAAGCCATGGTTCCCCACTGCCATCCCATCCTCCCACTCATTTGTACACCGAGGCCGCGAAAACCCGCGACGAAACCCCACACCCTGCTCCGTCCGCCACCCAGCCGGAGCTTCTTCCCCGATGACGTCGTCCACAACAATACCTCGACGTCCCTCATCCACCGTACCGGATGAGGATCCGTCGTCGATCTCATCGTCCCGCCGGTTCAGCCACCCCGTCCTCCACCTCCAAGGAGCTGCCCCGACGTTCCCCTCGTCTTTCGCGCCACCTCCATTCCCACACCGTCGTCTTCACCTGCACCACCGGAAGAGCATCATCATCACCGTTTCCTCGGATGAAGCTGCAGCCTAATCGGCGCCACCAAAGAGGTTGTACACTAATCGCCGCATTTTCTTCTTGATTCAATCTCACGGTGCTGCCAGCGCTCGGTCCCGAGCCGACACGGCGCGACTCCATCCACGACGGCGTCGCCGGCCACTTCCTCCACGATGTCGCTCCCTCGGCGGCGACGTCCACATCAGTAGGAGCTGCTGCTGCTTTAGCTCTCGCTCGCGCTGCTGCTTTGCTCTTGCTCTCGGTCCCCTTCCTGGTCTGCTCTTGCTATTGCTCTTGCTCGCGCTGCTGCTCCCGCTCTTGCTCTTGCTTGCGATGCTGCTCCGATTTGGCTACACTTGATCGACTGAATCGACTTTTGGGTCGATCGATTTCAAAGGGTGGGCTCGCCGGGGTGAAGGAAGAACCAGCCGCAGCGGGGAGGGGGGCTCGCTGGAGAGGTACCCCACTATCTATCTTAGTGTTCAGGATGGGGGCGGTGGTCGCCGGCGGTGGCGGGGCATTGGTGGGGCGGTGGCGTGGGGATCGCCGGAGAAAAAGCTCGGCACGGGGGGCCTAGAGGGATGGCAGGGGCGGCGGCGGACCGGCGGTGGGGAGTGTTTTCGGGGCGGGTGGGGCGGCGCACCGCCGGTCGCGGGCGGCGAGGGGCTGCTGTTTGGCCGGTGGTGGCTGGCGGCTCAGGGGGGTGGAGGTTGAAGATGAACCGCAGGCCCTTGATTTCGTATCCAACGACTGCAAAATCGACTGACCAGAGGATTCCATTGGCAAGCTTCGCTTCTCTTCTTACCAGAAATACATTGCGGCTATCCTCATGCTTGCATATGGAATTCCTGGTGATCTCGTGGATGAGTATGTGCGTATGAGTGAGTCCACATGTCTCCTCTCAATGTATAGTTTCTGCAAGGCCGTGGTGGCAGTGTTCGTCCCTGAGTACCTGAGAGAGCCAGCTGCCGCTGATACAAAGATGTTGTTGGCGATCAATGTCGATAGGGGCTTTCCGGGCAAGCTTGGTAGTACAGATTGTATGCACTGGAAGTGGAAGAAATGCCCATTTTCTTGGCAGGGGCAGTAGAAGGGGCATGTGAAAGGTGCCACTGACATACTTGAAGCAGTGGCTTCACAAGATCTGTGGATATGACATTCTTTCTTTGGTATGGATGGTTCTCACAATAATATCAACATGCTTCAGCATTCTCCAGTGTTTGCAAGGCTTGCAGGAGGCCACTCCCTAGGGGTCAACTTTGAGATCAATGGCCACCATTACAACAAGGGATAGTACCTGGCTGATGGTATCTATCCTTTGTGGTAAACTCTTGTGAAGACCATACCCAATCCGCAAATTGAGGATGAGGAATTACCAGAAATATCAGCTCGACACCCAATGGCTATCAAATCGGATTTGGCATTTCTGAGCTCACACCCATCTGGGGCTGTTTCTTTTCATGAGTCTGGCAAATTCTCATTGAAGCCTATTGATCATATGGTTTTTTCCAACAAAAATGCTCAAGAAGCTTCTTCATCTTCATGCATCACGAAGAACACAATCGGCCCTCAGATTCAATTTGGAACTTTTTTGGCAACTCAGGTGGAGCAACCCATAATTTCGAAGTCACCGAGAATCTCATTGATGATGAAATATCTTCGGGAAGCGAAATTGGAGGATGTGCGTAATCAGGCATGTCTCAATTTGGGTGGGTTTAAATGCCCTATTAATGTTCCTTATCCGACACTGCCATGGTGCTTCCTTAATTCAGCGTTCAATTATGCGCCGACCCATTCCATTTGGCCCCCTACACTTTCGGCCCAACATAAGGCTGATCTTGCCCAAGCTTCCTATTCTGAGGAGGAAATTACTACTCTTACTACTAATTGGGCGGTCTTGTGTGCTCGTTGCCTATAATGGGGTCATCCAAAGATTCAATGCCCGGCTAGGCTGATTTGCATTAAGTGCTCTGCACCTGATCACAAGGTAATTAGTTGCCCGACTCGGTGTACATGGCAACGAATTAGACAGACTGATGCCGTCAAACCTCATAATTTCAATCTACCCACTGATTCCGTTGCTCCGGTTGATCCTGTGAAAAAACGTACCTGTACATTGACCATGCGATGCGAGGTCTGTAGTCACTATGGACACGTGGCCAAATCTTGTCGTTTGAAGCGATGGCGTGAGCGATGGCAATGGCTTCCCAAAAATCCTCAACCTACCAAAAATACCCCTCACGCTTCCGCTTCTCCTTGGTATCCTCAAGCGACACCGCCCCGTCCCAGCCATTCGCCACCCCTGCCACCCCAGCCACCTCAGTCACCCTTCACACGCACGAACACTAGGGTGAACTATCCCCTCAATCCGGTGCCGTTCCTCCCGCCTGGTTTCGCCGTCGAGCAAGGTCCGGCGGACCGTGTCGTTCGCGGTGGCATGGTGGTCGGGCCTATTCCGCCGCTCAATCACGACTTTCTGGCCATTGCGGAGACCAGTCATTATGTTCCTCTGCATCGTCGCGCCACCATCCGCCATGCCATCCGAGGTTTGCTTCATGAAGCCCAGCTTTTCACTACTGAAGTTTGCGATCATCCGCTCGGGATAGGTATATTTAGATTTCCGGATGTTTTTCTCCGTGATACTGCGGTTGCCGCCCCATTAGGGTTGGAGGATGAAGATCTGCTCATAACTTTCATCCCTCACAATGAAGCTCTTAATCGTCGCACCACCACTTTTGGTCCTGAGATCTGGTTAATGTACTTTGGTTTTCCCTATGATTACTAGATGGACTATTATATAAATAAATCGCTTGGTGGTTTCGGTGCTCTGGTTTCTTGGTCTAACCCCCGTCAAGATCGCTGCTACATGCTGATTAAAGTTCGCGTTCTGCATCTGAATCTGGTGCCCAAAAGCTTCGTTGTTTGGCAGCTGGGGGGGCGCGTGATTGCTGGACTGTGCAGATTTCTATCCTTCGCAGCAATGATTGGAATGGCCTGCTGCCTGAAGTGCTGCCTGCAGGGGAGGAACCGCCACCACCTGATGGCATCCCGCATCCTCAATTTGGACCGGACCTGACTGCTGAACAACTATACCAACAGCAGGTGCACAATTGGTTTGTGCAGAATGCTGCGCCTCCCAATGGCGATCCAGAAGAACAGGCTGGGCCACAGAATCATAACAATGCAGGGTGGGGGGCATGGCCTGCACCGGCTGCTCCTCCTCTGCCTCAGTTGCCGCATTATCTCATGAACTTTCAAGCATGGCTTGCTGCACAGGGCCTGCAAGTACAAGGTGGTATTGTGCCTGATAATAATATCTTTGACAATGCTCTACAGGCGTGGCATGATTCCATCACTTCTTCTGAGGAGACTGAAACGGATTCGAGACATCACTGTTTTTGATCTTCTGGTGCTTTCAGGTCAGATGCCGGATGTTGTTCCTACTGTTCCTTTGGTGGATGACTCGCTCACAATCTCTGTTGAACTCCATAGCCATGGTCTGCGTTTTGGTCTCTCGGCTCAAGGGGATGCTCTCATGGCTTTACTGTTGGAAAACACTATTCCACGTCAGTAGCTTAACAGTGCCATCTTCTCAGCCCTACGTCCGATGATGGCATCCTTTGGTCCGTGGCGCTCTGGTCTAGGTATGCAGCAAAGATCTCTCCAGGTGGAAATTCAAGTTTTTTTGTCTGGGCGGAACATTCAATTCTCTCAGGTGGCTCCACATCAGGAACCTGTTTCTGTTCCAGCTATGACTATGCCTATTTTGCCTGCTCCGTCCCAGTCCCCCTCCAATGTGGATGATCAGCTTAATGCACGTGCTCCTCCAGCCACGCCGCCTCTGCTTCTCACTTGGGAGCTGTCGTGGAATTGTCACGGCAGATGTCCTCGTGAAAGGACTTAGTCGCAGGGCCATCATACGGGTTAACTTAGAGGGGTTAAGGTGGACACAAAGACACGGGAGTTATACTAGTTCGGCCCCTTCGATGAAGGAAAGGCCTACGTCTAGTTGTGATGGGATTGATGTGATTTCGGCGACTAGGGAGCAATAGCTTCGCCTAAGCCTCGAATTGTCTGTCCCCTAAACCGCCGCTGGGTCGTCCCCTTATATACACGGGTTGACGCCCGGCCGGTCTACGGAGTCCCGACCCGGCTTATACAAGTGTCCGGCTCGGTCTCTTCTCTCTAATCTTACAGCCCAAGTTACAATACTAAGGCGGTTTACATCACGGACCCTTAATACGCCTCTGGGCTCTGGGCCTCCTCCGTGGGCCCTGATCTTGGACGAGGGTAACCCGGCCCCTCCAGGGCGGTTCACACTCAGTAGTTATCTCCCCAACATTAGGCCCCAGATTGACTTGAACCGGTTCATGTTAATCTTCAACATCTTCGGGAAACTCTTGATCTCCTTTCATATTTTCGTAAACCGCCATCTGCTTGAACCGCCATGACGTCATCCTCCGATCCCCGCGACGGGGCGCCTTGACGTCATCTTTGATAAAGAAATCCAAACAGTAAGATTCCCTTCATTTAATGCTATCCCGGAAATCGAGGCGACCGCTGCGCCGTCCGCCGCTTTTGACTCCTCGATTCTCGCGCCCGTTGATTGCTCCGGTTCCTTATAAATAGACCGGCAGGCCCCTTCCTCTTCTTCTTCTTCTTCCGCTCTTCTCTTTCCTCGCGACGCTCCCGCTCTTAAGCTCCGCCGTCGCTGCCGACCTTCGACCTCCGCGTCAGTGCCAGGCCGCTGCATCAACCTGACCGGACCAGAAGCTCGTTAGCGCTCCTCCGCCGCTCGGCGCATCAGGTAAGGCTCCTCTTCGAGCCCTAGATCCACATCTCAAGGTCCCTGTTCTTCTTGTAGTTGACGGGTGTTCATCGCCGTGTCCTCATACCTGCCCTGCCATGGTCATATGATTTGGCCGTAGTACACATCCTGTGCGGCGACCGCTCCGCCATCGGTTTTATCCCTTGTTTCATCTTTCATCTTGTTTAGATCTTCTTGTTTAGGACACACGAATCTTCCTGACCTCTATGAGGCTTGCATAGGTCGCAGAAATTTTCCTCACTGAACCTTCGGTAGATCTAAATTACTTTCATTCGCATGTGAAATCTGTTTCTGTCCACACTTAGTGAATTCTTCAGTTCTGTCTCTTTTGGCGGTTTGACTTTTGATAGCTAATCCGTCACTCCATTAGTCCTCAGCTAAACCGGAATTGAAACTAACTGCCAAATTGCCGGTTTAACATTGTATAATGTGCCTGAACCTTTTAACGGTGAACCGTTTTTCCTTTTCTTTCGCAGTTTAATCCTCCGGAATGGCCCCTCAATTCTCAGCTTGCAATTGGGTCCGGTCCAAGATCACTGAAACGCAACTCAACGGCTACGTCACCACTGGCGCCTTGGCCCCAAAAAATGTCCTCCGCTGGCGTGTTCCGGATGGCGAATGCCCCCCCGAGCCTCAAGAAGGAGAAGTAATTGTGTTTATGCAGCACTTAGACCGGGGATTCTGCCCGCCCGGTTCAAAATTCTTCCGGGACGTCCTTGCAAGTTTTAAACTCCATCCGCAGGATATTGGCCCGAACTCTGTGTCAAACATATGCAATTTTCAAGTCTTCTGTGAAGTCTATCTTCAAGAAGAACCATCTGTGGAGCTGTTCCGGGATTTCTTCCACTTGAACCGTCGTACAGAATTTTCTGATGGTCCCAACACCGAGCTGGGCGGCGTTTCAATCCAGAAGAGGAAGGAAGTGGACTTTCCTCACGCCAAACACCACAGCCATCTAAAAGATTGGAACCAAACCTGGTTCTACTGCCGGAACACTGCTCCTGCCAACGAGAATCCTTTGCCGGGTTACCGTCCTCACCGCTCAGCAACCATCATCCGCTGTTTTACGCTTAACCGCCATGAACGGAAGAACTTCGCGCCTCAAATTATCAAGCTCCGGGCTCTAATGGCCAATGGCTTAACCGGTGTGGACCTTGTGCGGTGTTGGGTTTCTTGGGGCGTCTTGCCACTAAGCCGCCGGCCCGGATTAATGCACGAGTACACTGGCAGCCTCAAAGACCCTCAAAGACGTCACGAATTGCCCATAACTGAACTTGAAGTCACAGAGATTGTAAAGAAGATGCTTGATGAACCGATCTCCGTCTGCAGCCTAACCGGGTTGGCTCCATTCTGTGTTGCCAACAAACCGGCGGCGGTAAAGCTCTACTCACCGCTTTTCGGGCCCTTAATACTTTGTTGATATACATTAATCCTTGTTACTTCTCAGGCGGACAACTCCTTCTGGAAGCGTACCAAACCGGCTCGGGCGCCGCGTGTAAAGTCCAAGGCCACCGAGAAGGCAGGCAAGAAGAAAACCGCCGAGTCCTCTGATCCGCCGGAGGACGAAGAATCAGAAGCTGAGGTAAAACTTGATATTCTTACGAGGGAGCCGCCGTAAACCGGCTTTCCGCTTTGTGTTTCTTCTTGCTTATGATTTGTCCCTTTGTATTCCTTTTACTGACAATTTTACCTCCCAGGATGATGCTGAAGCCAGTCATGCCGACCCTGTTGAGGTAATCATTCTTTCTTCCGAATCCGACCTTGCGCGGTTAAAAGAATTCGTCATACCGTCCGGAAAGTGAAAAATATCATTCTGTGCTTACTTGAATCCAAATCTTTCCTTGAAGACACAGCAGGCTGAAGAGCGCCAGACGACCCGCACGAAGGCCAACGGATTACCTCATCCGGTTTACGGACACACCAACCCGGAAGCGTCGCCCCGAGGTGACTTGTTCTCCTGGCGTTATCCCTTAAAAGGTTTCTTCCGATGTCCTCTCAATCCGTCGACCCAATTATCAGGCCTCTTCCAACTCTTACGGCGGTTCATCCACTACGCAAACGCCTCCGCTTAAAGTTGCTGCAGGGTACGCAACTGCTGTCCGCCAATTCGGTTTACAATTGTCTTGGTCGATTTATCTTAATCCAATTCTGAATAATGCAGCACCAAGGATCGCCTGAGTAAGAAAGCGAAAACCCTTGATCCTACGGCGGATGTTGATCCGGAAAAGACCCCAGAGCAAACCCATGAAAATCCTGAAGTCGCCAAAAATAGCTCTGGCGAGTACCGAGACGACATTGCTGATCCGCCGAAACTGAACCGAGGCCCAAGTGGAAACCTCGCATCCTGCTCCACCGAAGTCCGCCACAGAGCGGGTCATAAGCTGATGAACCGCCGAGCCGAGTATGAAGGCGCCAAGCCCAAAGAAGACCGCCAATCCGGACAGCCCAATCAAAAATGATGATGTCATTGTGACGGGCACTGGCTACACCACTCCTGGTCAACCGGTCGCTTTAGCAAAACACAGCGCCAAGGACGAGTCTGCCACTATGAGTAAAGATAAGGGGAAAACTGATCTGCTAGCTTATGACAACTTCTCTGCCCAAGAACTTCACTCCGGGTTTCTGAACCGGCTCTACACAAGCCGTGACTTTGAAGCTGGTCTGGTAAACCGTATGAAGGACCGCTATGAGGTAATGAGTTATGCCTTTCTTGTACTTTGGCTATATAGTTTCTTGTACTTTGGCTGTATAGTAGCCCCCAAGGGTCGGTTCAACTTAGCATAGTTAAACCGGGACTTAACTTTGCATAAAAAACATACGCTTTAAACTGCAGTATTGTAGCCCCCAAGGGTCGGTTCAACTTAGCATAGTTAAACCGGGACTTAATTTCTGTATCCTCGTAGCAAACTGAGATCAACTAGCCATTAGCCCCCAAGTGCCAAGTTGAATACTTGTATTGAGCTTGGGACTTTATGATTAAACAACTAACGTGCTCCCTTTGTTATCAGAATGAGATAAACCAGCAAACCATGCAACTCAAGGACCTTCGAGCCAATCTTGAAACTCAACAAGCAGAAACCACCAAGGCCAAGGATGAACTGAAAACTGCCTTGGCCACTATGGAACACTGAAGGAGTGGTATAAACCGGAAGGGCCAAGCTGGGACACCGAAAAGGCGGTTTGAAAAGCGGGCGAAGAAGATGTCAAGCAGCTCTTAAACCGTGATCAAGAGCTTACCGGACTCAAGCGCCAAGTGCATGCCATGACCTCTGCTATCTTTGGTAAGAAAATTTGCACTGATTATCTCGATTTTGATATTTCCACCGGTTTAACCTGATCTATCTGAAACCGGTGCAGGCAAGCGTATTGCTCATATGGGCTCTGATGTGCGGAAGAAACTCAAGGCCGCCTATACGCTGATTGAGCAGCTGTATACCGGTGCCCAGCGAGTCATATGTGCCACATCATACGACAACACGGCTCCGTCCCTGATCAGAGAGACACTGGACCGGCTGTCCATGGTTCCGGGGCAGCTTGAAGAGTTGAAGCGATCCGCGGCCCGGGCTGGCACCCTACTGGCTCTGACTCGCGCCAAGGCGTGGATAGCAGATCTTGATCCGGCTGACATAGCCAAGGGTTTCCCCAGCGCTCAAGAGAACGGTGAAGCCTTTGATAACGACGCCCTGAAACGGATAACCAAGGAGATGCATCCGCTGGCGAGCCAACTGGCAGCAGAAGCCAACCTGGCGGTTCACCGCTCTTTTTATGACGCAAATAACAAGCGGGTGGAGTTTGTCATTCCTGAAGTGCAGAGCCTTGTCCCTCCAATCCGTAAGCACACTTATGCCCCTGACGTTGATCCGGCTGAGCTTATAAGTGAAGAGGCTGTCTTTCAGGCCTTAACCCGGATTGACTGGTCTACCAATGACTTCCGGGCTTTGGGTGAGGAAGAAGAAGAAGTTGAACCGACGCCAGGCGCCCCCTCTACCTCACGTCAACCTGGCGAAGAAGCGTAATCCGTCAAACCGGGTGACGCCTCCGAAACTGCTAGTCATAACACCATGTGAAACACCGGGCCTGGAAAGGCTTTGTAATAGGATAGTCAGCACTTTGTTTTGAACAATGCCTTTATGACCTCAGTCTGTAACCTTTGCATGGTGGTGCTGATACTGTGGATTGATGAACCGTCAACTTATTTCGCCTGCAATCACAAATGCTTTAAACCGCCACGGCGGCTTGTGTCGCCAGCCGGCTTGTGACGCTTATATATTTATATAAGAAAATATGGATGTATATGACCAAACTTTATGATACAAAAATACCTGCCAGCGTCGGGCATGCAGTTGGCTTTGCCAATCTTGAGGCGGAGGTCATATAAACCATTACCGGCAAAGGAGAAAACAACTCCTGTGCTTAGAATGCCGGTTTACCGTGTAAACCGTGTCGGGCATGATAAGCCCCCTGTTACTCCATAATGGGATGTTTAACAGAAAAAATCAAACCAGAACAAAATCACCGGATTAAAAATGGACTGAATTCTGACAACCTGAATCCGGTTTAAAAAGGCTTGTCGGTTTAAGAAGGCAAATAAAACTCAAATAACTGGTACGAAAACCACATGGAAGCAAAGGCAATGATAAAAACCATTTGCAAGAAGAGGCTGTACTGAGCCTGATCAGATGGTGTTACCATGGTCGGACAGGACCAAGCTCCCCATAAGGTGTAGCGATGGTTCAAGGCAGCCAGGTCCCCAACTGAAATCGTGGCATTATGCCGATCAAGTGGCATGGCAATGGTTCGGGTTCGACCAAGCCCCCAAGTGATTCTATGGCCTTAGGCCGACCAAGAGGCGTGACTGGTTCAGACGTGACCATGTCCCCAAGTGATCTGGTGGCTTTCGCCCATCAAAAGGTGTAGCATTGGTTCGGACACGACCAAGCCCCCAAGTGAAAACTTCTGAAAAGCAAGACCAAGGGTTAAACCCGAGGCCGCTTTGCAACAACATCTCCATGTACCCAAACCGGACTTTTTACAGAACGGATACCCCGCTTTAGCCGAGGATCCGGTTTATTGCTTTTATTCATAATATATACATTGTCTTAATATGTACATAAGTGGAGCCGATGGCTCAGGTATAATAAGGCCGAAGATGAGCTATGTTCCACGGCCTGTTGGTCTCCTCTTCTGACGTGCGTGAGTCTTTTCGCTCTCGAACATCGATCAGATAGTATGTCCCGTTGTACAGATTCTTGCTGACCACAAAGGGCCCTTCCCAAGGTGGGGATAGCTTGTGCATATCTATCGGTCTTGAATGAGCCGAAGCACCAAGTCTCCCTCCTGAAAGGTTCTTGTTCTAACCCGCCGACTGTGATACCGACGAAGATCCTGCTGGTAAATCGCCGAACGAGCAGCCGCCATATCTCGCTCTTCATCCAGTCGATCCAAATCGTCCTGCCGTGCTGCCTCACTATCGGCCTCAACATAAGCCGCCACGCGGGGCGAGTCATGACGGATATCGTAGGGAAGGACCGCCTCCGCTCCATAGACCATAAAGAACGGTGTGTATCCAGTGGATCTGTTGGGGGTAGTGTTGATACTCCATATCACAGATGGCAGCTCTTCTACCCAACAACCCGGCGTCCTTTCCAAAGGGACCATAAGCCGAGGTTTAATACCTCTCAAGATCTCCTGATTAGCTCGTTCTGCTTGACCATTGGACTGCGGGTGGGCCACTGAAGAAACATCAAGCCGGATGTGCTCTCGTTCACAAAACTCCTTCATGGCTCCCTTGGACAAATTAGTGCCATTGTCCGTGATGATGCCGTGTGGAAACCCAAACCGGAAAATCACCTTTTTGATGAACTGAACCGCCGTGGCCGCATCACACTTGCTAACAGGCTCAGCCTCGACCCACTTGGTAAATTTATCGACTGCCACCAACAGGTGGGTCTTCTTGTCCTTGGACCTTTTGAAAGGTCCAACCATATCCAGCCCCCAAGTCGCAAACGGCCAATTAATTGGAATCATCCTCAATTCTTGGGCCGGTACATGAGCACGTCTGGAAAACTTTTGGCAACCATCACATCGTCTGACTAGATCTTCCGCATCAGCATGGGCAGTCAACCAATAGAAACCGTGGCGGAACGCTTTGGCCACCAAGGATTTTGAACCGGCGTGGTGACCACAATCCCCTTCATGGATCTCACGCAATATCTCACGGCCTTCCTCAGGGACACACAACGCTGAAACGCCCCTGACACGCTGCAACGATGCAACTCGCCCTTATGTATGGTCATAGACTTAGACCGCCGAACTATCTGTCGGGCCAGCGTCTCATCTTCTGGTAACTCGCCCCGGCTCATGTATGCCAAATAAGGGAGCGTCCAATCCGGAATGACATGCAAGGCTGCTACCAAGTGAGCCTCCGGATCAGGAATAGCCAAATCGGCTTCATCAGGCAGCTTAACTAACGGATTGTGCAGTACGTCATGGAAGACATTGGGCGGGACCGGTTTACATTGAGAACCCAGCCGGCTTAGAGCATCCGCCGCTTCGTTCTTCCGACGATCCACATGGTCCACCTGATATCCTTTAAAGTGTCCTGCAACCATATCCACCTCCCGACGGTACGCAGCCATGAGTGGATCTTTGGAATCCCAAGTACCTGATACTTGCTGGGCCACCAAGTCCGAGTCACCAAAACACTTAACCCGGCTTAGATTCATCTCCTTAGCCATCCGGAGACCATGGAGCAAAGCCTCATACTCAGCTGCATTGTTAGTACAGGGGAACATTAAGCGAAGAACATAACAGAACTTGTCACCTCGTGGGGAAGTTAATACGACTCCAGCCCCCGAGCCCTCCAATTGCCTGGACCCATCAAAGTGGATGGTCCAATAGGTATGATCCGGCTTTTCTTCAGGTGCTTGCAACTCCGTCCAATCATTAATGAAATCCACAAGTGCCTGAGACTTTACTGCCGTCCGAGGCACATACCTTAAACCGTGCGGCCCAAGTTCTATAGCCCACTTAGCAATCCGGCCAGTCGCTTCCCGGTTCTGTATGATATCGCCCAAAGGAGCTGAGGCCGACCATCGTGATGGGGTGCCCTTGGAAATATTGCTTCAGCTTCCGGCTTGCCATAAAAACTCCATATACCAGCTTCTGCCAATGCGGATATCTTTGTTTAGACTCAATGAGGACCTCGCTGATGTAATAAACGGGCCGTTGAACCGGATACTCCTTCCCTGCCTCCTTCCGCTCCACTACAATGGCTACGCTGACTGCCCTGGCATTAGCAGCAACATATAACAGGAGCGGCTCCTTGTCAATGGGAGCGGCGAGAACAGGCGGGTTGGCCAACTGCCGCTTTAAGTCCTCCAATGCTTCATCAGCGGCTGAACTCGAACTGATCCGTTTTCTTCAGCATCTGGTACAAAGGAATGGCCTTCTCTCCTAGGCGGCTGATAAACCGGCTTAGCGCAGCAATCCGACCTGCCAAACGTTGGACATCATTGATACACTTTGGCTTAGCCAGGGAGGTGATAGCTGTAATCTTCTCCGGATTAGCTTCAATCCCCCTGTTGGACACAAGGAAACCCAATAACTTGCCTGCCGGAACACCAAAAACACACTTGGCCGGGTTAAGCATCATCTTGTACACCCGCAAGTTGTCAAAGGTTTCTCTCAAATCCTCAATCAGTGTTTCCTTCTCCCTTGACTTAACCACAATATCATCCACATAAGCATGCACATTACGGCCGATCTGTTTATGCAAGCAATTCTGTACGCAACGTTGATAAGTTGCTTGGGCGCTCTTGAGCCCAAAAGGCATAGATACATAGCGAAGGCCCCAAAGGGGTGATAAACGCCGTCTTCTCCTGGTCCTTAACCGCCATCTTAATCTGATGATATCCGAATATGCATCCAAAAGCTCAACGCCACAACCCGCCGTAGCATCAATAATCTGATCAATACGGGGGAGGGCGAAAGGATCTGCTGGACAAGCCTTGTTAAGATCTGTATAATCCACGCACATGCGCCAAGTGCCATTCTTCTTAAGGACCAACACCGGATTAGCAAGCCACTCTGGATGGAAAACTTCAATGATAAATCCTGCCGCTAAGAGCCTGGCAACCTCCTCTCCAATGGCCTTGCGCCTTTCCTCATTAAACCGGCGTAGAAACTGCTTTACCGGTCTGTACTTGGGATCAACATTAAGAGTGTGCTCAGCGAGTTCCCTCGGTACACCTGGCATGTCAGAAGGCTTCCATGCGAAAATGTCCCGATTCTCATGGATGAACTCGATGAGCGCGCTTTCCTATTTAGGATCCAAGTTAGCACTGATGGTGAACTGCTTGGACGAATCGCCGGGCACAAAATCAACAAGTTTAGTCTCAGCCGCCGACTTAAACTTCAAATCCGGATCGTGCTCTGTAGTTGGTTTTTTCAACGGTGTCATATCCGCCGGATCAACATTGTCTTTATAATACTTTAACTCCTCGGTGGCACAAACCGACTCTGCATAAGCCGCATCACCTTCCTCGCATTCCAACGCAATCCGGCGGCTCCCGTGAACCGTTATCGTCCCTTTGTGACCCGACATTTTCAGCAGCAAATAAACATAACAAGGCCGTGCCATAAACTTAGCATAAGCCGGCCGCCCAAACAGGGCGTGGTAAGGGCTTTGGATTTTTACCACCTCAAACGTCAATGTTTCCGATCTGGAGTCATGTTCATCTCCAAAAGCTACCTCCAGGGCTATCTTACCGACCAGGTACGCAGACTTTCCGGGCACCACACCGTGAAATACTGTGCTGGACGTCCTGAGATGCCTATCCGTCAACCCCATACGTCGGAAGGTCTCGTAGTACAGGATGTTGATGCTGCTTCCTCCATCCATAAGCACTTTGGTAAACTTGTATCCTCCCACCTGAGGTGCCACCACTAGGGCTAGCTGACCCGGATTGTAAACCCGGGGAGGATGATCCTCTCTGCTCCATACAATAGGCTGCTCCGACCAGCGCAGGTAATGCGGTGCGGCCGGTTCAACAACACTGACCGCCCGCTTCTGAAGTTTCCGGTCTCGTCTGTCCAAGCTGGTGGTAAAAACATGGTACTGTACGCCGTTCAACTGCTTTGGATTACTTTGGTAACCCGATCGCTGCTGTTGTTGATTGTAACCCCTTGGTTCTGATTATTCGATTGTTTTGATTGTTACGATTGCCTTGCCGCCCGGATTACCACCGAACCTGGGCCGGAATTTCCTCCACCGTAACCCGGGGCGGACCCTGAACCGCCGCCGGGCCCTTGATCATACCGGAAAGCATTAGAATTTTTGAACTCCTGCATAATATAACAATCCTTCCAGAGGTGGTTCGCCGGTGCCTCCTTCGTCCCATGCTTCGGGCAAGGTTGATTCAATAGGTAATTCAAACGCTCCGGATTGTGACCTTGTGCATCGCCCCGGTTTAATTGCTTACCTTTGCGCCGCTGACCCTTGTCCTGCGCGTTGGTGTTGGCTACAAAGCCCGTGTTACCGTTAGCCTTACGCTTGTTTCCCCCATTGCCTGCCGAATGGTGCTGCTGGCCTCTGGAGTTGCTATTCTGTTTTCCCTTCCCTACTTCGTCATCCTCAGACTCGGGATCCTTGGTACTATCAGAATCAGCATACTTTACCAAAACGCCCATGAGCGTGCCCATGTCATTGCAAAAACGCTTCATGCGACCCAGCTTTAACTTCAACGGTTCAAACCGCGGTTGGCTTCTAGGGTTAAAATAAGCGGAATCAGGGTTGATCCGTCTGATGAATGCAAAACCTCCGAAACGCGGCGCACCCAATGTGTTGTTGATTCTCCCTCTGCCTGGACACAAGCCGCCAAATCCACCACAGACATGGGCTGTTTACAGGTGTCTTTGAAATTTTGAATGAACCGGGTCCGTAATTGAGTCCACGAACTAACTGAGTTGGGTGGCAAATTTTTCAACCAAGTACGGGCCGTACCTTCCAACATCATGGTGAAATACTTTGCACACGCAGCTTCGTCCACATCCAGCATCTCCATGGCCATCTCGTAGCTTTCTATCCACGCTTCTGGAGCCAAATCGGCGGTATAATTGGGCACCTTGCGTGGCCCTTTGAAGTCCTTAGGCAAACGCACATTGCGTAAAGCGGGGACGAGGCAAGGCACCCCCAATGAACCGGACGTGACCCCCGGTTCGAAGATGGTTGGACGAACCGGCGCGAGCTGATGGTCCTCATGTTGCGCCGCTAACTCGGCCTCCCTGCGTGCCCTGGCTCGGTCCACCACCACTTGAGCGTCTTCGAAGCCACCGGCCGGGTTGTTGCCTCGAGGCGGACCGCGCTGCGCGTTGCTTGACACGGCCGGTTCATCTGCGCGCCGGCTATAACTCCGGCTTGGGCGGGGGGTGGAGTGGATCCGGTCCCGACTGTATGAGTACGCTTCCTGCTGAGCCAGGGCCGTCCTGAGGAGCTCCTTGACCCGGCGTGTTTCGACCGCCTGTGGTGAATCGCCCTCGATCGGAATCGCCTCCAAACGTGCCGCAGCCGCGACAAGGTTGTCCATCGGGTTGAAGTAGTGACCCGGAGGTGTGCGACGATCTGGGCGCGCCAAGATGATGGCGAGGCTGATCTATCACACGAGGCTGAACGGCGCGGCCATCCCTGTGCTTCCGGCGGTTTACCACCGTGACGGATTATGGTCCCTGCCCTCGGGTATTGAAGCTCTCTTCCTCGAAAACTGAAGGCAAACGGGATCTGTACTTCCTTTTCATGACTTCATGTGATGCACTCGATCCAAAGCATGAGCCTATAAGCCTGCGCATCCAAAGCGGCCCGTTCCGCCGCCATCCTCACGTCCGCGGCTGCCAGATCCTCTTTAGCTTTAGTGATCTGTTCCATCACCCTTGCAATCTCTGCGTTGTGCAAGTCCTGATCCGCCGGGTTAGCCTCTGCCATGAGCGCAGCCAATGCGTCAAATAACTCGATAGAACTTGAGCGGCGGGCGACGGGGCCTCCTTCGGCTGCCACCACCGCCATTGAACGGGCGACGATGGGCGCCATGGTCAAGAGTGAGCGCCGCTTGTGTACCGCCATGAAAATTCCAACCCGGCTGGGTAGATCAAAGGAGTCCGGAATACTCTCTCCGTCGGAACAGCCCCCGATCTGGCCATCTTGCAGCTGGTACAAAGACTCGGTTTCTCCGGGGGATGACTCGTCGCCAGAGTAGATAACGGTTTCGCCGCCAGATGCTGATCCGCCCTCATAGCCTCCGTGGACGACTCCCACGAAAGCACGCTTGACAGCCGGTTTAGCGAGGCAGGACTCTTCCTCGCTCGCTGAGCCGTCTCGACGGGTCGGTGCAGATGTCCGCCCAGCCCTGGCTCGCCGATCTTGCCGATGGCGTGTATGCCACCAAAGGGGACCCGGTACCGTACTCGATCGAGCCGCCTCGGGCCCCGATCCGCATCGTCGATGTAGAGTTTGCCGCGACGACTCTTAGTCATCCGGCCCATAGCATAGCCTTCGAGTCCTTCGAACTTGCCCTCTAAGATCATCAAACCATCGTGCGATAGCCCCACGGTGGGCGCCAACTGTCGTGGAATTGTCACGGCAGATGTCCTTGTGAAAGGACTTAGTCGCAGGGCCATCATACGGGTTAACTTAGAGGGGTTAAGTTGGACACAAAGACACGGGAGTTATACTAGTTCGGCCCCTTCGATGAAGGAAAGGCCTACGTCTAGTTGTGATGGGATTGATGTGATTTGGCGACTAGGGAGCAATAGCTTCGCTAAGCCTCGAATTGTCCGTCCCTAAACCGCCGCCGGTCGCCCCTTATATACACGGGTTGACCCGGCCGGTCTACGGAGTCCCGACCCGGCTCATACAAGTGTCCGGCTCGGTCTCTTCTCTCTAATCTTACAGCCCAAGTTACAATACTAAGGCGGTTTACATCACGGACCCTTAATTCGCCTCTCGGCTCTGGGCCTCCTCCATGGGCCCTGATCTTGGACGAGGGTAACCCGGCCCCTCCAGGGCGGTTCACACTCAGTAGTTATCTCACCAACAGGAGCCGTCTGAATCCATTGAGGTATCACACATGTCTGTGGGCGAACAGCAGGTTGATCACATGGCTCTCTCAGCACCTTCTGAGGTCCTCTCCACTCCAGCTCTGTCGAAAATTCCAGGCACTTCAATGGCAATGACAGATCCTGATCAGGGAGATTTGGTCACTGCTGCTCAGACTCAGAAGAAACGCAAAGGTAAGATGCAAGCTCCTGTTGATACCTCCACTCTGCGACGCAGCAACAGGAACAACAAATATGATGGCTTTAGGGTTCCTCAAACCTTTGAAGTTCGTATTGCCAAATCAAAAGTCAAGCCTCGTACTATCCCTTCTGCTGCTAATATTGGAGCCTCGGAGCGTACTTCTGAAGATGATTCACCACCTGAGATAGTTACTGCTGAAGTTGATGCGGCTGCAGCTCCTCCGCCCACTCCCATTTCTACTATGCAGGCTATTGGCGTCAATCTCTGTGCGATACCTGCTGAAGAGCTGCCTACTTCGGCCTTCTCTGAAGAGTAGTTGGCATTATTTCTCTTTGCTTTTACCACTACTGAACCTTTCCTATCTTTCCAATGCTTTTGCGTAATTGGAACGTACTATATTGGAATGTACGTGGTCTTAATGCACCTGATAAACATTTAGCGCTTGGTAATGCGATCAATACTAGTGGCCGCGCGGTCGTTTGTTTGCAAGAATCTAAAATGCCCTCATTTGACGCTGCTGTCTTGAAATCTATTTTCCCGCAGCGTTTTGATCAGTTTGCGTACATCCCCTCTCAAGGTGCATCGGGTGGAATTATAACGGTATGGAATAGTAGTATTTTCTCGGGTCGGGTCTTTTTATCTGAACAGTTTGCGTTAGGTGTTGAATTCACCTCCACTCAATCCAATCACTGTTGGAAGCTTGTTAATGTATATGGCCCTTGTCAGGGTGAGCATCGGGTCACGTTTACACAATGGCTTTTTGACCTCAATATACCCTCTGCTGAAGATTGGTTATTGCTAGGCGACTTCAACTACATTCGCTCACCCGACAACCGAAACAAGCTAGGTGCAAATGTCCAAGACATGTTCACTTTCAATGACTTTATTAGAGAACAAAACTTAACTGAAATACCCATCAAGGGACGTGCTTACACTTGGTCGAACATGCAACTACAACCACTCCTTGAGCAACTTGACTGGTTTTTTACCACGTTGAATTGGACTACTACATTTCCCAACACCCTGGTAAATCCGTTGGGCAAACCTGTTTCTGACCACACTCCTTGTTCTGTGGTCATTCAAACTACAATTCCAAAAAGCAAAGTCTTCAGGTTCGAAACTTTTTGGCTTGCTCATCCAGGGTTTATGGAAATTGTTGAACAGGCCTGGAACAAACCTATTCGATTCAATAAGAACCATAACTGTGCGGCAAGGATTGGGCAGAAGCTCAAGGCTGTTCGACATGCTCTCAAACAATGGAGTAAGAAAATCTCTCGACTTAAGATAGCCATTGAAAACACCAATAAAGCTCTCTTGGAACTTGACAATATTGAGGATAGACGGACCCTGACCACACCAGAGAGAAATTTTCGCCGCATTCTCAAAAGTCACTTGCTTCGGTTGCTGCAACATCAAAAAGACTACTGGAAAAAGAGGTGTACAATTCGATGGATACGGTTCGGTGATGAAAATTCCAAGTTCTTCCAAACCATGGCCACCGAGCGCTTCCGAAGAAACTGCATCAATTCGCTCAAAACCTCTGACGGAACGGAGGTCACTGACCATGAGGGCAAAGAGTCCATTTTGTTTGACGCATTCAAAGAACGAATGGGCCAAGCGAATCCTCAGCCTATGAAATTCAACTTAGACAACTTGTTGAAGAAGGAGGTGGATTTCTCGGACCTCATTACTCCTTTCACGCACAAAGAGATTGATGAGGTGGTTCCTGCAATGCCACCTGATCGGGCCCCTGGCCCTGATGGCTTTAATGGAGCTTTCTTTAAGGCATGTTGGCCAATAATTAAAAATGACTTCTATCTTCTTTGTGCTGAGTTTCATCATGGTGGCCTTAATCTGGAAAGCATTAATGCAGGGTTCATCACTCTGCTCCCCAAGGTCAATTCGCCTCATTGCGTTAATGACTTTCGTCCGATCACGCTGCTTAACTGCTATTTGAAGTTGATCACTAAAATTCTGGCCAATAGACTCCAAAATATCATACTCTGCCTTGTTCACCGCAATCAGTATGGCTTTCTTCGAGGCAGATCGATCCATGACTGCCTGGCCTGGGCTTTCGAATATATTCATCAATGTCAGGCTTCCAAACGAGAGATAGTTCTTCTCAAACTAGATTTTGCGAAGGCGTTTGATACGGTCGAGCACTCTGACATGCTCTTAATTATGGAAAGTATGGGCTTCCCGCCCAAATGGCTGGCTTGGATGGAGAGCATATTCTCGACGGGCAAATCTTCTGTATTACTGAATGGGGTGCCAGGTCGACAGTTTTTATGCAAATGTGGGGTACGTCAAGGCGATCCGATGTCTCCCCTACTATTTGTCCTTGCTGCTGATTTACTTCAAAGCGCCATCAATGCAGCGCTCCAACAAGACTTGATCACGCATCCCATCCCTCCTACCGGTGACGCTGAATATCCAGTCATCCAATACGCTGATGACACAATCATTGTCCTCCCGGCCTGCATGGAACAAGCAGCTAGAATTAAATCAATCCTCGAGGACTATGCAATCTCTATTGGCCTAAAGATCAACTTCCACAAATCTACGCTTGTGTCAATTAATACGCCGACAAACATGTGCAACGACCTAGCCAACCTTTTTGGATGCACCCAGGCCAGCATGCCCTTTACCTATCTCGGTCTGCCGCTTGGAACCACCAGACCCTCTGTTCTCGATTTGACGCCATTCGTCTACAAAGCTGAAAGGAGGATCACTGCTGCGATGTCCTTGATGTCCTACGCGGGCAAGTTAACATTGGTAAACTCACTCATCACCTCGATGGCTATTTATCCCATGGGAACTCTTCGTCTGCCACCAAAGATCCTTGCTCAGCTTGACAAAATTCGCAGACACTGTCTATGGAACAAACGCACGACTGATGGTGACAAACATACCTCCTTAGCTGCCTGGGACATGGTGTGCCGACCTAAAAAAATGGGGCCTTGGGTGTCCTTGATCTTAAAATTCAAAACGACGCACTCTTGCTCAAATTCCTACATAAGTTTTATAACAGAATGGATGTTCCATGGGTTCGGCTCATCTGGGAAATCTACTATGCTGACTCCATACCACATGCCTCGGAGAATTGTGGATCATTTTGGTGGCGAGACCTGGCAAAACTTATGCCAATCTACCGTGGTATTTCTCAGGTGCAAATCAATCGTGGTTCCTCGGTCCTATTCTGGAAAGACAACTGGAATCAATCCATCTTGGCAGAACGGTATCCCCGCGCTTTCTCCTATGCTGTTAATGAGGACGTCTCTGTGCAAGGATTTTTGACCGCCCCAACCCTTAATGAAACCTTCCATCTTCCACTCTTGGTGCAAGCTCATGATGAACTCAAACTCCTCCAACTTGATATGGCGGCAGTGACCTTGGAAGATCATGACGACGTTTGGTCCTATTGTTGGGGATCCTCGGAATTTAAAACCACAACCTACTATCAGTTTGTGTTTCGTGAGGTGATTCCTCACGTGGCTTACAAGTGGCTCTGGAAGACCTCTTGCATACCCAAAATCAAAGTTTTTGGCTGGTTCTTACTTTCAGACCGGCTCAACACGAGGAACATGCTCAAGAGACGGCACTATAATATCGGTAATAACTTGGACTGCTTGCTATGCGGGGATCATGTCGAAGAAACGGTGGAGCATCTCTTCTTTCAGTGCACTTTCAGCAGAGAATGTTGGAACATGCTAAGTCTCTCGTGGACTGCACAAGGAGATAGGTTGCAGCTGCTAGAAAACCTGAAAAGACAAAACCCACGCAAGATGATCATGGAGGTGTTCCTCACTGCAGCGTGGAGCCTTTGGAAGGAGCGCAATAACAATTATTTTAGACATGTGACACCCTCCATTTGTTCTTGGTTCAGTAGATTCAAGGAAGACTTTGGCAATATAAGATATAGACTACCTAGTGACAAGAGACATGTTGTCTCTTCCTTTTTGCAAAGTTTGCCTCAGCATACTTAGGGTAATGATCTGATTCTAGCCACCTCCCTCTTGTACTCCATTGTAAAAATCACCATGTAACTGTTCTTTGATCATTTATATACACATGCAGTAGGAACCTTTCCTACTGTCTTAACACTCAAAAAAAAAAGAGAATATACGGAGGTTTGCCCAACACTACAAGAAATATGTCAACTTGTGACCTTGACTATTGGTCGCTGAAAGGTCATTGTTTTTCATTTGCGACCTTTTTATGACCAAAAACAGAAGGTCAAAAGCTGGCAGTCGTAAAATGAAATTAACGACCTTCTCTGTTGAGAAGGTCGTAGACATTTACGACCAAAACAGAAGGTCGTTGAACACATTAACGACCTTCTCTGTGAGAAGGTCGTAGACATCTACGACCAAAACAGAAGTTCGTTGAACACATGACCTTTTGTTTTGGTCACTGGCTATCTGCACAGGCCACGTCGGATCCGACGTGGCAATCTGACGTGGCAAAATTACGACCAATTGAAAAGGTCGTTACTTAGAATCAGCCCGGTCCATTTCGGTGCTTTAGATGGGCCGAGCCCATTAATTCAGCCTTTCTATTTTTTTCCTATCAATTTCTGGTCGACTTCATGGGCCAAGCCCAACGTTGCAGCCTTTTTATCTTTTTTTTTCAAATGAGTCCAGCCCAATTTTTTCTAGGTTTTTCTTTCCTGGGCCTTGGCCTTTCCACATTCATTTATTTTCGTTTTACTTTTTTACCCAAAAAATTTGTCCAATATAATTTGATCCTTGGCCTCTTTAAGGTCCAACTCCAGCCCATTTAGCGAACATTTTCAAACCAGTTTGAATAACAACATGAATCAAGTTACCACGAATTAGCTGAATATTATGGAAATATCTCAGAACACACATTCTACAAATTTCCATCACATATGTATTTTATATAGATCCAAGCAACCTACAACATGTTGTAGTCAAGCATTCAGGTGCTGGAATACTCCAGAACAGGAAAAATAAATAGAACAAGCCTATCTAGTGCTTCTTCAAGTACACGAGAAAACATTGTAATCTGCTTCTTCAAGTACTGCTCCTTCCGTTTGCAAAACAGCTGGACATTCAAAAGAGAACACAAAGTATGTCACTGATAGAGGAAATATTACATGGATACTCTTAAAATAAAAACTAAAGACACACCAGTATTTTATCATTCTACTTATTATTATTTCAAGAAGATCATTCTATTAATCTGGAATAGGCATATTCATCAAAACTGGGAATTGAATTGGCACATATGACAAACTTAGCAAGAAATAAGCATTGAATGTTTCACATACACGACAAGTTTGAAAACGATCATTCAAAGTTACAGCAGATCAAAGTTCCATTTGAGTATAAGGAACAATACTCATATTCAATCAATAAGCAACTATGTCAAAATTAATTTAGATTTACTAATGTGTGTGTCAAATGATACATGCATCAAGCATCAGGCCCTTATCTGTTCAACAAGACAAGAACATACCTGACTTTGTGTTGATATGATGGATGGTTCTGTAGTTGAACATCTAGTCCGCATCATCGTTGATGATGGACGCCACATGTACTTGTCCATTTAGAAGTATACCATGCAAAATGTTACACAAGCAGGTATTAGCATAAAGTAGAGATTCTACAGTACAATGCAAACTTTAGATATGAAGGACCAAGAGTTCCGGAAGCAACAAATCTAGCATGGGTAAACCAGGACATGATGAAACAAATTATTCCTTATGCGCGCATTTAAACAGGAATATGGTGTCCCCTTCATACTACCACGTCATCATCAGGATTAAAACAACACATTGATACTCAGAGTGCATCGATTGAAACCAATCCGAGCAGGGTGCAAAATAGATCCTCTATTTAATTGTCATAAGAACAGAAGCTGAAGGACAAAGATGAAGCACCCTTAGCTCAGTTGCTAGCACACGGGCCATAAAAATCGGCAAAACATTCAAAAAGCACGACTCTAATCTTAATGTTGTGTGGAAACAAGACAAGATTTGTACAAGTTTAGTACTGTACACAGCAATGAGCATAACTTCAATACTGCACAGCAAATTTAGTCAGTTATCAAATCACCTTGTGGCTATACCACCTGCTGACATCAATCACACACAACTGTTCCAGATTGAGTCCCCACACACCACATATATAAACCGAGTATAAGCATGCAGCAACAGGAAGGATTACAACAGGTTCAATTCAATCAATTTCCTAAGCATTGAATCAGTAGCATAAGCATGCAACAACATAAGCATTTAATCAATAGCAGCGTGAGCATAAGCATTAAATCAGTAGGAGCAGCACAAGCAGCACCACCACCAGCACAAGTGCACACCTATTCAAGCTAGTAGTAGCCTAGAAGCAGAAGCATTCAAACAACTAGAGAAGCACAGTACAACAGCAAAAGCATGGACTATCACATGTCATATCTTATAAACTTACGCAAGTGTCCTCATGTTATCCTTAACATCATGCACTAACTTGGGTAATTAGCATCAAACAATACATAGCAGTACATGACTTGGGAAAAGATAGCAGACTTAGAAAAAATGATACATGCCCTTAAAGAGAGGGTAGTGTCAAGTGCGGCCACAGACATAGGCATTAGCCGCACCCACGACCCTGGACACTCTCACAGCCGAAGAGGAGGTGCCTTGCATACGGTCTCCTTCGAGTCTGTGAGAGAAAGAATGAGGTGAAAGTCAGTACGCATCAAGGATGCTGCTGTTCTGGGTCAAGCTAAGTCAAGAGCATAAGATATTTTAGTAAAAAAAAAATAACATGTGAACATCTTGCACAAACTATCATCATTTATAAAGAATACAAAACAAATATGCAAACAGCTGTACAATGGTTGAGTGCTCATACTTATATTATATCAGGCAATAGCATTTAGCAATAGTGATGATCAACTACACTATTCGGCTATCATGAAAAATTAATTCTCAAGATGTAGAAAATTTGTTTACAATAGTTTGGGTTTTAAAATTTGTCATCTTGAAGCATCACACTAGCAAATGATAGGAAAGATCACAGGAAATAGGACTTCCCTGATCAAGTATACATAAGCATAAAAAAGATCAAACAAGCTCATTGTGCATTTTCTTTTTCAATGTGATACACAATAAGCATAAGTAACCACTAGGAAATAACTTGCTATCTACAGGCCCTATTATCGGCAACAAGAACATTAGGCAAGGAAGAACAATATACTTTGTGTGATATTTTCAGGTCAATGGAACCGAGATAAATGTGGCTTGTGAAGGATTCAGTTCCATTCTTACTACTTAAAAACATTGGTGATCCATTTATATCTAACTCGGGGATTTAGTTTGTAGTCACCAAATTATCCAGAACTAGCAGGATTCATGATAAATAGCAGTTTTCTGGTGAACGCAACACAAAATGAAGGATTCATGATCTACTAATGACTTCTAGCATTAGTGGTCACTAGTTATTCAGAACCAAAACTGACATCAGCAACTTATTTATCACAACTAAAATGGGTAGACTTAACAAGAGATCAATCATAAAAAAAACTTCTGGCCTAGTAATCAACAATATAGCATGCATTTATTAAATTCTTAACAGAATCAACAGAGCACTTTTATACTCGGCAACAATACCCAGAAACACAGAAAAGGTTCGTGAATTCGACATCCACCAGGAAAACCTATGGGACAAAAAACCTGGCACATTAATCAATCCGCCCTACCAATCAAGTCTGTACAAAAGCAGTACATCACAAATTAAAGCAACGATCAAAATAATATTACAACGGCTGTCGGTGTGAAAACCGGCGGATCTCGGTAGGGGGTCCCGATCTGTGCGTCAAGGCTGATGGTAACAGGAAGCAAGGGACACAGATGTTTACCCAGGTTAGGGCCCTCTCGATGGAGGTAAAACCCTACTTCCTGCTTGATTAATATTGATGATATGGGTAGTACAAGAGTAGATCTACCACGAGATCGTAGAGGCTAAACCCTAAGAGCTAGCCTATGATGGTATGATTGTAATTGTGATCGGCCTTCTAAGGACCAACCTCTCCGGTTTATATAGACATGGAGAGGGCTAGGGTTTACATGGAGTCGGTTACAAGGAAGGAAATATAATATCCGGATCGCCAAGCTTGCCTTCCATGCAAAGGAGAGTCCCATCCGAACACGGGCCGAAGTCTTGAGTCTTGTATCTTCACGCTTCAATAGTCCGGACATTGCACACAGTACGGCTGTCCGGATACCCCCTAATCCAGTACTCCCTCAGTAGCCCCTGAACCAGGCTTCAATGACGATGAGTCCAGCGCGCAGTATTGTCTTCGGCATTGCAAGGCGGGTTCCTTCTCCGCATACTCCAAAGTAATTATCAAACACGTAGACCGTGTCCGGATCTGCAAGGTGATCTTCACATGGCATAAATCCAATATGCTGGCAATCTTCGTGTGTCGTGCCCGTACATCGTGGCCTGGTCCAACGCGAACCGGTGTTTCTTACCCCACCACGTCTCGTGTTACGAGGCGGTTTTATTGGCACGTCCCGTCGAGGCAGAGTCGTGTTCCTTTTATTATGGGATTTTCCATTAATATGGGCGTGCGTGACCCCACGACGGCCGTTGGTATTACCCCGTGTGTTTTTCAGATAAGCCTCAAACGGTCACACCGAGGACTCTTGATATTCACCCTCTTTATAAAGGGGTCGAGGTCTATGCCTCTTTTCCACCTTCCTCGCGCCTTCTCGCACCTCAAGTTCTAACACTCGAAACCCAAGCCTCAACACCCCAGATCCTCCAATATGTCCGGATCCGTCCCTCAGGGCCGATGGGTAGCCTCCTCGATTCAAAAGGAAGACATTGTGAGGCTTAGGGAGGTCGGATACCTGACCGCCGATATTCAGCACAGGCTTCCTGCTCCAGGGCAGGTCATCCCCACACCGGAGCCCAATGAGTGCATCGTGTTTGTCCCACACTTCCTCCGCGGCTTGGGCTTTACCCTCGACCCCTTTGTGAGGGGGCATATGTTCTATTATGGGTTGGATTTTCATGATCTGGCTCCGGACGCCATCCTCCATATCTCATCGTTCATTATCGTGTGCGAGGTTTTTCTCCATGTCACCCCACACTTCGGCTTATGGCTTAAGACCTTCAACATGAAGCTGAAGATGATCGAGGGGAGGCATGCGGAGTGCGGAGGTTCCGTAATAAGCAGGAATGCCGATGCCCCATGCCCAGAGGGTTCTTTCCCAGAAGTATCCGATGTATGGCAACGGAGGTGGTTTTATGTCACGGCTCCCAGAGGCACGAAGTGGGTGGCTGCTCGCGAGTTCTGCTCGGGCCCTCCGTCACAACTAGCGTCTTGGACCGACGTAGGGCGGAGTTGGGGACCCGCTGGTGATGTACCAGTACTGCAGAATCGCATCCAGGAGCTTCTCGAGAGGGACATCAACCTCGTCAGTGTAATGCAAGTGATGTTAATCCGACAGATGTTGCCGTGCCAACGCCGGCCTCTCCGGATGTGGGAGTTCAATCCGGAGGGTCCGCGGACTGTCAAGCACTTCTTCGGCTTGAAGCTCGATGAGATGTGCAAATTATTCTTCGGACAGAAAGTAGTGTGTCCGGACACCACTGAGGATGCGGGCCTAAGCTGCAATCGCCTAGATACTCAAGTAAGTAGCCTTGATACCGGACACCCTGTTTTGTATTTGTCATGATTGTTTATTCTGAAAATCATCCGCGTCCAGGAATGGCTCAGCAAGGCGAAGAGAATCAGTTGTCCGGCGCCACTTCGCGAAGGCTCGCCCGCCCCTACCATGGCCAAGATGCTCGACCGGGTACTCAGCAGAATGCCCTCGGGGAAAGACAAGGGGAGGAACAAAGAAACCGAACCCCACATGCTACGCATCCGAACCGGGGGAATTGTTACCTCCCCCAAGGAGGATAGTCGGGGAGGGGAGGCTAAGGCCTCCTCCCCGTGCGGGAAGAAGAGAGCCGCCTCCAAAGATTTGGAGGCGGAGATGCCCAAATCAGGGAAAAAGACATCCCCAGGGGGCCTTGCCCCGACGGGCACCCTCACCGCACCATGCCCTCCAACGGGCCAGCCCTTCACCGAGCTGTAAGTCAATCTACAATCCGAAGGTACTGTGTTTCTCCTAGATCAAGAACCAGGATTCAACTGTTTGCAGTCCGGCCAGCAACTCCTCTCAACAGGGTTCGTCTTCGAGGGACCTTCCTCCGGAGATGATGGAGAGCGAGACCCCACCCCCTTGTCCGACTCATGAAGCGGGTGACACCGAGGTTTCGTCACGGAGGAGTCTGGATCTGCCAAAGCCGACAGTCAATTCGTCAGCCGCCCTGCACCCGGAGCGTTTGGCTACAACGGGGGGGCGATGGGAGGAGTCCGGCGCAGTTCAATGTCCGGCCGGACGTACTAACGGGCTTGCTGGAGCGAGCTGCGCTCTCGGAGGAGCACCGCTCATTAGAGCGCGGTGCTCAAGAATATTTCATCCGCTACAAGTGGTTTGAATGAAGCATTCACAAGCCTGCTGAGAGGCTTTGAGGTATGTAATGGAGAATACACTATTTCTTTGGTTGTGAGGCACGCGCTAGGTGTGCTCCATATAGATAGTAGCCCCTGAGACTCTGGTTGCCCGCCCTAGGCGGCAAATGGGGGATCATAAGCCAATGATTGTGCTGTAAATATGTGCAGGCACCCGTGGGTCCGGACGCCGGCTAGTCCGTTGAAGTTGCCGAACTAACGAGGCAAATTGGGTCGATTGATGTCGATATCACGTTGGTGAATGAGCGGCTGGATAAATCACAAGGTATGTATCATGCCTTCCCTTGTATAGGAGAATATGAAGGTGGCATGATATTGATGTAATATGTTTGGGCTGCAGATGGTGCTGCTGCCGTGGAGGCCCTGAGGGAGGAACTTGCTCAAGCCAAGGAACAAGCTCGGGTGAGCAATGCGGCTGCCCTAAAGGCGTCCGAGGAATTGAGGGCCGAACAGGCTGCTCATCGCCTAAGCGAGGAAAAGATAGCCGAAATGGCTATTGAATTAAAAAATGCCGTTGACCGGTATGAGCTCCTTAAAAAGGAACATGAGGATAATTCGGCCGAACTTAACAAGGCACTGAATGCCACCAAGGAAATCCGGTCCGAGCTCAGGGGTGCGCGGGAGGAGCTTCGACAGGCCGGTGAAATCGCGGCTGGGGGCTCCTATTTGCTGCAGACGAAATTTTTTGATCTGAAGTACGCTCCCCTGGATGGACGCTGGAGTTCTCCGGACGCATATGCGGATTTGGCGAAGAGTACGGCTGACGCTGCCGACTTCTTCAAAGGTCAAGGTGACAAGGAAGTGGAGAAGCTTTTCTGGTCGCAATTCCATGCTCCCACTCGCCCGCTGCCGTTGAGTGACAAGATGGCTGCTGTAGCGGAGCTTCACAGGCTGTCCGGGCTTGCAATGCGGTCTGTAATAGACCATCTTTGGCCAAAGGGGCCTAAGCCGGACAGTTACTTTGGTTTGGTGCAACAGTTCCTTGGGGCCGTGCCTCGGATCGATGCCATGAGGAGGTCGGCGTGTGTAGAGGGTGCACGGATGGCTCTTGCCCGCGTTAAAGCCTATTGGACGGATATGGATGCCACCATTATAGCGGCCCAGGATCCGTTGGGGGGGCAATATCCGGCCGAGCACTACTTGGCGCAGGTTACAGAAGGTGCCCGCCTAATAGAGGCGTAGTGCCCGAAGAATGTATTGTTCGAATGATAAACGAAATCATTGTAAAAACAATGTTTATTTTAATTATGAGGCTATATTTATACTATTTGCCTGAAAACAAGATTATGTCCCATGTGCGGCCGTTATATATATATGTATATATAACTATGTAATCCGAAAGTTAGCAGTCGTTGGCTTCAGCCCCCACACATACATTGTGGGGGTGTTCGCGAAGAAATATGCTTAATCACACTTGATCCAACGTCTTGGTCCATTAAGGAGGTGATCGCACGTCGAACTAGGCAACCGGACTATATAGCTGTAACACTTTCGCTTAGCCGTGGGAGTCTAATATTGGGGCTACTATGTAGCCCCTGGTACTTTCGCGTGCATCCGAATACGGGCGCGCATGTACATGATCGGGAAATGGCCCTTCATTAATGCAAAGGAATCCTAAAGATTCCGGTGAGTCCTCGAGTGGTTGAACAGTCTCTCGCTGCATCATGACAGTCAGTTTTCGGCTTTCTCTACTGAGGTGCTCATCCGGAATAACCAAGGCACAATCGCAGTAGTTCTCCTTTGGCCACCTTAGCCGATAATAACGGAACTTAAGGCGGCAAACCCAGGAGCCGGGCAAACCCAACATTTTACCAAAGACATGATTCGGAGCTGATGCATATAAGGCCTAACTCGTGACGCCCAACACTCCCGAAGGTATTCGGACTAAGGATGGCAATTTTATCCATGGACATGGATATCCACGGATATCCGACCCGAATGGATAGGGTTTGGATATGCTTTTCTGTCCATGGGCAGCGCCCAAACCCGACCCGATTGCTCGTGGCTAGGGAATGGATATAATCTTGTACCCGTGGGTATATCCAAACCCGACCCGATAGTATGACTTAATGGGCAAAAATCGGCTATCCCTACCCCACAGTTACATGTCCCAGTGCAATTTTACACTTTGTTATCCAAAACATGCAAAATAAATTACACAATCCCCGTCATAACTTTTATTAGTTGACATTCAATACCCTCTATAACATACCCCAATGCCCTTCCCTTATTTTTATCTCCTTGTTAACTGACTCGTCATTCTCGTCTCTTAGAAAAATACTAAATGATCTTATGTTGTTAGTGGAGGTTGATTTACCATAAGTGAAGCCTAGCATGCCACAAAGTGAAGAATGGAAGAGCTTATGTTAACATTGTGTTATGCCTTATTTATATGTCTAGAGAGGACCCAATAGATATCCAGTGGGTATGGATATCCATCGGGTTTGGATATGGACACAATTTTTCACCCGCGGATTTTTTCATGGGCGGGCAAAGACTGTCTTCATGGATATGGATATGGATTTGATATTGTTCAACCCGATCCAAACCCGACCCATTGCCATCCTTAATTCGGACTTTATAATATATTATGGGCTCAAGAATGCCTATTCATTATAAACCCTGTGTTTCCAGGTACGTGCGTTATCTGTCGTGGAGAAATGCCAAAAATGGCAGTATCCTCTGTGGGTATGGAACCCATGGGATGGTGAAACAACAAGAGGCAATAGAAAAGGTTTACACAGGGGCTTAATCTAAAAAGAAACCTGTTGAACGGGGCCCTGCTGCACGTCTGCACCTTTGTCTCCATTGTGTCTTATCCTGGAAGGGTATCGCGCGAATGTTGTATGTGGAAAAAGAAAACTCATAGGGGGTTACAACGTTAGTACGCGATGGGTAGTAAAAGTGTAAGCTGTTGGCCTGCCAATAAGATTGAGCCAAGTGTGGGGCTTTATTAGGTAGTTATAGCCCCTGGTATCCGCTATAGGATTCAATATACGGTGCCCTGGTTCGATCTGGGCTGTCGGACTCGTCTAACCGTGTTTGTGGTCTTAACGACCCGTCATTTTTTTATTTTAGAGGCCGCTTATAGTCCGTCCGCGAGGGCCGTCGAGTATTCCTCTGCGCGTGACGAGCGCTCTGTTATTCCGCTGATGGTGATGACGCCACGTGGACCGGGCATCTTAAGTGTAAGGTAGCCATAGTGCGGCAATGCGTTGAAGCGGGCGAAGGCCGTTCTTCCGAGCACTTCGTGATAGTCTCTTTGGAAGGGTGCGATGATGAAGAGTAGTTCTTCACTTCTGGAGTTACCTGGAGAGCTGAATGTTACCTCCAGTATGACGGAGCCCCTGCTGTAGGCTTCAACGCCTGGTATCACCCCTTCAAAGGTGGTGTTGCTTTGGCTGATTCTGGATGGGTTTATCCCCATCCTGCGGACAGTGTCCTCGTATATTAAATTGAGACTACTGCCACCGTTCATGAGGACCTGGGTGAGACGGTATCCGTCGATCATTAGGTCAAACACCAAGGCCTCTGATCTGCCGCGCCGAATACTAGTCCGGCCATCCAAGTGATCGAAAGTGATCGGATAAGACATCCAGTAGTTAGGTGTGTGTATGATGGGCTCTGTATCGTGCGCGTCTCTATGCGCGCGTTCGTGCCCCCTCATGGATGTATGAGTCGTGTGGATCATGTTTACCGTTTTAACCTCTGGCAGGAATTTTTTCTGTCCCGCAGTGTTCGGCTGGCGAGGTTCATCCTCGTCCTCACTTGGTGTTTCCCTTCCCTTGTGTTCTGCATTCAATTTGCCAGCCTGCTTGAAGACCCAACACTCTCTGTGCGTGTGGTTTGCAGGCTTTTCAGGGGTGCCATGGATTTGGCATAATCTGTCTAGGACTCTATTCAGTCCGGACGGTCCCTCTTTACTGCCTTTAGATGGCTTATTTTGCTGATTAGGTCGAGAGCCCCAGAATCCGGCATTAACCGTTGTGTTATCCGGGCTCTCTTCCTTGTTTTGGCGTTTATTTTTATTACGCCGTGGCTTCCCGTTTCCATCCCTTATTTCAGATGTGCTGGAGTCGCTGGTGCCTTTACGGGCTAGCCAGCTATCTTCTCCCGCGCAAAAGCGGGTCATAAGGCTTGTTAGGGCTGCCATTGTCCTTGGATTTTCTTGGCCGAGGTGTCTAGCGAGCCACTCTTCACGGATGCTGTGTTTGAATGCCGCTAAGGCTTCGGCATCTGGACAATCAACAATTTGTTTCTTCTTAGTGAGGAATCTGTTCCAAAGCTTGCGGGCGGACTCTCCGGGCTGTTGGACTATGTGACTTAAGTCGTCAGCATCCGGAGGCCGGACATAGGTCCCTTGAAAATTGGCCCTGAAGGCGTCTTCGAGTTCTTCCCAGCTCCCAATTGAATTTTTGGGAAGGCTTTTCAACCAGTGTCTAGCTGGTCCCTTTAGTTTGAGGGGGAGGTATTTGATGGCGTGGAGGTCATCCCCGCGAGCCATATGTATATGTAGGATAAAGTCCTCTATCCAGACCCCTGGGTCTGTTGTTCCGTCGTATGCCTCTATGTTCACAGGTTTAAAGCCCTCTGGAAATTCGTGGTCCAGTACTTCATCAGTAAAGCACAGGGGGTGAGCAGCCCCTCTGTATCTGGACGTACTGTGGCATGTCGTCGGCTGCTGTTGTGTTTGGTGTTTATTCCGAACTGGTATTTGGTTGTCATAATTGTTTTGACGACCACAGTCCCCCATCGGGGTGTGTCCTTTAGATCCGTAGATGGACCTAGTTGCGCCCGCTTTCTTATCCAGGTGCTCACGTGAAGGAAATATGCCCCAGAGGCAATAATAAAGTTATTATTTATTTCCTCATATCATGATAAATGTTTATTATTCATGCTAGAATTGTATTAACTAGAAACATAATACATGTGTGAATACATAGACAAACTTAATGTCACTAGTATGCCTCTACTTGACTAGCTCATTAATCAAAAATGGTTGAGTTTCCTAACCATAGACATGTGTTGTCATTTGATTAACGGGATCACATCATTAGAAGAATGATGTGATTGACTTGACCCATTCCGTTAGCTTAGCACTTGATCGTTTAGTATGTTGCTATTGCTTTCTTCATGACTTATACAAAGTTCCTACAACTATGACATTATGCAACTCCCGTTTACCGGAGGAACACTTTGTGTGCTACCAAACGTCACAACATAATTGGGTGATTATAAAGGAGCTCTACAGGTGTCTCCAAAGGTACATGTTGAGTTAGCATATTTCGAGATTAGGTTTTGTCACTCCGATTGTCGGAGAGGTATCTCTGGGCCCTCTCGGTAATGCACATCACTATAAGCCTTGCAAGCAATGTAGCTAATGAGTTAGTTACGAAATGATGCATTACGTAACGAGTAAAGAGACTTGCCGGTAACAAGATTGAACTAGGTATTGGATACCGACGATCGAATCTCGGGCAAGTAACATACTGATGACAAAGGGAACAACGTATGTTGTTATGCGGTTTGACCGATAAAGATCTTCATAGAGTATGTAGGAGCCAATATGAGCATCCAGGTTCCGCTATTGGTTATTGACCGGAAATAGTTCTAGGTCATGTCTACATAGTTCTCGAACCCGTAGGGTCCGCACGCTTAAGGTTTTGATGACAGTTATATTATGAGTTTCTGAGTTTTGATGTACTGAAGTTTGTTCGGAATCCCGAATGAGATTACGGACATGACGAGGAGTCTCGAAATGGTCGAGACATGAAGATTGATATATTGGAAGCCTATATTTGGATATCGGAAGTATTCTGGGTGAAATCGGCATTTTACCGGAGTGCCGGGAGGTTACCGGAACCCCCCGGGGGCTTAATGGGCCTACATGGGCCCTAGTGGAGAGGAAGAGAGGAGGCAAGGGGCTGGCCGCGCCTCCTCCCCCTAGTCCAATAGGACAAGGAGAGGGGGGCGGCGCCCCCTTTCCTTCCCCTCTTCCTCCTCCTTCCTCCCTTCTCCTTCTCCAACTCAGAAAGAAAGGAGTCCTACTCCCGGTGGGAGTAGGACTCCCCCTTGGCGCACCCACCTTGGCCGGCCGCCCCCTCCCCCTTGGCTCCTTTATATACGGGGGCAGGGGGGCACATCTAGGACACAACAATTGATCTCCAAGATCTCTTAGCCGTGTGCGGTGCTCCCCTCCACCATAGTCCTCGATAATATTGTAGCGCTGCTTAGGCGAAGCCCTGCGACGGTAGAGCATCAAGATCGTAACCACGCCATCGTGCTGACGGAACTCTTCCCCGACACCCTGCTGGATCGGAGTCCGGGGATCGTCATCAAGCTGAACGCGTGCTAGAACTCGGAGGTGCCGTAGTTTCGGTGCTTGATCGGTCGGGCCGTGAAGACGTACGACTACATCAACCGCGTTGTTCTAACGCTTCCGCTTTCGGTATACGAGGGTACGTAGACAACACTCTCCCCTCTCGTTGCTATGCATCACCATGATCTTGCGTGTGCGTAGGATTTTTTTTGAAATTACTACGTTCCCCAACAGTGGCATCCGAGCCTGGTTTTATGCGTAGATGTCATATGCACGAGTAGAAGACAAGTGAGTTGTGGGCGATACAAGTCATACTGCTTACCAGCATGTCATACTTTGGTTAAGCGGTATTGTGAGATGAAGCGGCCCGGACCGACATTATGCGTACGCTTACGCGAGACTGGTTTCACCGTTACGAGCACTCGTGCTTAAAGGTGACTGGCGGGTGTCTGTCTCTCTCACTTTAGTTGAACCGAGTGTGGCTACGCCCGGTCCTTGCGAAGGTTAAAACAACACTAACTTGACGAATTATCGTTGTGGTTTTGATGCGTAGGTAAGAACGGTTCTTGCTCAGCCCGTAGCAGCCACATAAAATTCCAACAACAAAGTAGAGGACGTCTAACTTGTTTTTGCAGGGCATGTTCTGATGTGATATGGTCAAGACGTGATGCTATATTTTATTGTATGAGATGATCATGTTTTGTAACCGAAGTTATCGGCAACTGGCAAGAGCCATATGGTTGTCGCTTTATTGTATGAAATGCAAACGCCTTGTAATTGCTTTACTTTATCACTAAGCGGTAGCGATAGTCGTAGAAGCAATAGATGGCGTAAACGACAACGATGCTACGATGGAGATCAAGGTGTCGCGCCGGTGACGATGGTGATCACGACGGTGCTTCGGAGATGGAGATCACAAGCACAAGATGATGATGGCCATATCATATCACTTATATTGATTGCATGTGATGTTTATCCTTTATGCATCTTATCTTGCTTTGATTGACGCTAGCATTTTAAGATGATCTCTCACTAATTATCAAGAAGTGTTCTCCCTGAGTATGCACCGTTGCGAAAGTTCTTCGTGCTGAGCACCACGTGATGATCGGGTGTGATAGGCTCTACGTTCAAATACAACGGGTGCAAAATAGTTGCACACGCGGAATACTCAGGTTAAACTTGATGAGCCTAGCATATACAGATATGCCTCGGAACATGGAGACCGAAAGGTCGAACGTGAATCATATAGTAGATATGATCAACATAGTGATGTTCACCATTGAAACTACTCCATCTCACGTGATGACCAGACATGGTTTAGTTGATTTGGATCACGTGATCACTTAGATGACTAGAGAGATGTATGTCTAAGTGGGAGTTCTTTAGTAATATGATTAATTGAACTTAAATTTATCATGAACTTAGTACCTGATAGTATTTTGCTTGTCTATGTTTGTTGTAGATAGATAGCTCGTGCTGTTGTTCCATTGAATTTTAGTGCGTTCCTTGAGAAAGCTAATTTGAAAGATGATGGTAGCAACTACACGGACTGGGTCCGTAACTTGAGGATTATCCTCATTGCTGCACAGAAGAATTACGTCCTGGAAGCACCGCTGGGTGATAGGCCTGCTGCAGATGCAACTGACGACGTTAAGAACGTCTGGCAGAGCAAAGCTGATGACTACTCGATAGTTCAGTGTGCCATGCTTTACGGCTTGGAACCGGGTCTTCAACGACATTTTGAACGTCATGGAGCATATGAGATGTTCCAGGAGTTGAAGTTAATATTTAAAGCAAATGCCCGAATTGAGAGATATGAAGTCTCCAATAAGTTCTATAGCTGTAAGATGGAGGAGAATAGTTCTGTCAGTGAACACATACTCAAAATGTCTGGGTATAATAATCACTTGATTCAACTGGGAGTTAATCTTCCTGATGATAGTATCATTGACAGAATTCTTCTATCACTGCCACCAAGCTACAAGAGCTTCGTGATGAACTATAATATGCAAGGGATGGACAAGACTATTCCCGAGCTCTTCGCAATGCTAAAGGCTGCGGAGGTAGAAATCAAGAAGGAGCATCAAGTGTTGATGGTCAATAAGACCACCAGTCTCAAGAAAAAGGGCAAAGGGAAGAAGAAGGGGAACTTAAAAAAGAACAGCAAACAAGTTGCTGCTCAAGAGAATAAACCCAAGTCTGGACCTAAGCCTGAGACTGAGTGCTTCTACTGCAAGCAGACTGGACACTAGAAGCGGAACTGCCCCAAGTATTTAGCGGATAAGAAGGATGGCAAAGTGAACAAAGGTATATGTGATATACATGTTATTGATGTGTACCTTACTAATGCTCGCAGTAGCACCTGGGTATTTGATAGTGGTTCTGTTGCTAATATTTGCAACTCGAAACAGGGACTACGGCTTAAGCGAAGATTGGCTAAGGACGAGGTGACGATGCGCGTGGGAAATGGTTCCAAAGTCGATGTGATCGCGGTAGGCACGCTACCTCTACATCTACCATCAGGATTATTTTCAGACCTAAATAATTGTTATTTGGTGCCAGCTTTGAGCATGAACATTATATCCGGATCTTGTTTGATGCGAGACGGTTATTCATTTAAATTGAAGAATAATGGTTGTTCTATTTATATGAGTAATATCTTTTATGGTCATGCACCCTTGAAGAGTGGTCATTTTTTATTGAATCTCGATAGTAGTGATACACATATTCATAATGTTGAAGCCAAAAGATGCAGAGTTGATAATGATAGTGCAACTTATTTGTGGCACTGTCGTTTGGGTCATATTGGCGTAAAGCGCATGAAGAAACTCCATATTGATGGACTTTTCGAATCACTTGACTATGAATCACTTGGTACTTGCGATCTGTGCCTCATGGGCAAGATGACTAAAACGCCGTTCTCCGGAACTATGGAGCGAGCAACTGATTTGTTGGAAATCATACATACTGATGTATGTGGTCCAATGAATATTGAGGCTCGCGGCGGGTATCGTTATTTTCTCACCTTCATAGATGATTTGAGCAGATATGGGTATATCTACTTGATGAAACACAAGTCTAAAACATTTGAAAAGTTCAAAGAATTTCAGAGTGAAGTGGAAAATCATCGTAACAAGAAAATAAAATTTCTACGGTCTGATCGTGGAGGAGAATATTTGAGTTACGAGTTTGGTTTACATTTGAAACAATGTGGAATAGTTTCGCAACTCACGCCACCCGGAACACCACAACGAAATGGTGTGTCCGAACAACGTAATCGTACTTTACTAGATATGGTGCGATCTATGATGTCTCTTACTGATTTACCGCTATCGTTTTGGGGTTATGTTTTAGAGACGGCCGCATTCACGTTAAATAGGGCACCATCAAAATCCGTTGAGACGACGCCTTATGAAGTATGGTTTGGCAAGAAACCAAAGTTGTTGTTTCTTAAAGTTTGGGGCTGCGATGCTTATGTGAAGAAACTTCAACCAGATAAGCTCGAACCCAAATCGGAGAAATGTGTCTTCATAGGATACCCAAAAGAGACTATTGGGTACACCTTCTATCACAGATCTGAGGGCAAGATTTTTGTTGCTAAATTCGGATCCTTTCTAGAGAAGGCGTTTCTCTCGAAAGAAGTGAGTGGCAGGAAAGCAGAACTTGATAAGGTAACTTTACCTTCTCCCTTATTGGAAAGTAGTTCATCACAAGAACCGGTTCCTGTGACAACTACACCAGTCAGTGAGGAAGCTAAAGATATTGATCATGAAACTTCAGATCAAGTTACTACCGAACCTCGTAGGTCTACCAGAGTAAGATCCGCACCAGAGTGGTACGGTAATCCTATTCTAGAAGTCATGTTACTTGACCATGGAGAACCTACGAACTATGAGGAAGCGATGATGAGCCCAGATTCCGCAAAATGGCTTGAGGCCATGAAATCTGAGATGGGATCCATGTATGAGAACAAAGTATGGACTTTGGTTGACTTGCCCGATGATCGGCAAGCCATCGAAAATAAATGGATCTTCAAGAAGAAGACTGACGCTGATGGTAATGTAACTGTCTACAAAGCTCGACTTGTTGCAAAAGGTTTTTGACAAGTTCAAGGAGTTGACTACGATGAGACTTTCTCACCTGTAGCGATGCTTAAGTCTGTCCGAATCATGTTAGCAATTGCCGCATTTTATGATTATGAAATTTGGCAAATGGATGTCAAAACTGCATTCCTGAATGGATTTCTGGAAGAAGAGTTGTATATGATGCATCCGGAAGGTTTTGTCGATCCAAAAGGTGCTAACAAAGTGTGCAAGCTCCAGCATTCCATTTATGGACTGGTGCAAGCATCTCGGAGTTGGAATAAACGCTTTGATAGTGTGATCAAAGCATATGGTTTTATACAGACTTTTGGAGAAGCCTGTATTTACAAGAAAGTGAGTGGGAGCTCTGTAGCATTTCTGATATTATATGTAGATGACATATTGTTAATTGGAAATGATATAGAATTTCTGGATAGCATAAAGGGATACTTGAATAAAACTTTTTCAATGAAAGACCTCGGTGAAGCTGCCTACATATTAGGCATCAAGATCTATAGAGATAGATCAAGACGCTTAATTGGACTTTCACAAAGCACATACCTTGATAAAGTTTTGAAAAAGTTCAAAATGGATCAGGCAAAGAAAGGGTTCTTGCCTGTATTACAAGGTGTGAAGTTGAGACAGACTCAATGCCCGACCACAGCAGAAGATAGAGAGAAATGAAAGATGTTCCCTATGCTTCAACCATAGGCTCTATCATGTATGCAATGTTGTGTACCAGACCTGACATATGCTTAGCAATAAGCTTGGCAGGTAGGTACCAAAGTAATCCAGGAGTGGATCACTGGACAGCGGTCAAAAATATCCTGAAATACCTGAAAAGGACTAAGGATATGTTTCTCGTTTATGGAGTTGACAAAGAGCTAGTCGTAAATGGTTATGTCGATGGAAGCTTTGACACTGATCCGGACGATTCTAAATCGCAAACCGGATACGTGTTTTTATTAAACGGTGGAGCTGTAAGTTGGTGCAGTTCTAAACAAAGCGTCGTGGCGGGATCTACATGCGAAGCGGAGTACATAGCTGCTTCGGAAGCAGCTAATGACGGAGTTCATTTCCGATCTAGGTGTCATACCTAGTGCATCGGGACCAATGAAGATCTTCTGTGACAATACTGGTGCAATTGCCTTGGCAAAGAAATCCAGATTTCACTAGAGGACCAAGCACATCAAGAGACGCTTCAATTCCATCTGGGACCAAATCCAGGTGGGAGACATAGAGATTTGCAAGATACATATGGATCTGAATGTTGCAGACCCATTGACTAAGCCTCTTCCACGAGCAAAACATGATCAACACCAAGACTCCATGGGTGTTAGAATCATTACTGTGTAATCTAGATTATTGACTCTAGTGCAAGTGGGAGACTGAAGGAAATATGCCCTAGAGGCAATAATAAAGTTATTATTTATTTCCTCATATCATGATAAATGTTTATTATTCATGTTAGAATTGTATTAACCGGAAACATAATACATGTGTGAATACATAGACAAACCTAACGTCACTAGTATGCCTCTACTTGACTAGCTCATTAATCAAAGATGGTTGAGTTTCCTAACCATAGACATGTGTTGTCATTTGATTAACGGGATCACATCATTAGAAGAATGATGTGATTGACTTGACCCATTCCGTTAACTTAGCACTTGATCGTTTAGTATGTTGCTATTGCTTTCTTCATGACTTATACAAAGTTCCTACAACTATGAGATTATGCAACTCCCGTTTACCGGAGGAACACTTTGTGTGCTACCAAACGTCACAATGTAACTGGGTGATTATAAAGGAGCTCTACAGGTGTCTCCAAAGGTACATGTTGAGTTGGCGTATTTCGAGATTAGGTTTTGTCACTCCGATTGTCGGAGAGGTATCTCTGGGCCCTCTCGGTAATGCACATCACTATAAGCCTTGCAAGCAATGTAGCTAATGAGTTAGTTATGGAATGATGCATTACGTAATGAGTAAAGAGACTTGCCGGTAACAAGATTGAACTAGGTATTGGATACCGACGATCGAATCTCGGGCAAGTAACATACCGATGACAAAGGGAACAACGTATGTTGTTATGCGGTTTGACCGATAAAGATCTTCGTAGAATATGTAGGAGCCAATATGAGCATCTAGGTTCCAGTATTGGTTATTGACCAGAAACAGTTCTAGGTCATGTCTACATAGTTCTCGAACCCGTAGGGTCCGCACGCTTAAGGTTTCGATGACAGTAATATTATGAGTTTATGAGTTTTGATTTACCGAAGTTTGTTCGGAGTCCCGAATGAGATTACGGACATGAAGAGGAGTCTCGAAATGGTCGAGACATGAAGATTGATATATTGGAAGCCTATATTTGGATATCAGAAGTGTTCCGGGTGAAATCGGCATTTTACCGGAGTACCGGGAGGTTACCGGAACCTCCCGGGGGCTTAATGGGCCTACATGGGCCCTAGTAGAGAGGAAGAGAGGAGGAAAGGGGCTGGGCGCGCCCCCTCCCCCCCTAGTCCGAATAGGACAAGGAGAGGAGGGGCGGCACCCCCCCTTTCCTTCCCCTCTTCCTCCTCCTTCCCCCCTTCTCCTTCTCCAACTAGGAAAGAAGGGAGTCCTACTCCCGGTGGGAGTAGGACTCCCCCTTGGAGCGCCCTCCTTGGCCGGCCGCCCCCTCCCCCTTGGCTCCTTTATATATGGGGGAAGGGGGGCACCTCTAGGACACAACAATTGATCTCCAAGATCTCTTAGCGTGTGCGGTGCCCCCCTGCACCATATAGTCCTCGATAATATTGTAGCGCTGCTTAGGCGAAGCCCTGCGACGGTAGAACATCAAGATCGTCACCACGCCGTCGTGCTGACGGAACTCTTCCCCGACACCCTGCTGGATCGGAGTCCGGGGATCGTCATCGAGCTGAACGTGTGCTAGAACTCGGAGGTGTCGTAGTTTCGGTGCTTGATCGGTCGGGCCACGAAGACGTACGACTACATCAACCGCGTTGTTCTAACACTTCCGCTTTCGGTCTACGAGGGTACGTAGACAACACTCTCCCCTCTCGTTGCTATGCATCACCATGATCTTGCGTGTGCGTAGGATTTTTTTTGAAATTACTACGTTCCCCAACATCACATAGATCGTGCGCGTGTTCGGTAGCTGCTTTGTTGCGGTTATGAAGTGATACGTCTTGCCTCCTGGTCGTGTTATGCTACGTCTCGAGCTTGCGTTGGTTTTCCCCGAAGAGGAGAGGATGATGCAGCACAGTAGCGTAAGTATTTCCCTCAGTTTTTGAGAACCAAGGTACCAATCCAGTAGGAGGTCACGCGCAAGTCCCTCGTACCTGCACAACACGATAGCAACTCGCAACCAACGCTTAGGGGTTGTCAATCCCTTCACGGTTACTTACGAGAGTGAGATCTGATAGAGATAATATTTTTGGTATTTTTGATATAAAGATGCAAAGTAAAAAAGTAAAGGCAAAGTAAAAACAAAGCAAGTAAATAAAGTGATATAGATTGATATGATGAGAATAGACCCGGGGGCCATAGGTTTCACAAGTGGCTTCTCTCAAGAGCATAAGTATTCTACGGTGGGTGAACAAATTACTGTTGAGCAATTGATAGAATTGAGCATAGTTATGAGGTTATCTAGGTATGATCATGTGTATAGGCATCACGTCCGAGACAAGTAGATCGAAATGATTCTGCATCTACTACTATTACTCCACTCATCGACCGCTATCCAGCATGCATCTAGAGTATTAAGTTAAAAACAGAGTAACGCCTTAAGCAAGATGACATGATGTAGAGGAATAAATTCATGCAATATGATAAATACCCCATCTTGTTATCGTCGATGGCAACAATACAATACGTGCCTTGCAACTCTTTACATCCTTGAGTAAGGACACCGCAAGATTGAACCCAAAGCCATGCACTTCTCCCATTGCAAGAACTACCAATCTAGTTGGCCAAACCAAACGGATAATTCGAAGAGACTTGCAAAGATAACTCAATCATACATAAAAGAATTCAGAGAAGAATCAAATATTTTCCATAGATAAGTTGGATCATAAACCCACAATTCATCGGTCTCAACAAACACACCGCAAAAAGAAGATTACATCGAATAGATCTCCACGAGAGAGGGGGAGAACATTGTATTGAGATCCAAAAAGAGATAAGAAGCCATCTAGCTACTAGCTATGGACCCGAAGGTCTGAAGTAAACTACTCACACTTCATCGGAGGGGCTATGGTGTTGATGTAGAAGCCCTCCGTGGTGGATGCCCTCTCCGCGGAGCACTGGAATAGGCCCCAAGATGGGATCTCGTGGATACAAAAGGTTGCGGCGGTGGAATTAGGTTTTTGGCTCCCCCTGATCATACGGGGATACATAGGTATATATAGGAGGAAGGAGTACGTCGGTGGAGCTCCGAGGGGCCCACAAGGTAGGGGGGCGCGCCCTCCACCCTCGTGACCTCCTCGGAAGCTTCTTGGAGTAGGGTCCATGTCTCCTGGATCATGTTCGGTGAGAAAATCAAGTTCCCGAAGGTTTCATTCCATTTGGACTCCGTTTGATATTCCGTTTCTTCGAAATACTGAAATAGGCAAAAAAACAGCAATTCCGGGTTGGGCCTCCGGTTAATAGGTTAGTCCCAAAAATAATATAAAAGTGGAAAATAAAGCCCAATATAGTCCAAAACAGTAGATAAAGTAGCATGGAGCAATGAAAAATTATAGATACGTTGGAGACGTATCAAGCATCCCCAAGCTTAATTCATGCTCGTCCTCGAGTAGGTAAATGATAAAAAAGAATTTTTGATGCGGAGTGATACTTTGGCATAATTTCAATGTAAATCTTCTTAATCATGGTATGAATATTCAGATCCGAAAGATTCAAGATAAAAGTTCATATTGACATAAAAATAATAATACTTCAAGCATACTAATCAAACAATTATGTCATCTCAAAATAACTTGGCCAAAGAAAGTTCATCCCTACAAAATCATATAGTTAGGCTATGCTTCATTTTCGTCACACAAAGATGTTCCCAACTTCTATACCCCCGATGACAAGCCAAGCAATTGTTTCATACTCAAATAATCTGAAACTCTTTCAACCTTCACGTCATATATGAGCGTGAGCCATGGATATAGCACTATGGGTGGAATAGAATATGATGATGGGGATTGTGTGGAGAAGACAAAAAAGGAGAAAATCTCATATTGACGAGGATGATCAACGGGCTATGGATATGCCCATCAATTGATGTCAACATGAGGAGTAGGGATTGCCATGCAACGGATGCACTAGAGCTATGAATGCTCAACAAAAGAAAACTAGTGGGTGTGCATCCAACTCGCTTGCTCACGAAGACCTAGGGCATTTTGAGGAAGCCCATCATTGGAATATACAAGCCAAGTTCTATAATGAAAAATTCCCACTAGTATAAACAAGACAATTTATGAGACTCACTATAGGAAAAACATGGTGCTACTTTGAAGCACAAATATATGAGAATCACTACATGAAGAACAAGGTGCTATTCTGAAGCACGAGTGTGGTAAAAGGATTGTAACATTGCCCCTTCTCTCTTTTTCTCTCATTTTTTTATTGGCCTTTCTTTTTTTTATTGGCCTTTCTCTTTTTTTTTCGTCCGGAGTCTCATCCCGACTTGTGGGGGAATCATAGTCTCCATCATCCTTTTCCTCACTAGGGCAATGCTCTAATAATGATGATCATCACACTTCTATTGTTTACAACATAAGGATTACAACTCGAAACTAGAACAAGATATGACTCTATATGAATGCCTCCGGCGGTGTACCGGGATGGTGCAATGAATCAAGAGTGACATGTATGGAAAATAATGCATGGTGGCTTTGCCACGAATACGATGTCAACTACAAGATCATGCAATGGCAATATGACAAAAGTAATGCATGTCACAATGATGATGGTGGAAGTTGCATGGCAATATATCTCGGAATGGCTATGGAAATGCCATGATAGGTAGGTATGGTGGCTGTTTTGAGGAAGATAAAAGGAGGTTTATGTGTGATAGAGCGTATCGTATCACGGGGTTTGGATGCACCGGCGAAGTTTGCACCAACTCTCGAGGTGAGAAAGGGCAATGCACGGTACTGAAGAGGCTAGCAAAGGCGGAAAGGTGAGAGTGCGTATAATCCATGGACTCAACATTAGTCAAAAGAACTCATATACTTATTGCAAAAATTTAGAAGTCATCAAAAATTCAAATACTACGCGCATGCTCCTAGGGGGATAGATTGGTAGGAAAATACCATCGCTCGTCCCCGACCGCCACTCATAAGGATGCACAAGCCAGGTACACTTCATGTTTCAAATTTGTTACACAACTTTAACCATACGTGCATGCTACGAGATTTGCTAACTTCAACACAACTATTTCTCAAATTCACAACTATTAAAATAGCACGACTTTGATATTATCACCTCCATATCTCAAAACAATTATCAAGCATCAAACTTAATTTAATTCACTCAAAAAAGAAAGTTTCACAAATCTTGAATACCAAGTATATTAACATTAAGCAAATTACCATGCTATTAATGACTCTCAAAATAATCTAAGTGAAGCATGAGAGATCAAGTTTCCTTAAAACAAATCCACCACCGTGCTCTAAAAGATCTAAGTGAAGCACTAGAGCAAAAATTATCACGCTCTAAAGATATAAGTGAAGCACATAGAGCAAAGCTATCAAGCTCAAAAGGTATAAGTGAAGCACATAGAGTATTCCAACAAATTCCAGATCATGTATGGCTCTCTCAAAAGGTGTGTACAGCAAGTATGATTGTGGTAAACTAACAAGCAAAGACACAAATAATACAAGACGCTCCAAGCAAAACACATATCATGTTGGTGAATAAAAATATAGCTCCAAGTAAATTACCGATGGAAGTGGACGAAAGAGGGGATGCCTTCCGGGGCATCCCCAAGCTTTGACTTTTTGGTGTCCTTGGATTATCTTGGGGGTGCCATGTGCATCCCCAAGCTTAGGCTCTTGCCACTCCTTGTTCCATAATCCATCAAAAGAATTCACCCAAAACTTGAAAACTTCACAACACAAAACTCAACAGAAATCTCGTGAGCTCCGTTAGAGAAAGAAAACAAAAGACTACTTCAAGGTACAGTAATGAACTCATTCTTTATTTATATTGGTGATAAACCTACTACATTCCACCTTCTCTATGGTTTATAAACTAATTTACTAGCCATAGGTTCATCAAAATAAGCAAACAACACACGAAAAACAGAATCTGTCAAAAACAGAATAGTCTGTAGTAATCTGTAACTAACGCAAACTTCTGGAACTCTAAAAATTCTACCAAAATAGGAAGTACTGGAAAATTTGTTTATTGATCATCAGCAAAAAGAATCAACGCAAAAGCACGTTCCTGTGATTTATCATAACTAAATTCGTGCGTGCAAAGTTTCTGTTTTTCAGCAGAATCAAATTAACTATCATCGTAGGTTATCCTATAGGTCTTACTTGGCACAAACACAAATTAAAACATAAAACCACATCCAAACATAAGGTAGATGGATTATTTATTCCTAAACAGAACCAAAAAAAACACAAAATAAAATTGGGTTGCCTCCCAACAAGCGCTATCGTTTAACGCCCCTAGCTAGGCATAAAAGCAAGGATAGATCTAGGTATTGCCATCTTTGCTAGGCAATCAATAAGTGGCTCTCATGATAGATTCATATGTTAATTTTATTTTCTTTCTAGGAAATTGTTCCATGCCCTTCTTTAAGGGAAATTGGAATCTAATATTCCCTTCCTTCATATCAATAATTGCACCAATCGTTCTAAGGAAAGGTCTACCAAGAATAATAGGACATGAAGGATTGCAATCTATATCAAGAACGATAAAATCTACGGGCACATAATTCCTATTTGCAACAATAAGAACATCATTAATTCTTCCCATAGGCTTTTTAATAGTGGAATCCGCAAGATGCAAGTTTAGAGAGCAATCATCAAAATCACGAAAATCTAGTAATCACATAGAGTTTTGGGGATAGTAGAGACACTAGCACCCAAATCACACAAAGCATGAAACTCAAAATCTTTAATTTTAATTTTAATGGTAGGTTCCCACTCATCATGGAGTTTTCTAGGGATGGAAACTTTCAACTCAAGCTTTTCTTCATAGGATTGCATCAAGGCATCAACAATGTGTTCGGTAAAGGCCTTATTTTGACTATAAGCATGAGGAGAATTTAACACGGATTGCAACAAGGAAATACAATCAATCAAAGAGCAATTTTCATAAGTAAATTCCTTGAGATCCAAAATAGTAGGTTTAGCAACATCATGGTTTCCATTTATTTCAATCCTACTTTCATCAATTTCATCATCAAGATCTAGAAACTCAGAATTCTTAGAACGCCTTCTAGGTAAGTGAAGATCATATTCAGATTCATCAAGATTCATATTGCAAAACAAAGATTTAATGGGGGGCACATCAATAACTTTTAGATCTTCATCTTGATTTTCATAGGGATTAGAAGAACACGCTTTAATAAAGGCATCTTTGGAAGCACGCATCCTAGCGGTTCTTTCTTTGCACTCGTCAATGGAAATTCTCATAGCTTTGAGAGACTCATTGATATCATGCTTAGGAGGAATAGATCTATGCTTTAAAGAATCAATTTCAAGAGAAATTCTATCAACGTTCCTAGCCAAATCATCAACTTTAAGCAATTTCTCTTCAAGCAAAGCATTAAAATTCTTTTGTGAATTCATAAACTCTTTAACACTACTCTCAAAATCAGAGGGCATCTTATTAAAATTTCCATAAGAGCTATTGTAGGAATTTCCATAATTGTTAGAAGGATTGCTAGGAAAAGGCCTAGGATTAAAATTCCCTCTATAAGCGTTGTTACCAAAACTATTCCTACCAACAAAGTTCACATCCATAGATTCATTATTATTTTCAAGCAAAGTAGATAAAGGCATATCATTAGGATCAAGAGGAGTATTTTTAGGAGCAAACATCTTCATAAGTTCATCCATCTTTTCACTCAAAACATTGATTTCTTCTATAGCATGCACTTTTTTACTAGAAGATCTTTCGGTGTGCCATTGAGAATAATTAGCCATAATATTATCAAGCAATTTGGTAGCGTCCCCTAACGTAATTTCCATAAAGGTGCCTCCCGCGGCCGAATCTAAAAGATTTCTAGAAGCAAAATTCAATCCGACATAAAATTTTTGTATGATCATCCATAAATTCAAACCATGAGTAGGGCAATTGCGAAGCATTAATTTCATTCTTTCCCAAGATTGGGCAACATGCTCATGATCAAGTTGTTTAAAATTCATGATATCGTTCCTAAGAGTGATAATTTTAGCGGGAGGAAAATACTTAGAGATAAAAGCATCTTTGCACTTGTTCCAAGAATCAATACTATTTTTAGGCAAAGATGAAAACCAAACTTTAGCACGATCTCTAAGTGAAAACGGAAATAACTTCAATTTGACAATGTTGTTATCCGTATGCATATCACACAAATCAACAAAATTGTTTAGATGTGTAGCGGCATCTTCACTAGGAAGGCCGGTGAATTGATCTTTCATAACAAGATTCAGTAAAGCGGTATTGATTTCACAAGACTCATCATTATTAAGAGGAGCAATCGGAGTACTAAGGAAATCATTATTATTGGTATTCGAGAAATCACACAATTTGGTATATATTATCTTGCGCCATGGCAACAAGCAATCCAACACACAAGCAAACAGAAAGGCAAACGGGAAAGAGAGGTGGAGATTGGGAAAGAGAGGGCGAATAAAACGGCAAGGGTGAAGTGGGGGAGAGGAAAACGAGAGGCAAATGGCAAATAATGTAATGCGAGAGATAGGGATTGCGATGGGTACTTGGTATGTTGACTTTTGCGTAAGCCTCCCCGGCAACGGCGCCAGAAATTCTTCTTGCTACGTCTCGAGCTTGCGTTGGTTTTCCCCGAAGAGGAGAGGATGATGCAGCACAGTAGCGTAAGTATTTCCCTCAGTTTTTTAGAACGAAGGTATCAATCCAGTAGGAGGTCACGCGCAAGTCCCTCGTACCTGCACAACACGATAGCAACTCGCAAGCAACACTTAGGGGTTGTCAATCCCTTCACGGTTACTTACGAGAGTGAGATCTGATAGAGATAATATTTTTGGTATTTTTGATATAAATATGCAAAGTAAAAAGTAAAGGCAAATTAAAACAAAGCAAGTAAATAAAGTGATATAGATTGATATGATGAGAATAGACCCGGGGGCCATAGGTTTCACTAGTGGATTCTCTCAAGAGCATAAGTATTCTACGGTGGGTGAACAAATTACTGTTGAGCAATTGATAGAATTGAGCATAGTTATGAGTTTATCTAGGTATGATCATGTATATAGGCATCACGTCCGAGACAAGTAGATCGAAATGATTCTGCATCTACTACTATTAGTCCACTCATTGACCGCTATCCAGCATGCATCTAGAGTATTAGGTTAAAAACAGAGTAACGCCTTAAGCAAGATGACATGATGTAGAGGAATAAATTCATGCAATATGATAAATTCCCCATCTTGTTATCCTCGATGGCAACAATACAATACGTGCCTTGCAACTCTTTCTGTCACTGAGTAAGGACACCACAAGATTGAACCCAAAGCCATGCACTTCTCCCATTGCAAGAACTACCAATCTAGTTGGCCAAACCAAACGGATAATTCGAAGAGACTTGCAAAGATAACTCAATCATACATAAAAGAATTCAGAGAAGAATCAAATATTTTCCATAGATAAGTTGGATCATAAACCCACAATTCATCGGTCTCAACAAACACACCGCAAAAAGAAGATTACATCGAATAGATCTCCACGGGAGAGGGGGAGAACATTGTATTGAGATCCAAAAAGAGAGAAGAAGCCATCTAGCTACTAGCTATGGACCCGAAGGTCTGAAGTAAACTACTCACACTTCATCGGAGGGGCTATGGTGTTGATGTAGAAGCCCTCCATGGTGGATGCCCTCTCCGGCGGAGCTCCGGAACAGGCCCCAAGATGGGATCTCGTGGATACAGAAGGTTGCGGCGATGGAATTAGGTTTTTGGCTCCCCCCTGATCATACGGGGATACGTAGGTATATATAGGAGGAAGGAGTACGTCGGTGGAGCTCCGAGGGGCCCACGAGGTAGGGGGGCGCGCCCTCCACCCTCGCGACCTTCTTGGAAGCTTCTTGGAGTAGGGTCCAAGTCTCCTGGATCACGTTCGGTGAGAAAATCACGTTCCCGAAGGTTTCATTCCGTTTGGACTCCGTTTGATATTCCGTTTCTTCGAAATACTGAAATAGGCAAAAAACAGCAATTTTGGGCTGGGCCTCCGGTTAATAGGTTAGTCCCAAAAATAATATAAAAGTGGAAAACAAAGCCCAATATAGTCCAAAATAGTAGATAAAGTAGCATGGAGCAATCAAAAATTATAGATACGTTGGAGACGTATCATGTTACTTTTTGGTGGAACGACCTCATCGTCGAATTCTGGCAGTAGCTTACGTTTTGGGTAGCTCTTTGTGTGGCGATCATCGCCATATCTTTCTTCAGTGTCTAGCACTTTGTTCCATCTGCGATTGAGCGTTTCCTGTGCGGCTTTAAGCCGTTGCTTCTGCCTCTTCAGATTTCTCGCTGTGGCCATAAGCTTTCTGTGGAGGTTATCTCGTTCTACGCATTCTTCCGGAATGATGAATGCATCATCGTTCGGACTGTTTTCTTGTCCTCGGGCGGTTTGATGGACTCGTCCCACTGGATCATTGTCCTCAGGCGTCTGCTCCGAACTGTGTTCGGCGTGACCTGGTTCGCCCTGCTCCATCGCTGTTTCCATATGGTCGTTGTTGCCTTCGGGGTTGGCCGGAGTATCGATCCTTCTGGCGCTCTTGCTGATGTTTTTACTGTTGCTGGACTTGGAACGGTGTCTGCGCCGTCGCTTTGGCTTTTGCCCAAGGGTTTTATCTTACGGATTGTCACCGTCGTCCTCCATGGGCGTATCCACCATGTATATGTCGTGTGACGAGGCGGAAGTCCGGTACCCCATAAATTCGGAATCTTCTCCTGCATCGTTGTCCATACCGTCGATGCCTTCGGAGTCGAAGTCAAGCACGTCGGTTAAATCATCAACCGTGGCTATGAAGTGGGTGGTGGGTGGGTAACGAATTTCTTCATTGCCTGCTTCCCATTCGAGCCGGACATAGTTCGGCCCGGAATTCTCTGTCAAAGAGAGAGTTTTTAATGAGTTTAGCATGTCGCCAAAGGGCGAGTGCTGGAAGATGTGATCAGCGGTGAACTCCATTACCGGGGCCCAACCAGGCTTGGTGAGCTTGGGAGCGCGCGGGCGGGGACCCACAACCGGATACAAATCCGGGGGCCCGGAGTCAAAGGCTTCCTCAGAAGTGCGGCCTGTGTTTGGCTCCAAAGCCGATGAGTGTACAACCTGTGGGGCGGGGTCCATCCTTCCGTCCCTAGACAGCGCAGCCTGCTCCGGATTTGAGTCCGGGGCTACTGCAGGGGTGAAATCCCGAGTGTTGTCTGATAGCATATCCAGGCCATGCTCATCGTGACTGTCCGGCGTTCCTGGCGCGTGCCCGGATCCGTCAAAGATCAAGTCTCCACGGATATCCGTTGTGTAGTCCAAGTTTCCGAACCTGATTTGATGGCCGGGGGTGTAGCTGTCGATCTGCTCCAGATGGCCAAGCGAATTGGCCCGCAGTGCGAAACCGCCGAACACGAAGATCTGTCCAGGGAGGAAAGTCTCACCCTGGACCGCATCGTTAGTGATGATCGAAGGAGCCATCGAGCCTTGTGGCGACGTCACAGAGGAACTCTCAACGAAAGCACCAATGTCGGTGTCAAAACCGGCGGATCTCAGGTAGGGGGTCCCGATCTGTGCGTCAAGGCTGATGGTAACAGGAAGCAAGAGACACAGATGTTTACCCAGGTTCGGGCCCTCTCGATGGAGGTAAAACCCTACTTCCTGCTTGATTAATATTGATGATATGGGTAGTACAAGAGTAGATCTACCATGAGATCGTAGAGGCTAAACCCTAAGAGCTAGCCTATGATGGTATGATTGTAATTATGATCGGCCTTCTAAGGACCAACCTCTCCGGTTTATATAGACACACCGGAGAGGGCTAGGGTTTACATGGAGTCGGTTACAAGGAAGGAAATATAATATCCGGATCGCCAAGCTTGCCTTCCACGCAAAGGAGAGTCCCATCCGGACACGGGCCGAAGTCTGGAGTCTTGTATCTTCACGCTTCAATAGTCCAGACGTTGCACACAGTCCGGCTGTCCGGATACCCCCTAATCTAGGACTCCCTCAACGGCTCAGAGGTATTGGTCGCAATAGCACCATCCCCTTCATCAGTCACTCATGGACACCAGACAGACTTCGTGCTGCTGCTGCTGCTGCACAAGAAGAAGATGAGACATGTGCTAGGAAGGAAGGAATGGATCCAGAAACAACAAAGGAGCAGCAGGTAGCTGACCTTTGTGCCCTTGACACTGGAGATCCATGGACCTGAGCTTGGTGGTGACCAATCAACAGTCGCTGCACAAGGAGAGAGAGAGAGAGAGGAAAGCAAAGGTTAATCACGGGTACCTTGGCTTGAATTCAACATCAATTCAACATGAGGGAGGGAGGGTTTGCAACAATGGCTTGGGCTTGTAGAAAATAAACAGAGAGAAGAAGATGAAATCGAACCTTGATGATGCGATGATGTTGCTGCTTGTCCTTGTCCTTGTCCCGCCGGGCAGAGGAAGGGGAGCTCCGCTCAATCCGACCACCGTCCGTGGAGGTCAAGGCCCATGGCGACGTTGGCGTGGTGGATCTGAGAGTCAGAGAGAGGAGACGAGGTACGGTGAGGGTGGGTTATGCGTATCCATGCGAAGAAGCGGACGAACCAGAGAGGATGGGTCATGCGGCGCCATGGGACGTGCTGGAATGGATCCGGCTGCCGCCGCATGGACGCCGCTGCCGCATGGAAGGAGTCAGAGTGCGCAGCCGCATGGACGCCGCCGTCGGCTTGACGGGGGAGTAGGGGGTGGACTTGGTCGGGCGCAGCACCCCGCCCATGCCACCGGCGAGCCACTGGTCCAGCTGGTGGTGGTGGTGCATGATGGCGGTGCCCGGACCGGATCGGATCAGATCTCCCACGCGAGGATGGATTTAAATCGTATCGCGAGGGCGGAGGCAGGCGGCGTAGGGGAAGGGAAGGAGGAGGCGGACGGCGCAGGGGAGGGGAGGGAGGATCCGGTGCTGCACCTGCAGCCCGCGGATCCAGAGCTCGGTCGCCATGGTTGCGCCGCGGGCTAGGGTTTTGGGTGCTTGGGAAAGAAGGAGAAGGCGCGCGGGGTCTCCGGCGCGCCGCCGTCGGTGGTGGTAGAGGCTTGGGGGCACCGACGGTGGTGGGGTAGAGGAGAGGGTGGGGGTCTCCGGCGGTCTTGGAGGAGGTGAGGGCGTGCGCGGGTGGCAGTGGGGCATGCGGCGCAGGGGAGGGGAGAGAGGAAGGAGAAGAGAGGGAGGGGAGAAAGAAAGGAGGCGGGCTGGGGGGGGGTTGGATGGAAAAAGTCCACGAGCATCCTGAGAGCTAGGGTTTCGGCTTATGTGCGCTTGGGGTGAGGACTACCGTTGGATCCGCGGGCATCCGACGGTGTTCCATGCATGATCCGCGTGAAGCACCAACGGACCAATCAAAATGCAGTATGCACGAACGATGTTATGACCTTCTAAATAAGTCGTAGTTGACTAAAAAATTGGTTGTAGTTGACTAAAAAATCATTTTTCATTTTTCAAGCGCTCAAAATGAGTTTTTTTGTGAAGGGTCTACCATATATTTGTTGTAAAATTGGACCAAATCAATTTTCTGAAATATTAGGCCATGATTAATGCACAATTGACCAAATGGTCGGGTGTCGAAAGTTTCGATCCACCTCTCGTGAAAAAGACAAATTTCCACCGATCCAGCTGGAAGCGGGTGAAGTTTGAACTGCAATTGCCTCATAGTTTGCTCTTTATTTTTTTCCAAAAATCATTTCTAGGTACATAATTATTTATTTAATCATAGAAACACAAAAAGTTTTCCAATATTCAACCTCTAGATAGGAATGGTCATGCCCGCCGTTTTGAACGCATTTTGAAACGGGCATAAAAAATTAAAATAAATCAAAAAAATGGAAAACCTTCGCATTGTGTCATTATATGTGACCATGTTACCATCAAAAATTATAAACTTGTAATATGGCAATTATTTTAAAAAAGTGTTCTCAAAAACGAGCTGTCAAATGTGAAGATGCATGGCTTTCAACCCAAATGCTCAATCTTATGGCCACATTCATGACATAGTTTGTTCAAATGATCTTATATTGTGCACAAGGGTGCATCTTGGAATGGCGAACAATGTTGCCTAAGGAAGGTTTCATTTTCTTTGGACGAAAAATTCATTTTCTTTTCGAGTGCCCAAAATGAGTTTTTTTGTGAAGGACCTATAATATATTTGTTGCAAAATTGTACCAAATCAATTTTCTAAAATACTAGGACATATTTAATGCACAATTGACCAAATGGTTGGGTTTCAAAATGTTTTATCCACCTCTCGTGAAAAAGACAAATTTCCGCCGATTCAGCTGGAAGCGGGTCAAATTTGAACTGTGGCTGCCTCATAGTTTGCTCTTTATTTTTTTTCCAAAAATCATTTCTAGGTTCATAAGTATCTATTTAATCATAGAAACATCAAAAGTTTTCCAAGATTCAACCACTAGCAAGGAACGGTCAAGCCCGCCGTTTTGACCGCATTTTGAAGCGGGCATAAAAAATTAAAAAAAATTAAAAAATTGGAAAACCTTCGCATTGTGTCATTATATGTGACCAAGTTTCCAGGAAAAATAACAAACTTGTAATACGACAATTATTTTAAAAAAAATGTTCTAAAAAATGAGTTGTCATGCGTGAAGATTCAGGGCTTTCAAGCCAAATGACCAATCTTATGGCCACATTCATGTCATGGTTTATTCAAATGATCTCATATTGTGCACAAGGGTGCATCTTGGAATTCCAAACAATGTTGCCTAAGGGAGTTTTCATTTTCTGTGCACGGAAAATTCATTTTCCATTTTTCGAGTTGCCGAAATGAGTTTTTTTTTTGTGAAGGACCTACCAAATAATTGTTGCAAAATTGGACCAAATCAATTTTGTAAAATACCAGGCCATATTTAATGCACAATTAACCAAATGGTTGGGTGTCAAAAGTTTTGATCCACCTCTGGTGAAAAAGACAAATTCCCGCCGATTTATTAGGAAGCGGGTCAAATTTGAACTGCAGCTGCCTCATAGTTTGATCTTTATTTTTTCCAAAAATCATTTCTAGGTATATAAGTATCTATTTAATCATAGAAACATCAAAAGTTTTCCAAGATTCAACCACTACCTAGGAACGGTCAAGCCCGCCGTTTTGACCGCATTTTGATACAGGAATAAAAAATTCAAAAAAATCAAAAAATTGGAAAACCTTCGCATTGTGTCATTATATGTGACCAAGTTTACTGTAAAAATAATAAACTTGTAATACGGCAATTATTTTAAAAAAGTGTTCTAAAAAATGAGCTATCATGCGTGAAGATTCAGGGCATTCAAGCCAAATGATCAATCTTGTGGCCACATTCATGGCATAGTTTGTTCAAATGATCTCATATTGTGCACAAGGGTGCATCTTGGAATTCCAAACAATGTTGCCTAAGGGAGTTTTCATTTTCTGTGCACGGAAAATTTATTTTCCATTTTCCGAGTGCCTGAAATGAGTTTTTTTTTGTGAAGGACCTACCATATATTTGTTTCAAAATTGGACCAAATCAATTTTCTAAAATACTAGGCCATATTTAATGCACAATTGACAAAATGGTTGGGTGTCAAAAGTTTTAATCCACCTCTGGTGAAAAAGACAAATTCCCGCCGATTCAGTAGGAAGCGGGTCAAATTTGAACTGCAACTGCCTCATTGTTTGCTATTGATGTTTTCCAAAAATCATTTCTAGTCAGATAAGTAACTATTTAATCATAAATACATGGTTTGGTGGCGATACGTCGAGGTTTGGATGGTGGTCGAGGGCTCCAACTCTAGAGCGCGTAAACTCGCATGCCTGCCGCGTGGTCACCGCGTGACCATGGCGTTGCCATGTGTTCTGGGCGGCCTAGGCATGTCTAGTGGGTTGGGCACTCCCCAGGTAGGTGCTAGGAAGTAAATCACAACATAAGATTCTCACGAGGAGACCGATCGATGCTCAAACATAAATAAGTAGCCATGTCTTTGATTAGCGTTACGGGAAATGCACATGGCTAGTGGGCGTGAGTTTTGGTTGAGGATGATCAGTTACTAAGAAGACCGTCTTCACAAATTTTCAGCTCAAAAGGAGGAGCCTAGGTGGTCTGCACAATTAACCAAATGGTTGGGTGTCAAAAGTTTTGATCCACCTCTGGTGAAAAAGACAAATTCCCGCCGATTCAGTAGGAAGCGGGTCAAATTTGAACTGCAGCTGCCTCATAGTTTGATCTTTATTTTTTCCAAAAATCATTTCTAGGTACATAAGTATCTATTTAATCATAGAAACATCAAAAGTTTTCCAAGATTCAACCACTAGCTAGGAACGGTCAAGCCCGCCGTTTTGACCGCATTTTGAAACGGGAATAAAAAATTCAAAAAAAATCAAAAAATTGGAAAACCTTCGCATTGTGTCATTATATGTGACCAGGTTTACTGTAAAAATAATAAACTTGTAATACGGCAATTATTTTAAAAAAGTGTTCTAAAAATGAGCTATCATGCGTGAAGATTTAGGGCTTTCAAGCCAAATGATCAATCTTGTGGCCACATTCATGGCATAGTTTGTTCAAATGATCTCATATTGTGCACAAGGGTGCATCTTGGAATTCCAAACAATGTTGCCTAAGGTAGTTTTCATTTTTTGTGCACGGAAAATTTATTTTCCATTTTCCAAGTGCCTGAAATGAGTTTTTTTTGTGAAGGACCTACCATATATTTGTTTCAAAATTGGACCAAATCAATTTTCTAAAATACTAGGCCATATTTAATGCACAATTGACAAAATGGTTGGGTCTCAAAAGTTTTGATCCACCTCTGGTGAAAAAGACAAATTCCCGCCGATTCAGTAGGAAGCGGGTCAAATTTGAACTGCAGCTGCCTCATTGTTTGCTATTGATTTTTTTCCAAAAATCATTTCTAGTTAAATAAGTAACTATTTAATCATAAATACATGGTTTGGTGGCGATACGTCGAGGTTTGGACGGTGGTCGAGGGCCCCAAATCTAGAGCGCGTAAACTCGCATGCCCGCCGCGTGGTCACCGCGTGACCGTGGCGTTGCCATGTGTTCTGGGCGGCCTAGGCATGTCTAGTGGGCTGGGCACTCCCCAGGTAGGTGCTAGGAAGTAAATCACAACATAAGATTCTCACGAGGAGACCGATCGATGCTCAAACATAAATAAGTAGCCATGTGTTTGATTAGCGGTATGGGAAATGCACATGGCTAGTGGGCGTGAGTTTTGGCTGAGGATGATCAGTTACTAAGAAGACCGTCTTCACAAATTTTCAGCTCAAAAGGAGGAGCCTATGTGGTACTTGCTTTGCAAAGTACCACACTGGACATAAATACGAATGTTTAAGTTAGGCTCAAAATAATGAATGGATTGAGCTGGCATTTGGTGGAGGATGGTTATCTGGGCATAGGAAAGCACTGTAGAAAATGGATACCATTTGGACATGCCAAAGTGGTACTTCCTTCACAAAGTGTTTTTCTGAACAAAATAGGAAAATGAATATTTTTGAATTATTTTTGAACCAGGCAAGGAAGGTTTTTTCATATTTGACGAAGATATGACCCAAAGAATTTATGAGAATTTTTTTGGGAATTTTGGGAATGACAGAAATATAGGTTGCTTCACAACCTAGGGCAAAAACTGCCACATGGACATGACACATAGGCAAAACTGATGAGGTGACGCCAATTCATAGCAGCCCACCGCAATTTACAAGGTTATGACCATCTGTATTGGTCATGATCAGCTAGAAATAAGATAACGGACCAGTGCTATCTGCTTTATGACCATTTCGTGCAAGGAAATTACGACCTTTCCGACCAAAATAGTCATTATAGTTTAGGGTTTGGAACCCCCCGAACAGCTTTTGACCAATTGGTCTGAAATGGTCATAGATCTACGACCAATTCTTCCAGGGTCACTGACAGAAGGTCACTAGTTGACATATTTCTTGTAGTGCAAATGTAGGAGAGTGTTAGGAAGGATGTGGAGCATGCTTTTGGTTTGCTTCAATTTTGATGGTGTATCATCGAAACCTGTATTGACATGGAGCCCTCAGAAGCTTTGGGAGGTGATGACTGCTTGTGTGATTATGCACAACATGATTGTGGAGGATGATCGTGATGATAGCATGTACGACCAAGGGCCTGATTCCCAGGGTGAAAATGTTGAGCCTGAGCAGCTACCTCCTACAGCCTTTCAATAGTTTGTCCAATTTCATCGTGAAATGTGTGATTGGCAGACTCATGTGCAGCTTCAAGATGACTTAGTTGAGCACATGTGGACTCATATTGGCAACTAGTAGATCTACCGGTTTAATTTTTTCATGCAAACAAACTATGATTGGGTTGTGAGACTATCTGATATTGTTTTTATTTCGATTGGGTTGTAGAACCATGTCGTATGTGGAACTATTTACTATGTTTGATTTAAACTAGTTGATATGTTTAATTTTAGTACAAAATGTCTTACGGCGGCGAGATGCGACACGTTTGGTTGTCCGAACCCCATGATCCGTTTTGTATCCCACATCATGTGGACTTTGTGCAATAAAACTTGGTTTATAACCCATAAGAAAAAGATGAGAAGGGTGTGACAGCTCACGGGTGCATATGCACCCACTTTGAACAGTAGAAAAAAATAAAACAAACCCGAAACTTTGCAACATCAAAGATGATCAAACTTTGTAGGTTCTTGCAAGTTTTCATGCCAAAATATCATGTAGAGAAAGGTGTACGAACGAGTTTCAGGTTTCAGTGCTAAAAATGCTCAAAACATCATGTGTAGAGCTCCTCGAATTGTTTTAGGGCATGAAAACTTGCAAGCGCCTACAAAGTTTGATCATCTTTGATGTTGCAAAGTATCAGATTTTTTAATTTTTTTCTATTTGTTTTGATTTTACTGTTCATAGAGGGTGCCTAGCCGCCTAGGCACCCGGGAGCTGAAAAACCACTCAAAAAGGATGTAGCATTGTCCTCTTAGTCACGCCGAACTGCGGCCCTCCTGATCGGTCCAACGATCTCAGTGAGTCCCCTTCACACCCGTTTCCCAGCTCTTTTAATTTAGATCTACGAGGCAAAAACCTCCCTTCTCCTTCCTCGATTGATCCCCAAAACGCTGCCTACTTCCACCACCCAACCCTAGCCGAGCCGACACCATAGACCTTCAAATTCCTTCTTCCTCCACCCAACCGCAATACCTAGCTAGCTAGCCATCATGGCCCCTTCGATGGTTCTGCTCAAGCGCGAGGTTGATTTCTCCGACAACGAGGCGATGTCCGGCGGCGACTCAATCTGCGACGGCTGGGAACTAAGAGAAGAGCGACCGAGCCGCAAAGAGATGATTGAGGCAGTCACCGAGTACCTGCGGACCTTCAAGTCCCACGCCGTTGTCGTCGCCTCTCCGCTGGAACTCTCCTCCCTCCACATACTGCGGCCGCCGAAACCCGTCCGGCTCCCGTGGGCATGCGGCAGGCTGGACTCGGGCTGAATCTCGAGCGCGGACAAGAACCTGGTCGCCCTCTACGCTGGCGTGCACCGCCCTGGTGCCCAAATGATGACGATGGGAGGCTACCTGATTTACGACGCCAGGAAGAACTCCCTCTCCGCGATCCCCCAGCTTCCCGGCAACGACGAGCATCCCGCCATCGGGTCCAAGTCGGCCGTCGTCATGTGCAGCGGGGATGACGGACACTATTTTCTTGCTGAACTCGTCAGGCTCAGGCCAGGATACTCCCATGTAGCGGTCTGGCTGTGGAAGTCGTCCGACCCAGGATGGGTCTTGCAACCCGCGCGCCTGCCCCTTCCACGAACCATCTGCGGTCACCTGTGCTTCTCTTATCGTGGGTCTATCCTCTGCTGGGTGGATCTGTTCAGAGGCATGGTGGTATGTGATCTGGGCAAAGACCCGGAGCCGGAGCTCCGTTTCATTCCGTTGCCCCTAATTGTCCAACTCCACCCGACGATTACAGCCGGCACCGACACAACCACCCCTCCACCAGCCCCCGGCCACGATACCACTACCTGGATGTCGAGGCGTTCCGTTCCATGGCCTGTGTCGGCGACGCCATCAAGTTCGTCTGCTTGGACGAGAATGCTGTGCACGTGCCGGAGAAAGACGACTTTGATCTGACCATCTATGCTCTGTCGCCTGACATGTCAGAGTGGACCATAAGCAGTAAGTACAATGTTGGAAACATCTGGGCAAACGAGACCTACCAATCTACCGGCATGCCAAAGCTTGCTCCGTCGTTCCCTGTCCTGAGCATCCACGAAGACGGCGTCATCTACCTAGTTTTCACTTGTCTTAGGCTGGTGGATGATTCACCACACTGCACAGGCGGCCGTCGAGTAGAGTGCACAAGTCAGTATTTGATTCGTGTCGACATGGAGAATAACAAGGTCCATCTCTATCCACAGAGTACAGAGCGGAGAATTCATTCCCAACTCTTGGCCGCTGAGATCAGTGCGTATTTACAGGACCCGGCCGGTACGTACTACTGTCACTACTGAGCAGATATAGTTTCATTTGCATACTATTATCATTGTACTATTTATTATGTTCACTATCACCAAACATGCTTTCATTGGCATGCTATTGTAATTATGCTTAGGTTTTAATAAAATCGTTAAAATTCCAATGCTTGTTTATTGAATACCCATTTCGCGCCGTCCTTGGTAATAGAAATCAAGATATTTGGCCGCCTACCCATGTTGAACTGTATGTGTCTGATATTTGATGGTCATCCGCAATCATGACTGAAATCAGTTCTTACTACTAGTCTGCAGGCCCGTATCACAAGCAGGTGCAGGGTGTGCAACGGCACAGGGCCCCATAAAATTTTTGGGCCCCCAAATTTATCTTAAATAGCAATTAACAACGTTAATCAAGAGGATAATGAAGGAATGTATAACGTCCAGAGGAACCTTCTAGCTTCGAGTGCCAACCAGTACCATCCTCCCTCTCTCTAATATTAGCAGTTAGTGATACTAATCAACGTCAAGTTTGAAATTTTCGCATGCATCATAATCCAAAGGGACGTTTTCTCTGTTCTCGTTTTAGTGAATCGCTTTGCAAATACTTTAGAGATATTTGAGGTAAGAAATGGATCCATGCGATCTGTTGTCAGCTATTTAGTTTTTCTTCCCATCATCCATCGCTCTTGTGTTATTATTCAGAAGATTATGTTTATTGTATGCTAATAAATGAGTGAGGCTTTTTAGCTCTCACGCTCCACATTTATTTATTTATTTTAAAAAATTGACATTTTTAAGTTAAAAAATGAAGATAAATACACAAGTACTTGTAGATTTGTGTAAAATTTCATTGTGAAATACATTTTGGTATGAGTTGTACAAGAACAAATCTTGTATGTACTTTATAGTGGATACTATGTGCAAGACAGAATTTTGTTATTTTTGTGTACCTCCCATAAAACGTATTTTGGCATTAAACTTTACAAAAAGTACTAGTATACATCCATAGGTACGTGTGTATTCTTTGAAACATAAAATTTGAAGAAAAAATGTTCAAATTTCAGGTTCCATGGAGTTTGAACCCTATTAGTAATTTCCGGCTAATAATTACTATCATATTGACTTCATAATTAGCATTTTCATATAAAAGCCTAATTTCAAATTTTGCACCGGGCCCCCAGATTCTTAGGTACGGCCCTGCTAGTCTGCTACCAACTTATTCTGCCCCCTTGTCATTTTAGGACTAAATCATGTTGTCATCTTTTTTTTTTGCATGTTTTAAGGCTGTTTCTTTTTTCCTTTTGTTTTGCTTGGGCGTATAGTGTTATCATTAGCTTCACCTTCGATTTTAAAATTTGATGATGTGGACATCCGGTGAATATAGCAGGGTACGTGTTGAACTTCAGTAGTTGTTTCTGAACTCCGAATTGGTATGATCTAAGTCCATTCAAAGATGTAGATAACAGATGAAGCATACTTTCAAACTAGAGCTGAACACTGACAAGTGTCTGAATGGAAGATGTCAAAAGTTAAAAAAAATGTACCCTTGACAAATATAGCTATTTAATAATTTTAATTCAGAGCAACTTGGCCTTAGGAATTGTGTTGGTGTTGCCCAATTAGAATAGGAAAATGTCAAATATTATTGAAAGTAAACCACATAGCACTGGTTGCTGCATGTACTTGGGCTTGATTCTTCTCCATTTTAGAATTGTTTTTTACAGCAATTCTAAATTGACATATGGCCACACTAAATGTTTTATATTTGGCAAACATCTCTATTTGTTTTGCAGAGAGAAAGAGAGAGAAACAAGTGAGTTGGGGCATGTTGAAAGAACATGAAGCCTTTGAGATTTGTTTGAAGATGTACGCCTGTAGCCATTTGTTACTTGTATGCATATGATTAAGGGGACAATACAAGCACACATACAAGTATCCGCGATGACACTGGCATCGTAACAACATAGAAGCCTCTTAAAAATCAGAAAACACAAGAATGTCCTTGGAGGGCTCTATATTCCTCACGGCCACCATGCACCCAAGACCTTCGCCTTAACTGGGGAAGGAGAGCACTGTTGGCCCAAACAAAACCTGGAGCTGAAGAAACACCTTTTTTTGAACCACTGAAATAGTAGGAGGCTGAAGAAACACCTTGCCTAGAGGATCACAAGAAATGGATCTAGACCAACTGAAATTGCAGTCCCTCTTGGACTTGCTCCCTGAGCCTCATTAGCATCGGGTTAGGGGGCAAAGCCAAACCGCTTCAAATCGCCCCTATGCATGCCGGGTAGCTTAGCGCCGCCAGAACACCATGGGAGCGAGGGCGAGGAGACCCTTATTTTGGGCACCATGTTCTGCTCCCTGCAAATCGTGGTGCCAACCACCAAAGACAATGAACGAGTGTGTTGTCAACACCTGCAAAGCTAATGCGACGAGCCATCCCCACCTATCGGCACAACAAGCTTGAATCCAGGGTATCCCCAACCTCCAACCCCTGCAAGGGTCACCGGAGACAGGGGAAACCATCGTAGGGCGAGAAGCACTGATTCGTCTTCTGCCGAAACCAACTCGTGAAGCTTTGGGAAATTTGGAGTACGTCCACTCGAGACATTTAATGTTAGTAGCTAAACTGAATGGTGATTGTTGGGTAGTATGTATTGTGTACTGAGTGGCTTCTTTCGGATTGTAATAAGTGGTCATGGTAGTTTCATGTGTATTTGTCTCTTTTATTATGTTATGTTTATATTCTTCTGATTGTGTTGATTAAGCAGGTTGCACACATAATTTCCAAGTGACACACTTTTATAGCAACATTTGATATCAGATGTTTCGAACTATTTGATGGCCACCTTGATGTTTGCTTTGCTTGCCCATCTTTGACTAATGTTTTTTTACATGATCATTATAATGTTGACCGGTCAAACAAATGCAAACTACAGAAGGAATAATATTGACAAGATAAATGTAGTAGAGCAAAATAGTAATGATGAATTCCGGATGGAGTGTTTATTTTTTGTGAAGTAAAACATACGATACCGTAAATGTTGGTTAAACTCATGTCTTCTTGTCAGGCCCGTATCACAAGCAGGTGCAGGGTGTGCAACGGCACAGGGCCCCATAAAATTTTTGGGCCCCCAAATTTATCTTAAATAGCAATTAACAATGTTAATCAAGAGGATAATGAAGGAATGTATAACGTCCAGAGGAACCTTCTAGCTTCCAGCGCCAACCAGTACCATCCTCCCTCACTCTAATATTAGCAGTTAGTGATATTAATCAACGTCAAGTTTGAAAATTTCGCATGCATCATAATCCAAAGGGACGTTTTCTCTGTTCTCGTTTTAGCGAATCGCTTTGCAAATTCTTTAGAGATATTTGAGGTAAGAAATGGGTCCATGCGGTCTGTTGTCATCTATTTAGTTTTTCTTCCCATCATCCATCGCTCTTGTGTTATTATTCAAAAGATTATGTTTATTGTATGCTAATAAATGAGTGAGGCTTTTTAGCTCTCAGGCTCCACATTTATTTATTTATTTTCAAAAATTGACATTTTTAAGTTAAAAAATGAAGACAAATACACAAGTACTTGTAGATTTGTGTAAAATTTCATTGTGAAATACATTTTGGTATGAGTTGTACAAAAACAAATCTTGTATGTACTTTATAGTGGATACTATGTGCAAGAAATACAGGATTTTGTTATTTTTGTGTACCTCCCATAAAACGTATTTTGGCATTAAACTTTACAAAAAGTACTAGTATACATCCATAGGTATGTGTGTATTCTTTGAAACATAAAATTTGAAGAAAAAATGTTCAAATTTCAGGTTCCATGGAGTTTGAACCCTATTAGTAATTTCCGGCTAATAATTACTATCATATTGACTTCATAATTAGCATTTTCATATAAAAGCCTAATTTCAAATTTTGCACCGGGCCCCCAGATTCTTAGGTACGGCCCTGCTAGTCTGCTACCAACTTATTCTGCCCCCTTGTCATTTTAGGACTAAATCATGTTGTCATCTTTTTTTTGCATGTTTTAAGGCTGTTTCTTTTTTCCTTTTGTTTTGCTTGGGCGTACAGTGTTATCATTAGCTTCACCTTCGACTTTAAAATTTGATGATGTGGACATCCGGTGGATATAGCAGGGTACGTGTTGAACTTCAGTAGTTGTTTTTGAACTCCGAATTGGTATGATCTAAGTCCGTTCAAAGATGTAGATAACAGATGAAGCATACTTTCAAACTAGAGCTGAACACTGACAAGTGTCTGAATGGAAGATGTCAAAAGTTAAAAAAAATGTACCCTTGACAAATATAGCTATTTAATAATTTTAATTCAGAGCAACTTGGCCTTAGGAATTGTGTTGGTGTTGCCCAATTTGAATAGGAAAATGTCAAATATCATTGAAAGTAAACCACATAGCACAGGTTGCTGCATGTACTTGGGCTTGATTCTTTTCCATTTTAGAATTGTTTTTTACAGCAATTCTAAATTGACATATGGCCACACTAAATGTATTATATTTGTCAAACATCTCTGTTTGTTTTGCAGAGAGAAAGAGAGAGAAACAAGTGAGTTGGGGCATGTTGAAAGAACATGAAGCCTTTGAGATTTGTTTGAAGATGTACGCCTGTAGCCATTTGTTACTTGTATGCATATGATTAAGGGGACAATACAAGCACACATAAAAGTATCCGCGATGACACTGGCATCGTAACAACATAGAAGCCTCTTAAAAATCAGAAAACACAAGAATGTCCTTGGAGGGCTCTATATTCCTCACGGCCACCATGCACCCAAGACCTTCGCCTTAACTGGGGAAGGAGAGCACTGTTGGCCCAACCAAAACCTGGAGCTGAAGAAACACCTTTTTTTGAACCACTGAAATAGTAGGAGGCTGAAGAAACACCTTGCCTAGAGGATCACAAGAAATGGATCTAGACCAATTGAAATTACAGTCCCTCTTGGACTTGCTCCCTGAGCCTCATTAGCATCGGGTTAGGGGGCAAAGCCAAACCGCTTCAAATCGCCCCTATGCATGCCGGGTAGCTTAGCGCCGCCAAAACACCATGGGAGCGAGGGCGAGGAGACCCTTATTTTGGGCACCATGTTCTGCTCCCTGCAAATCGTGGTGCCAACCACCAAAGAAAATGAACGAGTGTGTTGTCAACACCTGCAAAGCTAATGCGACTAGCCAACCCCACCTATCGGCACAACAAGCTTGAATCCAGGGTATCCCCAACCTCCAACCCCTGCAAGGGTCACCGGAGACAGGGGAAACCATCGTAGGGCGAGAAGCACTGATTCGTCTTCTACCGAAAGCAACTCGTGAAGCTTTGGGAAATTTGGAGTACGTCCACTCGAGACATTTAATGTTAGTAGCTAAACTGAATGGTGATTGCTGGGTAGTATGTATTGTGTACTGAGTGGCTTCTTTTGGATTGTAATAAGTGGTCATGGTAGTTTCATGTGTATTTGTCTCTTTTATTATGTTATGTTTATATTCTTCTGATTGTGTTGATTAAGCAGGTTGCACACATAATTTCCAAGTGACACATTTTTATAGCAACATTTGATATCAGATGTTTCGAACTATTTGATGGCCACCTTGATGTTTGCTTTGCTTGCCCATCTTTGACTAATGTTTTTTTACATGATCATTTGAATAATGTTGACCGGTCAAACAAATGCAAACTACAGAAGGAATAATATTTACAAGATAAATGAGCAAAATAGTAATGATGAATTCCGTATGGAGTGTTTATTTTTTGTGAAGTAAAACATACGATACCGTAAATGTTGGTTAAACTCATGTCTTCTTGTCAGGCCCGTATCACAAGCAGGTGCAGGGTGTGCAACGGCACAGGACCCCATAAAATTTTTGGGCCCCCAAATTTATCTTAAATAGCAATTAACAACGTTAATCAAGAGGATAATGAAGGAATGTATAACGTCCAGAGGAACCTTCTAGCTTCCAGTGCCAACCAGTACCATCCTCCGTCTCTCTAATATTAGCAGTTAGTGATATTAATCAACGTCAAGTTTGAACATTTCGCATGCATCATAATCCAAAGGGACGTTTTCTCTGTTCTCGTTTTAGCGAATCGCTTTGCAAATTCTTTAGAGATATTTGAGGTAAGAAATGGATCCATGCGATCTGTTGTCAGCTATTTAGTTTTTCTTCCCATCATCCATCGCTCTTGTGTTATTGTTCAGAAGATTATGTTTATTGTATGCTAATAAATGAGTGAGGCTTTTTAGCTCTCACGCTCCACATTTATTTATTTATTTTAAAAAATTGACATTTTTAAGTTAAAAAATGAAGATAAATACACAAGTACTTTTAGATTTGTGTAAAATTTCATTGTGAAATACATTTTGGTATGAGTTGTACAAGAACAAATCTTGTATGTACTTTATAGTGGATACTATGTGCAAGAAATACAGAATTTTGTTATTTTTTTGTACCTCCCATAAAACGTATTTTGGCATTAAACTTTACAAAAAGTACTAGTATACATCCATAGGTATGTGTGTATTCTTTGAAACATAAAATTTGAAGAAAAAATGTTCAAATTTCAGGTTCCATGGAGTTTGAACCCTATTAGTAATTTCGGCTAATAATTACTATCATATTGACTTCATAATTAGCATTTTCATATAAAAGCCTAATTTCAAATTTTGCACCGGGCCCCCAGATTCTTAGGTACGGCCCTGCTAGTCTGCTACCAACTTATTCTGCCCCCTTGTCATTTTAGGACTAAATCATGTTGTCATATTTTTTTTGCATGTTTGAAGGCTGTTTCTTTTTTCCTTTTGTTTTGCTTGGGCGTACAGTGTTATCATTAGCTTCACCTTCGACTTTAAAATTTGATGATGTGGACATCCGGTGAATATAGCAGGGTACGTGTTGAACTTCAGTAGTTGTTTCTGAACTCCGAATTGGTATGATCTAAGTCCGTTCAAAGATGTAGATAACAGATGAAGCATACTTTCAAACTAGAGCTGAACACTGACAAGTGTCTGAATGGAAGATGTCAAAAGTTAAAAAAATGTACCCTTGACAAATATAGCTATTTAATAATTTTAATTCAGAGCAACTTGGCCTTAGGAATTGTGTTGGTGTTGCCCAATTTGAATAGGAAAATGTCAAATATTATTGAAAGTAAACCACATAGCACAGGTTGCTGCATGTACTTGGGCTTTTTAGAATTGTTTTTTACAGCAATTCTAAATTGACATATGGCCACACTAAATGTATTATATTTGGCAAACATCTCTATTTGTTTTGCAGAGAGAAAGAGAGAGAAACAAGTGAGTTGGGGCATGTTGAAAGAACATGAAGCCTTTGAGATTTGTTTGAAGATGTACTCCTGTAGCCATTTGTTACTTGTATGCATATGATTAAGGGGACAATACAAGCACACATTCAAGTATCCGCGATGACACTGGCATCGTAACAATATAGAAGCCTCTTAAAAATCAGAAAACACAAGAATGTCCTTGGAGGGCTCTATATTCCTCACGGCCACCATGCACCCAAGACCTTCGCCTTAACTGGGGAAGGAGAGCACTGTTGGCCCAACCAAAACCTGGAGCTGAAGAAACACCTTTTTTTGAACCACTGAAATAGTAGGAGGCTGAAGAAACACCTTGCCTAGAGGATCACAAGAAATGGATCTAGACCAATTGAAATTGCAGTCCCTCTTGGACTTGCTCCCTGAGCCTCATTAGCATCGGGTTAGGGGGCAAAGCCAAACCGCTTCAAATCGCCCCTATGCATGCCGGGTAGCTTAGCGCCGCCAGAACACCATGTGAGCGAGGGCGAGGAGACCCTTATTTTGGGCACCATGTTCTGCTCCCTGCAAATCGTGGTGCCAACCACAAAAGACAATGAACGAGTGTGTTGTCAACACCTGCAAAGCTAATGCGACGAGCCATCCCCACCTATCGGCACAACAAGCTTGAATCCAGGGTATCCCCAACCTCCAACCCCTGCAAGGGTCACCGGAGACAGGGGAAACCATCGTAGGGCGAGAAGCACTGATTCGTCTTCTGCCGAAACCAACTCGTGAAGCTTTGGGAAATTTGGAGTACGTCCACTCGAGACATTTAATGTTAGTAGCTAAACTGAATGGTGATTGTTGGGTAGTATGTATTGTGTACTGAGTGGCTTCTTTCGGATTGTAATAAGTGGTCATGGTAGTTTCATGTGTATTTGTCTCTTTTATTATGTTATGTTTATATTCTTCTGATTGTATTGATTAAGCAGGTTGCACACATAATTTCCAAGTGACACATTTTTATAGCAACATTTGATATCAGATGTTTCAAACTATTTGATGGCCACCTTGATGTTTACTTTGCTTGCCCATCTTTGACTAATGTTTTTTACATGATCATTTGAATAATGTTGACCGGTCAAACAAATGCAAACTACAGAAGGAATAATATTGACAAGATAAATGTAGTAGAGCAAAATAGTAATGATGAATTCCGGATGGAGTGTTTATTTTTTGTGAAGTAAAACATACGATACCGTAAATGTTGGTTAAACTCATGTCTTCTTGTCAGGCCCGTATCACAAGCAGGTGCAGGGTGTGCAACGGCACAAGGCCCCATAAAATTTTTGGGCCCCCAAATTTATCTTAAATAGCAATTAACAACGTTAATCAAGAGGATAATGAAGGAATGTATAACGTCCAGAGGAACCTTCTAGCTTCCAGCGCCAACCAGTACCATCCTCCCTCTCTCTAATATTAGCAGTTAGTGATATTAATCAACGTCAAGTTTGAAAATTTCGCATGCATCATAATCCAAAGGGACGTTTTCTCTGTTCTCGTTTTAGCGAATCGCTTTGCAAATTCTTTACAGATATTTGAGGTAAGAAATGGATCCATGCGGTCTGTTGTCATCTATTTAGTTTTTCTTCCCATCATCCATCGCTCTTGTGTTATTATTCAGAAGATTATGTTTATTGTATGCTAATAAATAAGTGAGGCTTTTTAGCTCTCACGCTCCACATTTATTTATTTATTTTAAAAAATTGACATTTTTAAGTTAAAAAATGAAGATAAATAAACAAGTACTTGTAGATTTGTGTAAAATTTCATTGTGAAATACATTTTGGTATGAGTTGTACAAAAACAAATCGTGTATGTACTTTATAGTGGATACTGTGTGCAAGAAATACAGAATTTTGTTATTTTTGTGTACCTCCCATAAAACATATTTTGGCATTAAACTTTACCAAAAGTACTAGTATACATCCATAGGTATGTGTGTATTCTTTGAAACATAAAATTTGAAGAAAAAATGTTCAAATTTCAGGTTCCATGGAGTTTGAACCCTATTAGTAATTTCCGGCTAATAATTACTATCATATTGACTTCATAATTAGCATTTTCATATAAAAGCCTAATTTCAAATTTTGCACCGGGCCCCCAGATTCTTAGGTACGGCCCTGCTTCTTGTAACCAAACAAAATATGATTTTCGAGGCTGAAATTGTATGAGAAGTCCAATTTGTTCGTGCACTCTTGTTGCCTCCTTGATCTCTGTGAAACGATGCAAATTGGATTATTAACCCATTGGGCAGCTTGTTTTGCTTTTTATTAGGTGTGTGCTGCAGTCAGTTCTTCCTGCAAACATGCATGTGTTCTACACGGTACATGTATACACCTGAATGAGTTGAGATGATTCCATGTGTATGAAATGTGCTCTCAATGATCCTAACCCCGACAAAGTCCATATTATGAGGTTTACGGATATGCTCAAGGGAGCCATAGAAATTAATAGAAGTACAACAGTAATGAACAAGAAAACAAACTGGTCCATTGCAAAAAAAGAAGAAAAAATGATGTTGCGGAGGATAATCTCGCGTCGGCACCATAAACACTCAAATGATATACTCATCTTGAAAATAACGCAGATTACACAGTGAGGCAAAGACAGTGGACGCAATACTATGTGAAAGCACCAGCGATGTACCAAGAATGAACAAAACAAACGACGCAAAAGTGGAAGAGGTGCATGACTCAGACCTGCATTGCAATATTCATATTATCGAAAAAACACATCAGCGTTACCAATTGTTAATACTTCCTCCGTTTTTATTTATTCTGCATATTAGCTTTGGTTAAAGTCAAATTTAAAAAGGTTGACCAAATTTATAGAAAATAATATGAAAATGGAAAATTGAAAAATCTATATGATGTGAAAATATATTCAACGATGAATCTAATAGTATTGATTCAGTGGTGTATAGACTAGTATGTATTTTTCTACAAACTAGGTGAAATTTTATGGAGTTTTACTTTAGACAAAGCTAATATACGAAGTAAATAAAAACGGATGGAATACATTGTTGAGAATGAACAAGGCACACTTGAGAACATTCTAGAAGGTTCATGAGCACTCATGAATGTCTAGATATTTGGCATCTAGTCCATTAAATAATAAAATTAACTAGATATTTAGTGCTTGGATTTATTGTCCTAAGAGCATCTCTGGCTCAAACCTTATTTTAGGAGTTAAAAAAATGTGATTCCAGCCGAACTCTTAAACTTAACTCCCTAAACTTTTTTCACGCAAATTTAAACCTAGATAGCATAATGTGACTCAAACTACATTGCACAACAAAAATTTAAACATAGATAGCACAATTTGATTCAAACTACATTGCATAACACGAATTTAAACTAAATGATTCAAATGAAATGGAAGCTAGAAAACCTCATCTTCTTCCTTCACAGTGTCTCCCAATCCACGTCGCCATCGGAGTCAGTGTGTCTAGAGCAAAGGACGATGACCGCCCCATCGGACGGCCCGACCTCGTCGGCAGCCGCCTTCTTCTAGAGTTCGAGCTACCGATGCTCCTCGTCAACGAGCTCCAGATAATTCCGGTGGAGCTCGGCCATGTACTCCTCATCGGCGCGTGCGGCCTTGACCGCTTGAAGGCCCCCCGATTCTCCCACACCTCGTGGCACGAGACCACTCGGGGTCAATTGCGACAAACTTTGAGACCTCGCGATTGCTAGGGAAAGTTGATCTTCGCCTAGTTGGCGTAGAGGGGACAAGAGTACATGCATCCCTTATAGGATTTTTGTACTAGCAGTGTATAGGTAAAACGGGAGGCACCACGGGGACAATCAACAAGGAATCAACGATTTCCGGTGAACTATCCCGAGGTGAGGTGGAGAAGTAGGACGTTGTTGGGTCATGTATGGGTTGGTACCCATATGTCAATGGCCATGTTGATATGGAGGGTAACTTCGAAAGCCTGAGCAGGCGGGCTATTGCCGAGGCCAAGCTGGCCGTCATGGTGGTGGCTACGACAAGGGCAGTGTCGCGGACGATCCCTAGAATGAGAAGGGTGGCTTGGCGCAACTTTGGTGGCGATGGCCTCGGCGTCCACAGCGGTGGCCCATGCCTGAGCAGCGGCGGTTTTTTCTTTTGTCTTGACCTCCCTCCTCTGGTTGGCTCGTTTCATCGTCTCGGCAGCTCTCTATTTGGGGATGAGATTTTTTGTTGGCTTCACAGGGGCCACGGTGCCGACAGGCACGACGGGGATGGGGATGGAATACTGTCAGCAGTGAAATTTTTCTAGGGCCGGCGCAGGATATGGGAGAGAAAAAGGTGGAGTGGAGATGGTGTGCCGCTGATGGACGAGCCACTTGAGGACAATCAATGTGTCTGCGGCAAGTCCATGCGGACGCAACAACTAAACTGACATCGGTTCATTTGGGTCTACGTGTTAATTAGGTCGTGATTTTTACGTGTGCAGACAAGAACAGACGCGGGCAGACAAAATATGTTCTGATTGGAGTTGACCTAATCATATGCACCGTCCACTGATCGATGTAACGGTGCGAGCAAGTCCCCTCTTCTCCTTCACGCCGTTCCCCTGCTATTTTTGATCTACCAGGCAAAACCCCCTTCTTCTTCCTCGATCCCCAGATCGATTCCTGCTTCCTCCACCGAACCCAACCCTAACCATGTTGGCCCAGACCCGACACCGAGTATTTTTTGGTGATGGCGACAATCAACCGCTGCGACGACAACCACGAGGCGAAGCCGGTTAAACTTGGTTCCTGCCCCAAGTCGGCTAGGTGTGCACGTCCAAGCTAGCACCACACAAATTGATTCTAGTTGAACGTGTACTTGTTGCTACTAGCCGAAGCTAGCTAGCACCCTGATCGATCTATGCTGATTGATCAATTCCGGTGATAAACGAAACATACGCACGCGTAAATCGCTGGTTGCCACAGGCTCGTATCGAGCCTGTTTTGAATTGTATTACTACTTCACAACTCGATACAAGTTTACAGGGGATATCTTGAGTATATATACTAGCTAGAATCCTACTCGGTGCTTGTTTAGGAATCCTACACGGACACACACGTATACGGAGTGAATTGCTGGATTTGATACAGATAATCTGAAGGGGACGACTGGGCTGTGGCTAGGAATGACAAGGGTCGGTTTATATCTGCATGTCACTCAAAAATTGAGTATGTTCATGATGCATTATGAGCTGAAGCACGTGCGTTGAAGCAAGGGCTTCCATTGGCGAAATCCTTGGGATGCAACAGAATTATAATCAATTATGATAACTGTGACGTTGTTGTAACCATGAATGAAGGAAGTAATTCCCAAGGTGTACCTGCAGCCATCTTTGATGATTGTTATTACATGGCCAAGGAGCTAGTGAGTGTGAGGTATGAGCATGCTCAAATGGCGAAATACTCTGATCCTAATGTTTTGTTAGGAAGTCCTCCTCCTGAAATTGTACCTGTTTTAATCAATGATGTAACCCTTATTATTAATGAATAAAGTTCAAATAAACTGCGCCATGGGAGATTCGAACTCCAACCCTCAAGGTCCACTTCTAGATTTAGGCCTAGTTCGGAAGTTCGCCTGGCTCCCGCGCAGCCAGCTTCCCATGGCTTCCCCCTGAAGTGAGCAGCGTTCGGCAGCAGCTGCCGCTCCTGGTTCTGCTCCATCTCCATGGGCTAGAACCCCAGGAAGGGGGTCTGAAGCCCATTCTGGTGAGCGGTTTGATAGCCCGATTCAGTCACGTTCATACATAATATCTGGACGGAGGTGTCTAAAAGAATCAGATCTGAACAGAGAGAGGTAGGAGGAGGGGCAGCTCACCTTGAGCTAGGGGGGCGGCGGCGGCGCGTCGGCCAGCCGGCCAGCGGCGGGGTGGCGACGGGATAGGGCTGGCAGCGACAGGGAGGAGCACGCGAGCGGGGTGGGACTGGGAGCAGAGGAGTCTGTCGATGGGGAGGGAGGAAGAGGTTGACCAGATCGAACCGGTACGCCGCTCCCCACTTCGGAATGGCAATCAACCGTAATTTGTGCCAACTCCATTTTCTACTCCCTCCTTCTATCTATATAGGGCCTAATGCTTTTTTTAAAACCGCCTTTGACTATTGACATGATTAATAATACATGACATGCACAATGTAAAAATTATATCATTGGAAGCTCCTTTCACACACGAATTTAACGGTGTGCTTTGTGTAAGTTGCATGTCATATATTATTGCTCTAATATTTGGTCAAAGTTAGCATCGAAAAACGCATTAAGCCCTAGATGGAATGAGGGAGTATATTTTTTGAAGCTTGGATTCTGCTGCTCCACCAAATTGCACTGCGTCGGGGGCGTCTCCGCGGAGCAGCTTCTAGGAGCGAAAGCGTTCGGGCCGTCTCCACACGCGGAGACGATGAAGCTGGCTGCAGGAGACGATCCAAACGGGGCCTTAGTAACCAAGCTGGACAGGTGGTTACTAGTTGTGCACACTTGCTTTCTTTTTGCTTCTTATGTGACAAATGTAACTTTGTGAACTTTCAGGCCTGAGTTTTTCATGTTTTTTTAAACCGGGTTTTGTTCTGTTTATTTGATATTTTTTTCTTTTTTCCTTTTCCTTTTTACTTTTGATTTCATTTTTTTTTTCTGTTTCTCAAATTCTTCAAAATTTGAACATAAAGAAAATTCAAATTCACAAACTTTTTTGGTGAACCTTTTTTGAAATATGTAAAATTTTCAAATCTGTGAATATTTTGCGAAATCCGCGAACGTTTGGGCCGGCCCAATTAGCGATCGATGTTATCAATTTTTAAAATAAAGTTTCTTCATTACTTTTGACATCTTTCATTCAGACAATTGTCAGTGTTCAGCTCTAGTTTGAAATTATGATTCATCTCCGATTATGTGCAGCATCTCTGAATGTACTTGGGTCATACCAATTCCAAGTTCAGAAACATACTACTGATTCATCTCCATTGAATGCCCAGTTCATCAAATCATAAAGTTTAGAGGTGAAGCTAATGACAACACTATCAGCAAAAAAGAAAAGAAAAAACAGCCTTAAAACATGCAAAAGAGTGTCATCATGATGTGCAAGAAGTTGGGTACTGATATGACAAGGGGGCGGAGTAATTTGGTAGTAAAAATTGATTCCCGAATCATGATTGCGGATGAGCATCAATATCAGACTCCTGTTAGCAAATACATGAAGCAAACCAGATGCGATGGACAAGCATTGGAATTTTAATCGTTTTAAAAACCTAAGCAAAATTACAGTAGCATGCATGCATGCCTGCAAATGAAAGCACGTTGAGTGATGGTGAACATACATATTATAAATAAAATGACAATAGTATGCAAATGGAGCTATAGAATCAAATGATAGGGTGATGCTGTAAAAGCAGTCTGTCGGTGCGCACTGAACTCACTGGCAAAGAGTTGGGAACAAATACGCCTTGTAGGCTGTGGAGAGATGTGGACCTCGTTGTTCTCCATGTCGACACGAAGCAAATACTGGCCTTCGTGTACTAGTCGACGGTCCACGATGCTTTCGTCATTTACGACCAAGTAGACGATGCCATCTTCGTGGATGCTGAGGACAGGGAGCGACAGAGCAAGCTGTCTCAAACCAGCAGACTGGTAGCTCACGCTTGCCCACATTTTTTCGACATTGTACTTGCAGGTTATGGTCCATCCTGAGAAGTCAGGCGACAGCGTAAAGACAATGAGTTCCAATCCACGTTCATCCAAGGCGATGAGCTTGATGTGGCCACAAACACAGGCCATGGACCGGAACTCGTCTGGGCGGACGCTGCCTGGATACTCGGGGTTTACATCATAGGTTGGGCATTCTTGTGGCAGCTTGATAAAGCTGAACTTGTTGTCGCAGTCTTGGTTGAGATCACAGAGGAACATGCCTTTGAGCAGATCCACCCAGCAAAGGGTAGAGCCCCGGTAAGAGAAGCACAAGTCAACGGTGAATCTGCTCGATGGAAGGGGAAGGCTCCCGGGTAACGAGACCCATTCTGGTTGTGGGGCGGACGACTTCCACAGCCAGACCCCGGCCTGGGAGAATCCTTTCTTGATGAGCTCGGCAAGAACGTAGCCCTCCCCTTGGGCGTCGCACATGACGACGGCCGACTGGTGCCCCATGACTCCATGCAAGTCGTCGGAGGGCAGACGGGGGATGACGGAGAGGGAGTCCTTCCTGGCGTCGTAGATGAGATAGCCTCCCGACAAACTAGAGCCAGGGCGGTACCCGCCGGCGTAAAGGGACACCAGGTTCTTGTCCGTGCTGGAGATGCGGCCCGAGTCCAGGTCCATGAATGGAGGCGGGAGCGGGAGGGATTGCGGCGGCACCAGTATGTGGAGGAAGGAGAGTTCCGGCGGGTTGCCGACGACTGAGCGGGCCTTGAAGGTCCGCAGGTACTTGATGACTTCATCACTCCTGGCTTCGCGGGTTTGTAGTCCTCTTCCTTCCCAGAATCCCCACGGGTAGGGGACTGACTCTCCGCCGGATGCCGCCTCGTCGGGGGTGAAATCAATCTCGCGGTCGAGCAGAACCATGGAAGAGCCCATAGCGGCTAGCTAGCTAGCTACGGATTAGGGTTGGGTGGAGCGATTCGGGGATCGACGGTGGCGGCTCCGCCAGGATTAGACCTCCATCGGCTGGCTTGGGAGAATCCAGCCTGCCTAGGAGTCAGAGTCCCAACCCAAATCAATCAAAGAAATACCGCGCGTGCGTGCGTCCTTCCTTTGGAACGCCACACAAGCGGTGGAGCAAGGGAAACAACGCACCAAAAAACCAAGTTCCTTATATGAATCAAGTTATTTAGCCTTGGCTTGAGATACTAATTATTTGGTGCGTCATCGTGCGCCCCCCCACCCTCCTCGCGTCGCCCCTGCTAGGGCGACTCGGGGGCCCCAAACCCTAGCTCCGCCGCCTCCCCTTCCTTCTCCCCTCCCCCTCGCCGCCGCCTGAGGTCGCCGCCGGGTAAGCCCGGGGCGTCCCCGAGAAAGGTGGCGGCGGGGCCCTGGCGTCCCTGCCTCTGCTGCGGGGGGGCGTGCTCCCCAGGGCAGCGGCCCTGGTCGGAGAGGCGTCACCGGCCCGGCGGCAGGCGGTGGCGCAGGCGTAGGCTGGCGATCCTGGCCGTGTGGATGGCACCCGCCCCGGTGGACGGGAGCCCTGGTGCAGCAGCTGCTGTGGCTCGCGGTGGCGCCAGATCTGGCCGCCCCTGCCCCCCTGTTTCGAGAGCTCCGCCCCGGCCGGATCTGTCCGGCTTCTTTGCGGGCCGCCGGATCTTGCGTCATTGGGGTGGTGGAGGCGGGGATTCGAAGACCGGTAGAAATTCCAGGCCGGCCTCGTCGGTCTTGGCGGCGGCGACGCTTGTGGCGCCGTTCCCCTCCCTGGAGGCGCCGTTCAGGTCAGATCCGACGCCCCCCCCATCCCTCTAGTCTCCCGGGTGAAAACCTCAACTCTGTTGGGCGGCGGCGACGCCCTTGGCATCGCGTCCTTCCTGAAGGCGCCGTTTTTGGGAGCTAGGTGGGCAGTGGGCTTCTCGGCGATGTGGTGGGTGTGCAGCGGCGGCAGTAGCTTGGTCTTCTTGGTCTGCGGCGAGATCTTCAGTGGCTCAACACCTACAGGGACACTACCCTACTGCTACTCGTTCCGGCAGCTCTTTCTCATTCCTGTCCAGTCCGTGGGTGTTGGGTGGTGCTCTGCTCCATGAGTTTATTCCGTGGCTAGTCGGGTGAGCTAGGTTCCTTTCGAGATGCAGCCTGCCGGTGTCTTTCCTCCCAGGTTCTAGGGTGAACTGCTACACTGTCAACGGTTCGGCGCCTTCGAGCCAGGCGAGGAGACAGGGGTCTTCTTTGACAGTGGAGCTAGGAGGACATGGCAATCCGGGGCCGCTGGTGATTTGGCGACGACGTGCCCTTCCCCGCCATCAGAAATGCTGCTCATGTGCTGACATTCTCCTTCTCCCTGGTGATCTGTATGCGAACGAGGACCTACACATCCCCGAGCTGCGTGTCTCCTTGTTCGATCACTTAGCTGGGTGTGTGTGGCTTGTGTGCTGCTATCCAGCGCCTCTGTATCTTGTCGTTTTTTCGTTTTCTTGTGTTGGTTTCGAGTTTGTAATCCTGGCCGATTGATGGCTTTGTTAATTCAAAGCCGGGCTCTTCTGGAGCCTTCGTTCTAAAAAAAAAACCAAGTCCCGCATCATGCTTCCGTCCTTTGCAATCAGCTCGCTGGTTAGCTAAATATTGTGTACGGGACAGGATGGAAGGAGCCCGCAGGAGCAATGCTAGACACACGGACGTTTACAGGGGGATTACAGAGTGGTTAAAATTTGATTGGTTAGGATTTGGTTTAGTGAGGCGGGCCCACCAGTTAAAAGCCTGTTGAATTCGTCCGTGCGTGTAGTATTATCGGTCGGGCAGTTAATTGCTGCACGCACGCACGATGGCCGGCCTCTCTTTTCTTTTACTTTTTTCATCCATTCTACCAGTACTACTTTCTCTTCCGCGAGCTACATTTTATTTCATGCCAAATCTTTTTAGAAAACAACACCTTCGATATTCTGCTTTATTAATGGTTTACGTCAAATATTATGCCAAATATTATGCGGTTTCATTTGCTGTAAGGCAAAAAAAAAAAGAGAAAATCACCGTGTTTATCGTCCCACATGAACCTGCGCTCCCACCAGCAAATAACCTGTTGCCGACAACCTCATCGGTCCGGTTGCCAGTATACTAGCCTTCTCCTTCCACCTCCACAAGAAACATCCTAAACTTTTCTCTTTCTTCCTTGGCGCCGCCGCCGGTCCCGCCCATCTCCAATAGCCTTTGGGCCATGGAGGTGCTAAGGATCTCGGGTCCCCGGTTCTCGTTCTTGTTAGATTCAGAATCTTGGTTTGGGATGTGTGGTGGCGAGAGCGATATCCCTCGGTAGGAATAATGTCTCCCACGTTTTATCTCCATCCCGATGATGCGTCTAGCATCGTCGGAGGGCGTGTGGAGGTGTCTCCATTGGATCATCTCGCGGGATTCGGTTGGTGCTGCTCTTTGGTGGATCTGTTTGGATCCGGTCTTTGTTTGTCTGGGTTTTGTGTGTTTACATGTTTGGTGCTTTTGATCTACGACTTTTCTTCACCGGCGATGGTTGTTGCTCTGCTGCATGGGTCCTACGGGGCCTTAGCATGACGACTTCCTGACTATCTACTACAACAAGGTTTCACCGGCTCTAGCGAGTGAGGGATGATGGTGACGGCGCGCCTTCGGCTCGCTGTAGTGCTTGTAGTCCTCGCTAGGTGCTCGACGGATCTGGTTATAATTTTTATTACCTCTGATGTTCTTTGTACTACTATGATTGAGAATGAATAGATTGTAAGTTTCTCAAAAAAAAAAAAATATACTATGTGTCATGCCCTCAAGATGAAGAAAAACGCCAAGCTCCGGGCAATGCAACGAGGCACGCCTGAGGTCTGCTAAAACCACTAGCCCCAATTTATTTTAGGAAAAAAAACTTCGGACTAAAACGGACCGCAAATCCATTAGCACAAACCAAGTTAGAGGATTTGGGGATGGATGGTGGCGATTCGTCCAGGGTTAGAAAAACTCTTCCCTGCAAAAACTTGTCCCGTACTAAAATATACGGTTTGCACTAAAATGGACCGCAAATCCATTGGCGCAAACCAAGTTGTAGACTGAATAGGAAATACTTGAACGTTTCGGTCCAAATTTTGTGATGCGGGTTTGCGGTATCTGCTCCGCCCCATGCCGGTACTGCAAATCTGTTTTAGGGGAATAGGCAAAATCATGATTTTAAGCAATATAATCTTAAAAGAACAGAGACGTCGGGGAGGCGGGGATCACGGAGACGGAGTCCTTCCTGGCGTCGTAGATGAGATAGCCTCCCAGCAAACTAGAGCCAGGGCGGTACGCGCCGGCGTAAAGGGCGACCAGGTTCTTGTCCGTGCGGGAGATGCGGTCCGAGTCCAGGTCCATGTATGACGGCGGGAGCGCGCGGGATCACGGCGGCACCAGTATGGGGAGGAAGGAGAGTTCCGGCGAGAGTTCCGGCGGGTTGGCGACGACTGCGCGGGCCTTGAAGGTCCGCATGTACTTGATGACTTCATCACTCATGGTTTTGCGGATTTGTAGTCTCCACGGGTAATTGATTGACTCGCCGCTGCCTCCGTCAGGTACCGCCACCTCGGGGGTGAAATCAATCTCGCGGTCGAGCAGAACGATGGAACGGGCCATAGCAGATTAGGGTTGGGTGGAGGGAGAAGGGATTTGGGGATGAAATCAATCTCGCGGTCGAGCAACTCTTTCCTGCAAAAACTAGTTCTGTAAAATCTATTGTTCACACTAAAATGGATTTGCGGTACCGCGCGGTATCGTAAATCCGTTACGGCAAACCAAGTTGTAGACTGAGTAAGAAACAGTTAAAGATTCCGGTCCAAATTTGATGATGCGGGTTTGCGGTATATGTTTCAACCGATGTTGTGCGGTACCGCAAATCCATTTTAGGGGAATAGGCAAAATCATGATTTTGAACACAATAATCTTAAAAGAACAACAATATAAATCAAACTTATTAATGTTTTAGGCATCATACAACACAATAGTCATCTTAATTACAATAAATGTTCAAATTCAAAATATGTTTACAATAGCAAATGGTCCGGAATTAAAAGAATTGTTCAAATCACACATGAATACAAATAAAATCAAATGATTAGAATGAGAGTTTATGTCCCAAACAGTTGTTAGTGGTGGTCAAGGAGATCATGGCAAAGTTGGGTGTGTGTCGCATTGTCCTGGATCTTTTATAGGTCAAAAGAAATACAATGATCTCATATGGGTCCCTGTCATACTTGACAGGGCTATCAATATAGTAAAACTCTAGGTTTAAATCCCACTCATCCTCGATGATCATTATTATTTCTATGAAGAAGCAACTAGGATTGCTAAACAAGATAAATTGAGTGAAAGTAAACATGTTTTTTTATTAAAATTGGAGATTATTTTTATCATGGTTTATGTGATATGGTTGCTAGCGTAAGTGTATTCCGTTTACTTTATATCAAGAAGTTATGCATGCCACTACTAGGGAAAACGTTATACACAGAACTTTAGCAGTAGCGCCTGTTAAAAAACCACGCTACTGCTAGACAGCAGTAGCGCGTGCAAAATAAGCGCGTTGCATATGGGCTACTACTAAAATTCCAACCACATAGCCGATGGGCTACAGATAGTAGTAGCGATCTTCCAAAAACCGCGCTACCGCTAATATACTTATAGCAGCGCGTTTGTGCATACATCGCTACTGCTAACGAAAAGAAAATAACATGAAAAACGAATAGAAAAGTAAATGAAAATGAAAGAAATAGAAAAAGGAGAAAGGAAAAATATAAAATGTAAAGAAAAATAAATAAAAAGGAGAAAAAAGGATGAACACTTAGCAGTAGCGCGCGTTTTCTGCAACGCGCTACTGTTATTTTTGACTTAACCGAAAAGCGGTTCCCCCCGGCCACCACTTCTCCCCCAAATCCCCTCGCCCCACTTCGCCGCCATCTCCCCCACTTCGCCATCGCCCCCACTTTGCCGCCATCTCCTGCCGGTGTCAACGCCGCGCTTATCCTCACCGCCGCCGCCTCTCGGGCCGCCCTCGACCTCACCATCACCTCCCTCGACCTCACCGCCGCCGCCCTCGACCTCACCGCCCCCGAGCCCGCCCAGAACACCGCCTCCCGATCCCGAGCCCGCCCTCGCCGGCCCTACCTCCTTCGCCGAGCATAAGCCCCCCACCCGTCCTTTTTAGTTAATAGATGTTAATGTTAAGTAGTAGATAATGTTGATGTTTTTTAGTTAGGGTAATAATATATGTTAAGTAGTAGATAATATTTATGTTAATTAGTTCGGTAGGGTTTAGTTTTTGAATTGAGTTTGTTTAACTAGATGTTAATTAGGGCAGTAAGGTTTAGTTTAGAGTAAAGTAATTTAGTTCAGTAGTTAACTAAATATAATCTATATTTGGTTTTTGAATTGAGTTTGAGAGAGCATGAGATTTGTGTACATTTTCTTGTAGTGTCAAACGCTAGGACATGCAAATTTGAAGTGGTCAGGATATATGCAAATTTCTCAATTGTATTTGCACATGCATGTTTCGATTGTGCCCAAGTGGCCTTTTGTTGTTTCCTGGGAATGAAGCCGAGTGGCCTATGTTTTGTCGGAATGTTGATTCATTTCCGTTCCGGCAAATTTCAGGTTCTCGATTTGTCCACTTTTTAGCAAAGGTCATGCCAAAATTTTCCATGAATTTGGCATGACTTGTGCTACAAACTAGGACATATCGAGTGCCCGGGATTTGCCGCACCGGGAAGGAGTCAACGTTCCTGCAAAACAATAGGCCTTTTTATGTCATTATTCATTTTATTAGGTCTAGAATTAATTGACTAGATTTAATCGTAGGAAACATGGCTAGCAACGATGAAGGACAGGGTTATGGTGATTGCGACGACGTCTACCGAGCGGCAGACGAATTTTTGAGCCTTGCCGACGATCAATCGATGTTGTTGCTGGGCCCACCAGTGGCATCGGGGACTGAGACCGACACGCAAACCGGTGTTGAGACTGAGACCGGCGCTGAGACCGGCATCGAGACTAAGACCGATGCTGCCTCGGGGAGCGGAGCCGGTGTAGAACCGAAAGCAAAGAGGCAACGGCTTCCTAACAAACTCAGGACTACTAGACTGGTGTTCACGGAGGTGGATGACGGCAATTTTGAGCCAAACGCGCCCGAGGAAGCGCGCGTGTGCTACGGCAATCAAATAGGCTGCATCGTACGGACAACCGCCACCATCAATGATGAGAAACTACAGAAGATAGATAATATGAGGCCCTTCCTCCTAAAGAAGTTTCACCAGATATTCTTGTTCCCGGGCCGAATGATAAGGATTATGAAGATCCAGATAAGGACCTGGCAATGAAGAAGATAAACAAACACGCCATGACCAAGTTTAGCGACGCGTTGGCCTCTGGAAAACAAGGGTGAAAGCAAGGATCATCGACAAGAAGGAACCCTACTCCGAGATTGTAAAGGATAATCCAACAATCACGGAAGAGCAGTTTCAAATATTCAAAGCGGCTTGCCAGGCCGAATATGCCAAAAAAAGTCTAAGTACATGAAGGGGCTTCAAGAGAGGAACATTGGGAACCACCACCTCGGAAGCCGTGGTTACGGCGGGAAGAGGTCCAAATGGGCCAAGGAGGACGCGGAAGCCTCGAGTTTGGGCATCCCAGACCCCTTGGCGGAATTCACCGTCCCGCAGGAGCGTGACGTCCTCAGGGCCCGGCACCATTGGGACCCAGTGAAGAAGGTTTACGAGACAAACACGGTCACGACGGAGTTCATTAGACTGCTGGTAAATTTAGTTTCTGATCAGTTCGACTGCACACGTTAGTCATATTTGTAAACGATCCTTGTGCCTTTTGCAGAGAGAGCAGCACAGGATTGCGGTCGAAAGTGACTCGCCGTCTGAGGCATTGGCGAGGCCCAAGTGGGACACTCCATTCAACCGGGCGTTGAACATATTGAAACGACTCCCGATGGAGACTCGACCATTGTATGGACGCATGCACGGTGTCGGAGACGGCGCCACATGGAAGAAGTACTACCGTGAGACCCCGGAGGAGAGAAAGGAAAGATGGAGGTTAACTGAAGAAAATATCGACAAGAAGGTTGAGATTGCGGTTTAGAAGAAATCATCTCAGACAGTCGCAACAGCGGTAGCTGCCGCAAAACAGGTGGTTGTAGATATGTCTACTTCCTTGGTTCCGGCCGTTTTCAGTTGGACCAGGAAAAATCCAGAAAAAAAATGCAGCGGACTTTCCCCTTGCTGACTTCTTGGGGAGCAGCTTGACTAGCGTTGCACCAGCACCTGCTCCCGCACCTGCTCCCGCACCGGCTCCCGCACCGGCTCCTGCACCTGCTACGGCACCGGCTCCCGCACCGGGCGTGCTCGGCGGTGCTTCTTCTTTGGCTGACCTCGACGCCATCACGGTATATGTCACACCGGCCCCCTTCAATAAATGTATAATCTCCCGTTTTCGTTGCCTTTTCTTTGTAGGCTGACGAAACCCCGTGCAGCATATTGTACACCATCGGCGACCAGAAGGTGGACGTGGGGAAGGTGATGATAATGGAGCCGAATGAACCATTGTTCCACAGCCGGCCGATCCCCCCGAACGTCTTCAAGGTTTCCGTGGCCAGTGTCAAACCGGGCCACAAGAATTTTCCTCCTCTGATACTAGTGGGGGATGACGACGAGACCCCGCGGCGGCTTGGTGATTGTTGCAATGGGTGGGTCATGTTGTGGCCAAAGAGTCTGCTTTGTCTGGAGGCGGCCGGGAGCACATCCACAAGCACGCAGCCTCAGCAAGGTATGAACATCAACACCCCACCTACCCAATTAGCGTCGGGTGTCAGGTTGGGTGATAGCGGATGGGGTAAGGAAGAGGCTCCATTAGTCGCTGATGATGTCGCCATGGATGAGGATGAGGATGACAATGGCACTCAACAGTATGTCTATACTGGCGCCTGCTCAGGGTTTGAGCGTCATGAGTCGGTGCCTGAATTGCCGTCTCCGGAGGTTAAACGTATTATGGACGACCTTCCGGTAGTAAAGAAGTCTAGGAAGAGAGCGAGGAAAGGAAAAAAAGCTGATTCTATGATCCAGCCGCCTCAGCAGCCTCGGCTTCAAGACCGTATAGATATCCCCGGTGCGGATAAATGGCATACCCCGATCAACCAATCCTACCTGCAAGAGCGCTAGGGGCTAGATTCGGCGATCTAAGGAGACTTCATGACGATGTGCTGCGGATAGAGAAAGGCATCATCGCATCGAAAGATCCAGGATACCCACTCTACGTGGTTAACATTCCGCGGCAATTGTCGTACGTCGACTTCTTCCCCGCGGATAAGTTCTTCCTTCGATTCGATTACATATTCGACATGTTTCACGTGAAGAAGCTGGATTTTACGTTTGTCCGCCTTTATGCCTTGCACATGAACTACATCATCGGGGTTAAGCAGATACCTTATATCTGTGTCGCTGACCCGTATTACATGCACGAGGGATTCTTGGGGGTCTGCACAAAGCACCGTGAATATGCGAGGGAATACATCGTCAGTTTCATGCTCGCCAATAAGGACAAGGAGGCGATTCTCATGCCTTATCATCCCTTGTAAGTCATCCGCGCGGATATCCTTCCTTCGATTTTAATCATTCATTTGCATGGTGGAGGCTAATCAATTGGAGGTGTACTTATTTTGCGCAGCGGCGGGCGCGCCGTCCTCATCATCCTCTACCCCCGATACTCCCACGCTCTTTACTTGGACTCATCAAAGAACATTCACAAAAAGGATTACACCCACATCAAGGATGTTCTCGACAGTGCTATGTTTTACTACCAAGCACAGGGTGGAGAGGTCAAGGACAAGAAGAGAAGGGGCGGCAGGCTCGCCTTCGGCCATAAGACCGACTTCTGCTGCATCCAGCAACCGAGTGATTCTCTTAATGATGGATTCTATGTTCTACACCACATGCTGGAGTACAGATGGGATCACCAGAACCTTCGCATGTCACCTACATCCGGCGATGCCCATATTCTGCAATGGGCAAAGAACGTAGGAGATATTGAGGATCATCGACTTCGAGCTGAGTTCTATCACATCCAGCGCGAACTTGCCCAAATCATCATGAAGGAGGTCGTCGGAAAAATAGGGATGTTATACGAAGAAGGACAAATGTCGTGGGAAGACGTCCGAACATGGGTAGCCTCTCAGCATCTCGACATGAAGCCTTTCACTAAGCTCGGGGACTATCTCCCTGACATCGATGGATGGCACGACATGTTGGAGTATATGACAATGTGTCCATTTAGTCCATACTTTCTGTATGACAAAACTTTGAGTTATGCACGGCAAAACTTTATTTGTGATGTAATTAAACCGTGCTCCTCCTCGACTAGCGAAGATCACTCTAGTTAGGGCATTTTTGGTACGATGAACTTTGTTATTTATGCTTATGATATGTTGTTTCTATTTTTGCAAAGCAGGTCTCTTTCTGTTGCTCAACTATATATGTTGCATATCATTGACTCATGTGATGATGCAGGTGCATAGATCATCGATGGCGAAGAAGTGCTACGCCAGGAGTATATATACGACGAGTGGCCAGAGTGTCAGGCCCAGGTGTACCGGTTTCCGGTTTCCGAGCGACAGCAGTAGTTAGTTTAGGTTCACGCTAATGCGAGAGAGGGATACAAACTCATGTACTGCATAGTTCCGCTCTCACTCAAAGTGATAGCTCTTCTCGCGTATATCATTGTTTAGATGGATGACGATGTATTTGCAAGTAATCGAGACTTGTATCGCTATTTTCGAGATGATGACAAGAGACCACTTTGTGTTGGATGATGATTATGATGATGACATGATTTGATGAGACTAGTTGTATGTATATGGTATGATTACATTTGTATGTGTATGATATGCTAAAGATTATTGTATAAAACCTATTCAAATACAAAATAAATATGCAGAAAAAAAAAAAAACTAGTAGTAGCGAGGGGAAAAAAGTTAGCACTAGCGCCGCCTTACCAGTAGCGCTTCCCTGTAAAAAGCGCTGCAAATAATATCAGCAGCGCTCTTCACTGAAGCGCGCTACAGCTATCCATGTATAGCAGTAGCGTGGGATGACATGCGCTACTGCTACACGTTAGTTGTAGCGCCTTATCAGTAGCGCATTGTCCCGCGCTACTGATAGGCCTAAAACCCGCGCTGCTGCTAGGCTTTTCCCTAGTAGTGTGATATTGCACCTGTTGACATAGAAGATACTAATGTCACTATTACGCTTGAAAACAGAGATAGTATTTCACCTCTTGGGATGTTAGAGATGATAAGATCAAATACCCTACGATTTCCTAGTTCTTGGTTCACCAAAAAATGATTTTTGTCACATTATATTTGTTAGACCTTTGTTGAACGTTGTTAATGCTAAAATTGATTGTGCTAGGGAGACAATCATTGTTAATTTTGGTGATGTATCTCATGAATTTAACTTCTCCAAGTTTAGTAAGCAACCCCATGATAAAGAATTGCCTATTAAAGATGAAATCATTGGTCTTGCTTCTATTGTTGTTCCTCCTACTGATCCATTAAAACAATAATTGCTATACCATGAAAATCATATGCATATGAATGAAAGAAATCAAACGGATGAAATATTCTTTAAGCAATCACCTATCCTCAAACATAATTTGCCTGTTAAAACCTTGGGAGATCCTGAATTAAAGAAGTTACCTGATACACTCATATGCTGATCTTGATGAAAATAAAATGTATCATGTTATAATAAATGCTAACCTTTTATTGCACAAAGAAAAGAGACTACTTAAAATTTAAGGAAGCATTGTGCTGCAATTGGATATACACTTGACGATCTTAAGGGTGTTAGTCCCACTTTACGTCAACACAAGATTAATATGGAGCCTGGCGCTAAACCAGTCATCAATCATCAATGTCGCTTGAATCCCAAAATGAAGGATGTGGTAAGAACTGAAAAAAAATAAAGCTTCTGAAAATAGGTATTATTTATCCTATAGTTGATAGTAGAAAAGGAAGTGTTGTTCATTGTGTTCCTAACATAGGAGGCATTACCGGTTATAGGATGGTAATTGATTTTAGAAAATTGAAGAAACCTACTAGAAAAGATCATTATGCTTTGCCACTAATTGATCAAATATTAGATAGATTGTCTAAGCACAAACACTTTACCTTTCTTTGATGGCTATTCTGGTTTTCTCAAATACCTGTATCAGAAGAAGATTAAGAGAAAAGTACTACATTTACTTGTCCTTTTGAAACTTCTTATAGAGTATGCCTTTTGGTTTATGTAATGCACCTATTGCTTTTCAAATATGTATGACTGCTATATTCTCTCATTTCTATGAGAATTATTTTAGGTATTCATGGATAATTTTTCCATTCATGAAACTTCTTTTGATGATTTCTTGAGCAACCTTGACCAAATTTTGCAGAGATATGAAGATACCAACCTCATTTTGTACTAGGAGAAGTGCCACTTTATGGTAAATGAAGGTACAGTCCTTGGTCATAAGATTTCTGAAAGAAATATTGAAGTAGATAAAGCTAAAGTTGATGCGATTGAGAAAATGCCATGCCCCCAAAATATTAAAAGTATAAGAAGCTTCCTTGGTCATGCTGATTTTTGTAGAAAGTTCATTAAAGACTTCTCTAAAGTTTCCAGTCCTCTAAATAATCTCCTACAAAAGGATGTATCATTGGTTATTTATGATGATTGTGTAAAAACCTTTGAAATATTTTTAAAAGCCTTGAGTTCTGCACCTGTTGTTAAACCACCAATTAGATTTAGATTAATGCAACATATCATGCGGCCCCGTATCCAATCATGCATAGTACAACCTAGAATGCACGCAGGAAACTGTCCATGATGGTAGGGATAAAGAAACAAGACCCCTATCTCAAAATAAAATAGAAACAAATCCCTTCACTACACCATGAGTACCATCGAGGCGTGTCATGCGAGGCCAGGACCACTGGAGCGGCATCACTAGTGGAAAAAGTGCTAGCCACAACTTTTGTTGGTGGCGCTATTTTAACCAATGCCATCAGTATTCTTTTTAAATAGTGGTGGCATTGGGCAATTTGGTACGACATAGATATTGTATTATTCTTGGCGTAGGAATATTAGAGAACGCCACTTGGATGTGGGTCCCAACGTTCTGCCATGGCGTAACTTAGAGCTGGCATAGACAAAGTGCCCTACGCCAGCACTAACCAAAATAGCTATGGCGTCGCTGAGTAAGTTACGCCAGTAGTATATTTTGTGGGTCCAACCATTTTGAGCTAACATAACACCGGCGCGGGCTTTAACTGAACGCCAGGGATACAAAGGATTTTTAATGGTGTTCCCTAGTTTTATCACGCCAGTAATTACAATGCAACACTATTCACATTTGACCTATAGCATCCTTGTACATATTTTCTCCTTCTTCCTCCCTCTTCCCTCTTCCTCCTCTCTCTCTTCTCTTCTTCTTGAGAAAAAGACCAAATTCTTTCTCATGATTTCTTAAGTAGGTAGTTAGCTAGATCTAGCTAGCTTGTTGCTAGCCTTCACACACTCTTCTTGTTGAGGAAATGATGAAATGCCATCCGAACATGAAGAGGATCATGAGACTATCACACAGGATATGTCGTTGGCTACAATGCTACAAGATCCTCTTGTCAAAGACCTGCTTTAGAAGAAGACGACAACCGAGAGAGCTGCTATTAAAGAGGCTCTAAAGTTGGAGAAAATGGAAATAGACCCGAAAACTCCACTGTATGAAGGTTGTGATCCCGAGCACACCCGCCTGCACGTTACGCTCAAACTTCTGGACATCAAAGCAAGATTCAAGAGTACAAATGCAAGTCTGGATGCTACATTGGAATATTTACACAAAGTTTTGCCCAAGGGGAATTTGTTGCCTCATAGTGTAGATGAGGAGAAGAAAATCGTGTGTCCGCTTAATTTGCCGCATGTAAGATATCACGCATGCATAAACGATTGCATCTTATATAGGAACGAGTCTGAGAACAAAACAAAGTGTCCAACTTGAAATGGACCCCAATACAAGCCTGGAAAGAAGGAACCTCGAAAGGTTGTATGGTACCTTCCGTTGATTCCTCGCTTGTAGCATTATTTCGCTTACCCGAAGGAAGGAAAGAACATGACTTGGCACAAGACAAAAAAGTCTAAAAGTGATGGCATTCTGAGATATATTGCAGTTGGTTGTCAGTGGAAAGCACTGGACAACTTAGAACCAGAATTCGCAGCAAAAGCAAGAAACCCCAAGTTGGTTGTCAGTAGTGATGGACTAAATCTATTTGGAAACCAGAGTAGCACACATAGTACATGACCCGTATTTGTATGGATGGACAACCTCCTGCCCTGGCTCTGCCTGAAACAAAAGTACATACACATGGTTATGCTAATTTAAGGGACAGCCAAATCTGGCAATGTTATCAACACATATCTTGAGCTATTGAAAGAGGAGTTAGAAATATCATGGAAGCCCGAAGGGGTCAAAACCTGGGATGCTAGCATAGGAGATTATTTTCACATGAGAGCAACATTGCTCACGACAATTCATGACTATCTGAACCACGAGAAGAATTTGTATCGTTGTAAATATCTGTATTATGCATGTCGTCACTCAAAATGCCATCCACGAATATGTTGCGGACCCCATTTTAAAAACCTACTGCTAGCGTTGGGCACATCACCAGTGCCACAGCATTAATTAACAATGAATCAGTGCTAACCAATTGAGAGTAAAAAAGAAGAACTAATTTTTAGTCCCCATCTCGCGTCGCCGCCGTCGGCCTGCCCTGCCCTTCGCCATCGGCACCGCCTTTCCACCGGCAGCGGTTCCCCCCACCCCGGCTTGCCCCCGCCGTGCCACCTGCTATCGTTCCCCCACTCCGCCTTGCCCCCCACCGTGCCACCGGTCGCTGCCCCGACCCGCCTTTCCCCCCGTCGTGCCAACGCTGTCCCCCCCCCCCCCAACCCGCCCCGTCGTGCCACCGCCGCTCCGCTCCACAACTCATCATGTACGGCCTCCTCCGCTGGCGTCTCTCTCAATCTGGACTGTATAGGACCTCGCTCTACCAATTTATTTTCATGTAGATTTGTTCTAGTGTTCATGTTATTGTGATGAAATGCTCACATTATGTGTACCTGTGAATTGATGAAATGCATTACATGTGTGCAAATATGTTTAATTTTAATTATATACTAGCACATACGGCCGTGCATTGCAACGGGAGCTAAAATAATATGCATTTGTCAGTGAGAATTATATGTGCAAGTAAAACCCTGTGCGCACACGAAAAAGGAATATTTAGCTTCTCGGTTTCGCCGCGTGTGAAGGAATCAACCCGCTAATTTTCCATTCATTGATCAAGGGTATTTAAGAGTTTTGTTACATCATCGCACGCTAGAGAAGGCTCATGAGTTATTTAATCTACTTTTCCTTTCAATTTTCAATCAAGGGGATTTTAGGGTATGAAGTTTCTGAATATTCTAGGAAACATGAATAATTGTTTAAATCCTGAACTGTTTAAAAAAATATGTACAATTGTGAACAAAAGCAAATAAAATATGAAAGGGAAGATCTTTTAAAATTCACAAACATTTTGTGAAAACACAATATTTTTATAAAACCATGAACATTGAATTTGTGAACATTTTTTTAAACCGGAGCATGTGTTGAAAATTCATAAGATTTTATTAAATGTGTATCTTAATACACGAACATTATTATTCATTGTGAAAATTTCACTAAAACAAGAATATTTTTCGAATTTGGAGCATTTTCGAAATGGCATTATGTTTTTAGAAATCTCAAACAATTTTGAAAAACAATTAAAAAGGAACTTTTTGCAAGTTCGAATATTTTTCAAAATAGCAACAAATTTTTGGAATTCTGTTTTTTTAATTCTGAACATTGTTTTGAGAATTTTTAATTCAAGAATTAAATTCTAAAAGAAAAATAAATGGAAGAGAAAAAGAGATTGGGAAAGGAGAAGAAAAATAAAAGTAAAACACAAAAATAAAGAAAAAAGGGGCCATCCCATTATTTGTTATCCTGTGCGAAACTACAGCTATTTGTCGCCTAGTGCGGAAAGTAGATTTTTTAAAGCGTTTGCGCAAAAAATAAGTGTGCTGGCTTCATTGGGCCACAGCACGTGGCCCATGTACGAAAATTCTTTTTCTAGCAGACAAAAGCATAAGAATTTAGTACCACCTCAGATGGAAAAAAAAACTTTTCAACGGTGAACGGATAATTTTTTGGCAAACGCACCTTGGTTTATTAGTAGGTATAGATATAGATATGTGATAATTGTGAATTGATCGACTTTTTTGGTGTGTGCTTGCTTTAGCCAATGCAACATTGCATTGTGTTGCTCGAGAAGTGTCTCACGCAATGTTTTATTTTTGCAGGGAATGTCTATAGAGTTGTCAATGTTTTGGCGAAACATAGATTTTCTTCTGCTTCGCTAAATTTCTGTCACTCAATATGTCCAGCTTTTAGCAAAGGTCATGCTGATTTTCTATGCTAATTTTAATTATATTAACGCAACACAAAATGGAATGGTGCCCCTACTGTTGCGACACTAGGGGTATATGCGACAATCCTCACCTTGACAACAATAAAGGCTTCTCCCTCACGCTTCAAAGTGACTACAAATATTATACAGTAATAATCAGTTTTAATATTTCTTGCCACATATTTTGTTCTTAGGCATGTATTATATATGGTTTCTGCTTTGAAGTGTAATTTATGTTTTTTTACATTATGACTAGTGTATCCCTTGTGATGCAAGACCTTTTGTCAAGACAAGTTTTTCCTCCGCGACACGGAACATGTGACTAAGATGACTACTTATCTCAAGACGAAAGATTGTTTCAGTTTCAAATCTAAGATCTATAATGAGGTAGAACACACACATTTTGGTTGTGCTAATTGGAGAGGATTGGCCAAAGCTTACGGATTTCAGCTTGGTATGATAATAACATTTTGTATCGGCACCTATTATCAAAATGATGAGGACATATGGGTCAATTTAGACTTGATCCCAGTTCTTCCTCCGTGTAAGTTTCTAAACAAATTTGTTAGTTAAGTAACCTTTTGGTTCCAGTTAACCCATAACTTATCTTTTTTGTATAACATTGACAACTAATTTTCTATCTCCAAAAAACATACGGAACTTAGTGGACGACACCTATTACACCGCTCGTACTACGCTTACTTGGCAGGAAAAGAGGTACCTCGTGTCCTTTCTTGCTGATATTGAGATGCTTAAGAGCACTTATGGAGCTAGTCCAAATGATGCACCATACCTGCCACTAGTGCACACCTTGAATAAGAAAAACATTTCTAGAAAATGTATGTATGATTTTGTCGCGACTAGAAGTCTTTTTCATATACATTCTTCTTATAACTCATAGTATGTGTTACTATTGCTTACCATGTTACTATTATGTTCAAGAACAGAAATTCCCTAGATGTGTTGTGCCTCACATGATGGATGACTACAAGGCTGGTGAAATGACCATTATTTCCGACGACAATACATATTTCAGTTTTACATACTCGATTGCACCACGACGAGTTGACGGCTCAAAATTAATGAATGGAGCCAACTACTTAGAGACTGCGAGTTCAAGATTGGAGATCGGTGGATCTCTATCCTACACCATGGACATGCAGGGTTTTCCTATTCTTTAAAATTGTTCCTAAAGGAGAGGAGTACTGTGCTAATAGTTACGATGGTTGATAGTATATATGTATATACTACTAGCTAGCTACCTAGCTAGGATAACTATGAATGAACAAGATGTAATATGCATGCATGGTTTAGTTTAGCGAATGTTTAATTAGTCATGATCGATAAGAACTAGATAGTGTGTGGTTAATATATGTACGCATGTGAATAAACGATGTGTGTATTAATGCAAATATCTTATCGAAATCAATGTGGGACAAAAACATGTTTATATAAATTGGTAATAACACTGCCGTGGCAGCAATTTTTACGGCTTTTCAAAACACTAGTAATGGCGTCCGGACAATTCGCAATGCCAGGGAAGATTTATCTTATTACTATCGATACACTATGTCACACGCCATAGCAATGGCTGATATTGTCGTCGTGTAGTTAAATCCAATTCCATAAATATCCGGAATAGTGCTGGCTAAGGCTCCAACGCTACTACTATATTTTTAACACTGGTTCCATATTTGTGGCGTTGGGCTCCTACGCCAACAAAATAGTTTTTGACACGCCATAGCTTGGCTTTTCTACACTAGTGAATGTCTCCTACCCGGTTTAAGCTTTGAGCATGTCCTTCTAGTAACCTTCTTGAGTTAGTGTGAATCCCCATGGCCAACGCAAATCTCACCGTGTTGCTCCTCCTGGTGGTTTTCCTTATCGGTAACATGGCTCACCTGCTCCACCCACTCTCGGACGATCGCATTGTTCGCAACATGTATGACACATTCGATAAAAAAACAAATTTACCAAGTAGTGTGCCAATTATCAGGTACCAAGTTTCTATTAAACATCTTGTGTACACTACAATTTTCTATTTGTGTATATCTAGTCATAAAGATAACTATCAAGAAACTTTTTATGACATGTACTTTAGAGATTTGTACAAAGATATTTAAGGATATACACATATACATACACACTATATCAATGCAAAAATCACATATGTTTAACCAGTGTTTCTTGTTTGTTGTGCATATGTTCTAATGTGTAGAGTATTAGAAAAAAGAAAATTTTATTACATATTACATTATAAATCACCATAATATATTGCTATAATTGTGATTTGATAAATAATACTTCTAATCAATTACTTAATCCGATCCCAAATAAGTATCACCATTTTGAATTAAGGTTAGTTCAACCTTAGTTCAAAACTGTGACACTTACTATGGATCGAAGGGAGTATGAAAGTTTAGTATAAATAATTATATTTATGTTGCCTCGCCCTGGGGACTAAAATTTGTTCTAACATCTAATGAAAGTTGCAACTGCTGAATGCTCCATTGCATACCAAAAACACATACAACGAGGAGGGCATGTTCAATGTCTGACAATGCAGTTACAGCAAGATATGGAAAAAGGAAGGCACAAGAGAAGACGAGCTCTGTACCTTTGCGGGCAGGTGCACGATGGGCGCGTGGAGCTAAGGAGCGCGGGGCCTGGAGGTGATGTCGTAGTCATGGGAGTCCCACTTGCCGCGACCCCCTTCGCCGCCTCGCCCTCCACTCGCCACCGGGATGCAGGACGCCATGGGCCCCATCTGCGTGCATGACATCGGGTCGCTCTGTGGCAGTGTGGGGCACCGCCGCACTAGTGTGGCGATGTGGAAACCGCACCTCACAACCCCTCCCTCATGGCCGAGCCCCGTCAAATCCGCACTGACCAGTGTACGGCATTGGGGAGGCGTGTTGAGGTAGCGTCCGCACGACCTCCTCGGCACCGGCTGCGGACGTGCCCTTCCTAAACTGTCGAGGGCTTCAGGGAGAAGGGCGACGAAAGCACCCGCATGTCGGGACGGCCTCCTGGATGCTATCGCCCTTGCCGCTCATTTCCTCCAGCAAGACCCGCTTGCCGAGCCACCGGCTCCCGCCCTCACCTGCCGTTGGCGCAGCCGGTGTATGGTGGCGAAGAGCAGGATTTGAGTAGTAGTCGTGCCTCGCCATGGCCTCCTCCTCCTCCTCGACACCGTCCTCATCGGACTCGCTGACCGTCGGCGCCACGGCCAGCCTGTCCAAATTTCTTTATGAAACGTCTAATCAAGTAGAGACAAAATGTCGAATCTTCCTCATGAAATTTTGGCGCATGTGGCATTGCACGAACGCTGTCACCCACCATAAGGCATGCCGCCAATCGAGAGGTCAATGAGACTTTGGATAGCTAAATTGAGTCTCTCTTGTGCATCAAGCAAAACCCACATTACCACTTTGGTGAAGTAAGATGGTGGTCACCATCAGCAACAAGACAATGCAGGTGCGACCTTGAAAACATGGGTCTAAAGGTAGTAAGATTCAAAAGTTTTCTTGCTAAATAAAAGTGCCCTAATATTTTTGGGGAAAAGATCTACTTGAACCATTGTGAACAACCATCGCGAAAATAGTTGAAGGTGAAAAGAAATAGAAAGAACTAGAAACCAGAGTTGATTATTATATTTGCGTGATTGTGGCCTTGGGAACGTGTAGCCAGCCCGTTCACATAAAAATAAGGACTAAATGTTTTGATGCCTAGACATACAAGATAATGGTGCACGCGTCATCACGGAGCACCATGCTCACTCTTCCTCTAATTCCACCCATCTCGGATCCGATGTCCAATGTAGTTTCACGTCCTTTCACGTCGTATGGGCAATGGGTCACCATTAGATTGACTTGTTGCCGGTGGTGACCACCATCTTGCTTTACCGAAGTTAGAATGTGGGTTTTGCTTGATACACATGAGAGACTCAACGTAATTGTTCAAAAACCTCTTTGAACTCTCGATTGGCGGTGTCGCCTTGTGGCGTGACTTCCTTCCTGCAACGCCAGACGTGCCAAAACACCACGAGGAAGACGAGACGTTCTGTCTCAATGCATCTAAGTAGGTGAAGAAGCCATCTGGAGCCTGTGTTCTGAATGTTGTGCAGTTCGTGTAGCAGCCATACTTCCTTGTGGCTTCCGACATCGCTCCGAGCATTGGACACCCGCAAACGGCATGGGAGGTATCTTCGTGTACAACACTAGAAAGAGCGCGTATGCGAGTTTTCAAGTTTTCTCTTGCATTGGTTTTCAGTAGTGGGTACATAATTTGCTGTGGCTCACCACCACGATTTGTACCTAACGAGGAGCAGGCACCTCCACACTACCTTGGAGACGGCGCGGTTGTCATCCAATGACCTACTCGTTTCTGCCGTAGATGTCTGAAGTTTTCCTCGAGGGAGGATAGAGTTTTAAAGGGCGAGTAGAGAAGTAAAAACCTAAACTCGAAAATATGGGCCTAGAAGTAGTAAGATTCAACTGGTCCCCCGCCCCCGCATCGCTCCAATATGGGCGACACGGGCGGCTAACCCTAGCCGCCGCCGGCGGTCTCCCCTCCCCTTCCTCTCCTCCTCGTCGCCACCAGAGGAGTCGCCGATGCGTCGCGCGGCTGCCGAGGAAGGTGGCGGCGAGGCCTTCGTCGTCCCTTGGTGAGATCCGGATCCACGGGGCGGCGGCCCCTGCTGGTTCGGCGCCGCCGTTCGCGCCCTGGACGGTGTGCGCGGGGACTCTGCCCGGCGTCCTCGACCGCTCGGGTGGTGGGGAGTCGGCGCTTGGCGGCGGCAGTTCGGGGGCCTTCGTCCTCGCCAGATCTGGAGGCCTGCTGCTCCCTCGTTCCCGCTCCTTCCCCTTTGCGCTTGATGCCGGTGGATGCTGCTGGTTCCGGTGCTTCTGGGGATGGTGGTGCAGATTGGGACCGGGGGAAACCCTAGGCCGGCTGGTTCGGCTCGACAGCGGCGTCGGCTTCGGGTGACGCATCCTTCCTGAAGGCGGTGTCGTGGTCCTTATTCTTGTCACCTCCGGTCCTCTCCCGGGTGAATACCCAAAATCCGGCCTGGATTGGGCAGCGGTGGCGCCATGGGCGTCATCCCCTCCTTGGAGGCGTTGCCTGGGGAGTTAGGACTCGGGTGTGGGCTCATGAAGGTGGGGGCTTTGGCCACCGGCTGGATCTCTGCAGTTGCTCGCGGCGGCTTCCATGTTGTGCAGAGTGCCCCTTGTATCTTTAGGGCGTTTTCCTGTTTTTGGTGTTCGCGTCGGAGGAGCGGCGTGGCATCTGGCATGTCGACAACGGCGAGTCTTAGCGGCATGGAGCAGTAGGGGTATCGCCGGTGGGTGTGTGATGATGGACGAGCGTACGATGGTGGCGCTGTCTGGCGTCGTGGTGGCGTCGATGGCAGAGTGACCTGGCACGGTTCATGCAACAGTACAACTCTGAAGATGGATTGATGGTACGTGGCTGCGGCGGCCTCATACCCGGCAGGGGTCCTAGTTGAAGAGCACGCTGGACTGGTGGGTGCCCATACCCGGCAGGTGGCACGGTTCATGCAACAGTACAACTCTGAAGATGGATTGATGGTACGTGGCTGCGGCGGCCTCATACTCGGCAGTGGTCCTAGTTGAAGAGCACGCCGGACTGGTGGGTGCCCATACCCGGCAGGTGTCCTGGTTGGGACCTCAGGTCTTAGATGTTAGGTTTAGCTGCGAGATCTGTTTGGTATTAGGCCCAGACCATCAGCGCCTCTTCATCAGTTAGATTGGAGTAGCGAGAGAGGTTGCAAAGATGGTGGCTTTGGTCTTACTGTTGTACGACTTTGTAAGGTCTTGTGTTTATAATTAATAAAATGGCCTAATATTTTTGGGGAAAATATCTACATGAACCATTGTGAACAACCTTCGTGAAAATAGTTGAAGAGGAAAAAAATAGAAAAATAAAAACTGCAGTTGCATATCATATTTTCATAATTGTGGCCTTGGGAATGTGCAATTCATTCACACAAAAAATACGGACACAAAAGATAATAATGCACATGTCATCACAGAGCACCATGCCCGCTCTCCCTCCAATTCCGCCCATCCCGGTTCGGAGGTCCAATGTTCTTGTGCCTCCTTTCATGTCATATGGGCCATGGGTCGGGTCGCACCTACATTGACTTCTTGCAAATGGTGGCCATTGACTTCTTGCAAATGGTGGTCGCCATCTTGCTTCACCAAAGTTGTAATGCGGGTTTTCTTGATACACATGAGAGACTCAATGTAGCTATTCAAAAGTCTCCTTGAGCTCTCGATTGGCGGCACCGCCTTATGGTGGTTTCTTCGTTCCTATAATGCCACATGCGCCAAAACTTCATGAGGAAGATCAGACATTAGATGCCTCCACTAGACCGACACAACATCATCAAGTGATAAGGATGCAGTCCAAATTTCCACTTGATATGTCGCAACATCTCATGCCTTCATCCTCTTTTCACTTGCACCAAACTCGCTTGCTTCCATCTCCCTCTGGCAAAACGAAACAGAGATGTCTGTCAAATATAATACTTTTAATGTGACCATATGACAGGTTATAATTACCGAGACGTACACGCCATGCATATGCCCTGAAGATCTTACCGGACCTGGGCATATCCATCAAATCTTACCGGACCTGGGCATATCCATCAACGACATTGACAATGAGCAGTACTCTATCTAGCTAAAAAGGCCTTTCTCCCAGGTTCAATCATTCCAGTTTCTTATGCGAGTCTGAATGCTCTTTGTTTCTTGCTGTCCGGCAATGCATTCAAATTTCTGATTAATTGCTAATATGCCAAGACTTAAAATCTATAGAAGAGTTTTCCTCCAGAATTTCTTTATTAAATATTAAAATGCGAATCACTTAACAATGCAAGTGCTTTACGGATAGATGAGTCGCAAAAATATGAACATTGTTGACCAAAAGAATGCAGTGCTGCACCTTCTTGTTAGACTTTCACCATCACATGCAGTTCCTAACGCTAATTGCCATGCCATCACTTATTCTACTATGGCACTAATCCTAACGTTTACAAATAGGAGAGAAAAAATTCCACAGAACTTCGGCAATGCGTTTCTTGCAAAAACAAAAAAAAGGTTGGAAATGTGGAGCTAGCTCTGTACCATCCTTACTTAATTGTTCTCGACTTCTGGTTCAACCGACCGCCAATACAAAATCAATGGTTGTGTTGGAGCATGAAGATTATGACATATTGGATAATTTAAATTTTTAATTCATAGCAACGCACATGTATTATAGTGGATGGCGAACAAAGAAAAAGAGTGGATTTATCTTTCCGGTAAAAAACAATCGTCTATGTCGTTTAAAATAATGACATCGAATGTGGATGATGTTTCACATAATTACTGATTTTCCGTTGCAACGCACGGGCATTTAGCTATACTACCTAAAAATTACGTAGTGTTCCGTCTCCCCCCTTACGTCGAACCCCCCTTCGTCCTTCGTCGACCACTCTTCCATCGCGAGCGCTTATTTTCCTTTTGAAAAAACCGAAACAATGAGCGCAGCCCAGTTTTATCCCCCGTTCTGGCCCAACCTTTCCCCAGCTCCCGTGCAACGCGAGAATGCCCTAGCGGCTCGCGCTACCCTCGCCCGCCGCCACCTGAGACATCGCCCACCTCCTCCCTCCTCCCCTGCCACTGCACGATCTGCCAAGGAGGACGAGTGGACGACCATCATACGATCCAGCCACGGTCGCCTGAAATCTCGCTGGCATGAATCCGATCTCGGCCTCGTCCCAGCCGCCGCTTATTCTACATACGCCGAGGTGAAGATGCCCACCTCCCTGCCCCCTCCTCCCCATATCCCCGTTTCATCTGAGGCCAACGAGGACGACCTCCTACGATCCAGCCGCGGTTGGGCTTTATCTCGTCGGGACGAAATAGCCCTGCCTTGTCCCTGCCGCCGCCGGTAGAGGCTATTTTCCATAGGCCAAGGAGAGCATCCATGTCTAATGGTGTGAATTTAGTCTGGTTCCATGAGCACTTCGTTCCCCGCCATGCAATCTTTGTTATTCGGAAAGATGGGAGCTGTCTGTTTAGCTAATTCAATCTGCCATTGATCATGCTAATTTTTGTTATATTGGAAACAACATGGAGATGCTGCCCTTTTCCCAATTAAAATACTTCTGTGCGGAGAGCTCAGGCGTCGCTGGCTGTGTCAAAGCAGAGTTCAGTCATCGGTGACAGCACGGCCGGCTGATTTGTGACTGGTCGGATGGCGAGCTTCACGTGTCTGCACGCGTAGGTAACACACTATATTGGCGGCGCAAGAGCAAGTTCACATGTGATAAACTATATTCGTGATTTATGTTCACAGTGATCTTGTACAGTACCATAGCCCAATCCTAATTTGTGTCATTTGTTTGTAGTGATTGCAAGGGAGAGATGTGTTGCACTTATGTCAGTAATCAGGGCAGGCCCATATCTATTATATGCATATTTTGTTAGTACTATTGTAATTTAGCAAGTTCTTGTTCTTTCCGTAAGTTGTTTGCTGAACATTTCATGTCGCCTTGAGCATGCAAAAGTACTTCTGAATGCATGTTAGTCACAAATCACGTCACACACCACATCTATATTTTTTGGTGGTTTAAAAAACTGTTCTAAATGTTCTTTTAATAACTATTCTAAATGTACTATAGACCGAAGTCACAATATTGGTAAGCTCATTCTTTTGTAAGCTATGGAGATGAATTTGATGAGTTGTGTGAAGATCAAAGGAAGCCGATGGACAATGTTTTAAATAGTGGGCTATGAAAAATAGCGGCGGGCCTCCAAATCAGCTACGACGGAGCTATAGCGGCTATAGCAGGCTAAAGCGAGCTATTTGTGAAGGCAGCCATTTAGTGGCACCCTGCTGAAAAGGCTATAGCGGTCTATAGCAAAACTATAGCCGCTATTTAAAACTATGCCAATGGAATATACTTTGATTAGCAGTGACCTTGGAGAGCTTAATGGTGCCCCTACATAGACTTTACTGAAAAGTTGCTATTTAATGTTTTTGGTTAGAGAAAAGATCACAGTGGACACAACTGCAGAAGCAACGATTCAATGTTCGGTGAAAACTATTTTAAAATGAAAAAACTGCAAGCCGGAGTAAACATGCATCGATATTAATTAATTCGGCAACACTCAACACAATGTCTAAAGGTCAGTCCAGGATGCTCTAAATTAAAACAATTGAAACAGCCATCTGTGTCAAGGTTATTTTGTTTTTTACTTTTGACATCTTTCATTCAGAAACTTGTCAATGCTCACATCTAGTTTGAAATTATGCTTCATCTGCTATGTGCATCTTTGAATGGACTTGGCTCACACCAATTCCGAGTTCATAAACAAACTACACATATCCTGCTATATTCACTGAATGCCTTAAAGTGTAGGAGGTGAAGCTAATGACAACACTATGGTTTGCAAGAAGTTTGGTACTGATATGACAAGAAAAAGGGAAAGAGAAAACAACCTTAAAACATGCAAAAGAGGGTCATCATGATGTGCAAGAAGTATGGTACTGATATGACAACGGGGCAAAATAATTTGGTAGTAAAAATTGATTCCAGAATCATGATTGCTGATGAGCATCAATATCAGACATCTACTGTTGAACATGGGGTGGTGACAAAATATATTGATTTCTATTAATAAGTATGAAGCAAACTGGATGCGATAAACAAACATTAGTATTTTAAGTATTTTATATTTACAGTAGCACGCCTGCAAATGAAAGCATGTTCAGTGATAGTGAACATACATAGATAAAATGACAGTAGTATGCAAATGAAACCATGCTTGGTGGTGGTAGTAGTACCGGGTGATCCTGTCGTTGGTGCGCACTGAACTCACTTGCAAAGAGCTGGGAATAAATACGCGTCGTCTTCTGTTGATAGACCTGGACATCGTTGTTATTCCCCATGTCGACACGAAGCAAATACTGGGCCTTGTGCACTAGTTGGCGGTCCTTCCCCACCACACTGGTATCGTTTACGACTAGGTAGACTACGCCGTCTTGATGGATGCTGAGGACAGGGAACGACGGAGCAAGCTGTCTCAAACCAGCAGACTGGTAGTTGGTGTTTGCCCAGATGTCTCGGACGCTGCACTGGTAGCTTATGCTCCACCCTGGGTGGTCAGGGTAGAGAGTCCAGACGGTCAGTCCATATTCTTCGCCGGGCTTGCGTTCAACAAATTTATTGAAGGCAAGGAACTTGATGGAGCCACGAACACAGGACACGGAACGGAACTCCTCAGCACAGAGGCCGCCTGGATAGTCGGAGGCATCATAGTTTGGACGTCCTTGGGGCAACTCAATGAAGCTGAACTTGCAGCCTTGGTGCAGATCACAGAGCACCATGCCTTGGTGAAGATCCACCCAGCAGAAGGTAGAGCCCCGATAAGAGAAGCACGAGTGAATGGAGAAATCCATGGCTATGTTGGGTGGAAGGGGCAGGCAGCCGGGCTTCAAGACCCATTCTTTGGCAGACGACTCCCACAGCCAGAGGGCGGCTCGGGAGAAGCCTGGCATGACCCAGACGAGCTCGGCAAGAAGGTAGCCACCCCCGGTGGCGTCGGCGTCGCACATGACGACGGCCGACTGGTGCCCCATGGCCATATACTCGTGCTCGTCGTCGGAGGGGATAGGGGGGATGACGGAGAGGGAGCCATCCCTGGCGTCGTAGATGAGATAGGCTCCCATCTCCACAAACGTATCGGCGCCAGGGCGGTACCCTCCGGCGTAGAGGGCGACCAGGTTCTTGTCCGCGCTGGAGATGTGGCCCGAGCGCAGGCCTAGGAGCGGGGCGGAATCCGGCGGCGGTAGTATGCGGAGGGAGGAGAGTTGCGGCAGAGAGGCGACGACTGCGCGGGCCTTGAGGGCGCGCAGGTACTCGATGACTGCATCACTCATCGCTTTGTTGCTTGCTCCCCACGGGCAGGGGGAGGGGACTGGCACCGCGGCCTCGTCGTGGGAGAAATCAACATGGCGCTTGAGCAGAACCATCGGGGGGGCCATGGCCTGGCGGCTAGGGGTTAGGGTTTGGTGGAGAAGGGGGATTTGGGGATCGGATCGATGGTGGCGGCGCGGCTAGGGTTAGGGTTAGGGTTAGGGTTAGGGTTGGGTGGAGGAAGCAGCAGGCAGCGATTTGATTCGGGGATCGACCGAGGAAGGAGAAGTGGGATTTGCCTGGTAGTAGATAGATCTAAAATACATCAGCCGGCGTCAAGGGAATGGACAGTTGGATCGACCAGCGAATGGTTCCCAGCCATACCTGGCCAGATGGGCCGGCCCGGCACGGCACGGCCCGGCCTGGGTTAAACGGGCCAGGCACGGCACGGCACGCACCAGGAGGGCTGCGGTTCGGCGCTTCGCTTTTTCACACTCATCAGGCTAACGCGACCCTGTCTGGCCCCGTTCGTTTGGGACAATACGGACAAAGCAGACGATCCAGCACGCGACGGCCCGTATCTGGTCCGTTTTGTGTTCGGGCCGACCCATTTCGAGCGTCAAACTTGCGCCGGGTTTGGGCTTTGAGCGTCCGCGTCGGGGTCGCGTGGTAGGCGGCCACCTACCTCCCACCCGTCAACATAAATGCGCACGGGCGGGTGGCCCCACCTGTCATCCGCACAGCTCTGGGTCGTCGTCCTTCTTAAATGGGAAGCTGTGGACCGGTCGTCGTCCCACTCCGGCCCCTCTCTGCCTCCTCGAAACCCTAAACCGCTCCTCCCCTCGACCTCGCCGGCCGGCCGCAGCCATGGGCCTTTGGAACTACGGCCGCAAGGGGAGGCACGACCGCGAGGCTGGCTCCTCCTCGGGCCGCCGCCACGGATTCGTGAAGAAGGAGGAGCCCGAGTCACCGCCGCTCTCCTCCCGTCGAGCCCCCGCGCCAGCCCCCTTCACCATTGCCCCGAGACCGGCCGGCGAGCGCGACTGGCAGTACATCGCCGCGGACGTGTGCCGGAGGTACTGGGAGAAAAGGACGCCGGTCCCGTGGAGCGACGTCCACCTCCCCAACGGTTGGCACCTCTCCGCGGACCGGGTCCCCATCCCGCCGGTGCTAGCGAGCGGCCGTGCCCGGCGCGATGAGACCGCGTGCCGCCGCCGCCTCCTCCTCGTGCCGCCGCGGCGCGGTGTCGGGCCACGGCGGCCCACGCGGGAGGCGCGGCGCGCGTCTGTGGTGCGCTGGCCGACGCCACGCCGTCGCCATCCCCGTCTCCGTCGCCACCTCCACCTCCTCGCATGACAGCGGAGGAGGAGGCCCGTCTCGTGCAGCGTGTCATGGAGGACTCCATGAACACGCATGACGAGCGGCAATGGGACGTCCTGGAGGAGGCCATGGCCCTCTCTGCCGCCAGCGACGTGGCCTTCCCGGAGCTGCAGTTGGCGGCCGTCGGCCGCGATGTCGCCTTCCCGGAGGACGCGATGGAGGAGGAGCCGCTGGCCGCGTTCCAGGGGCTGCTGGGCCAGGGGTGGGGCTGGTCCTGCACTGCTCCGGAGATGGCCGCTGCCCGCTGGCGTGGGCGTGAAATGGTGCGCCACTCCGCCGCGGTCACCGGAGAGGGAGGCCTCGCCACGGGAGGAGGTGGCGCAGGCACCTCCGGCCTTCCAGGTCGCCCCCGTCAACCACGCGCCGCCGGCCCACCTGTGGACGCTGCCGGACTATGTCGACCTCATCAGCGACGACGACGACACCGGCGGCTAGTGAAGACGGCGACGGCCACGGCACCGACAGGCGCGGCAGGAGCGCGCGGGAGGCGTTTTTTATTTTGTTTTTATGTTAATTATGAAACTGGGCCTTTTAAGTGGCCGTGGAAACTGGGCCGTTTTGTGGCCGTGCCCCTATATATGTTTTATGTTTTTAAATGCGTTTATTTACTTTTTTAGTCATTTCATTCTAGTTTTATATTTTTTATTCACGTCCACTCCAGACACGATTTGGGGTGCAGCCACGCGGTGGGCGCACGCACTACCCAACGAACAAAGCCGGACACGTACGAACCCATCGGCGCCTCAAAGAGACAAAATCCGGCCAATCCGGACGTCCGTTTGAGGTCGTGCGGTGGAGTTGGCCTCACCACGGGGGACTCAAAATATCATTCACATACCAAAAGGTTATTATACGATGGAAATGCAAATCAAAAAAAGAAAGTTATGAAGTATATATTTTTACGAGAAATCTTCTAGTCTATTCATCTCCAATCATGGTACTACAACGAACAACAAAAATAATAAAACTTACATCCAGATTCATAGACATCTAGCGACGACTACAAGGACCCAAGTGTTGGGAATCGTCGCATGGAAAAAAAAATTCTACGCACACGCAATGATCTATCCATATCCATGGAGATGCATAGCAACGAGGGGAGAGTGTGTCTACGTACCCTCATAGACCGTAAGCGGAAGCGTTTGACAACGCGATTGATGTTGTCGAACTTCTTCTAACTCCGACCGATCAAGTACCGAACATACGACACCTTTGAATTCTGCACACGTTCAGCTCGGTGACGTCCCTCGTCTTTTTGATCCAGCAAGGTGTCGAGGTAGTAGATGAGTTCCGTTAGCACGACGGCATGCTGACGGTGATGATGAAGTGATCCTCGTAGGGCTTCGCCAAAACACCGCGAGAATATGACCGGGGGTGTAAACTGTGGAGGGGGCGCCGCACACGGCTAACAGTTGATGTTGTGTGTTCTAGGCACCACCCCCCCCACACACACACACACACACACACACACACACACACACACACACACACACACACACACACACACACACACACACACACACACACATATATATATATATATATATATATATATATATATATATATATATATATATATATATATATATATATATATATATATATATATATATATAGGTGGGAGGGAGGAGAGGCAGCAGGGGCGCCTCCCTTTTCGTATTTCCACCGGAAAAAAAGGAAGGGAGAAGAAGAGAGGGAAGGAGGGCCGAACCCCATCTTCTCCTTCTCCTATTCGGCCACCTGCCATAGGGGGGGCACCCCTTGTGGGCTGGTGTGCTCCCCTCTCATGGCCCATATGGCCCATATGTTCCCCTCAGGGGTTCCGGTATCCCTCTCGGCACTCCAATAAATACTCGATATACTCCGGAACACTTTCGGTGTCTGAATACTATCATCCTATATATCAATATTTACCTCTCGACCATTTCGAGAGTCCTCGTCATGTCCGTGATCTCATCTGGGACTCCGAACAATATTCGGTCACCAAATCACATAACTCATATAATACAATATCGCCATCGAACGTTAAGCGTGCGGACCCTACTAGTTCGGGAACTATGTAGAAATGACCGAGACACTTCTCTGCTCAATAACCAATAGCGGAACCTGGATGCTCATATTGGCTCTCTACATATTCTACGAAGATATTTATCAGTTGAACCGTTATGACAACATACACAATTCCATTTGTCCATCGGTATGTTACTTGCCCGAGATTCGATCGTCAGTATCTTCATACCTAGTTCAATCTCGTTACCGGTAAATCTCTTTACTCGTTGCGTAATACATCACCTCGTGACCGACTCCTTAGTCGTTTGCTTGCAAGCTTATGATGTGTATTACCGAGAGGGCCCAGAGATACCTCTTTGATACTCGGAGTGACAAATCATAATCTCGATCTATGCCAACTCAACAAACACCTTCGGATATACCTGTAGAGCATCTTTATAATCACCCAGTTACGTTGTGACGTTTGATAGAACACAAGGCATTCCTTCGGTATCGGGGAGTTGCATAGTCTCATAGTCGAAGGAATATGTATTTGACATGAAGAAAGCAATAGCAATAAAGCTGAACGATCATAATGCTAAGCTAACGGATGGGTCTTGTCCATCACATCATTCTCCTAATGATGTGATCCCGTTATCAAATGACAACTCATGTCCATGGTTAGGAAACCTTAACCATCTTTGATCAACGAGCTAGTCAAGTAGAGGCTCACTAGGGACACAGTGTTTGTCTATGTATTCACACATGTATTTAGACTTCCGATCAATACAGTTCTAGCATGAATAATAAACATTTATCATGAATAAGGAAATATAAAATAACAACTTTATCATTGCATCTAGGGCATATTTCCTTCAGTCTCCCACTTGCACTAGAGTCAATAATCTAGATTACATTGTAATGATTCTTACACCCATGGAGTCTTGGTGTTGATCATGTTTTGCTCGTGGAAGAGGCTTAGTGAACGGGTCTGCTACATTCAGATCCTTATGTATCTTGCAAATTTCCATGTCTCCATCCTTGACTTGTTCACGAATGGAGTTAAAGCGTCTCTTGACGTGTTTGGTTCTCTTGTGAAACCTGGATTCCTTCGCCAAGGCAATTGCTCCAGTGTTGTCACAAAAGATTTTCATTGGACCCGATGCACTAGGTATTACACCTAGATCGGATATGAACTCCTTCATCCAGACTCCTTCATTTGCTGCTTCCGAAGCAGCTATGTACTCCGCTTCACACGTAGATCTCGCCATGACGCTCTGATTGGAACTGCACCAACTGACAGCTCCACCATTCAATATAAATACGTATCCGGTTTGTGACCACTACAACAAGACTGCCCCTATAGCAACGCATTTTTCCGTATCTAAATGTCCAAATATGCGTTGCTAGTGTATTTACCAACGGTTTGGGATGCATAGCCTTATCCAGTGTTGCTAGCGCGTAATGCAACGTTTATATTACCGTTGGTAAAAGGGACCGTTGCAAGAGTACAACAGATAAAACGGATTTTCACAACACTTTTATATGTTGGTGCTAATGTACAGGAATCAAAATCCCATTGCTTGGCAACAGAGAATTTTCAACGCTTCAAGTGTTGTACATATATAGTGTGGATATTATTATTATTATATATTTTTCTAGCAATTAAATTAATGATCCATGTAAAGGTGATAATTTTGTATTTAAAGTAAAGGAAAAAAAAGAACATACTCACGAGAGGAAGAAATCATATAGTATATAAAACTGATGGATTACAACAGTGGATATTACATGAGGAACATCATCCAAATGTGATGCATAATCTCTAATTATTTTCTTGACATCAAAGCTTAAACTGGAAGCATCCATCAACATCCCTGTAACTTAACTAAAAGACGAGGAACAACATCCAACAAGTACGTCATTCCTACAACATAACTAATACTAAAAGCATCCATTATCATCATCATCTTGAAACAGAACATTGACATCATCATTGCAGTATACTTGCCACACACCCATATACTCATCCATTTATCTTTTGAATCTACAATTAAGAAAACAAATGAACTGTTAACTCACAATGCATTGGCATGATGCAAGTAGTAATAAAGGCAAGATATTAGTCACGTACAAATGTTGAAGGCCATGCAATCTTTGTTTTTTCTGCATTACCGCCGAGAGTATTGGAGTTTTTGCAACTCCATACCAAATTTTCAGTTTTCACAAATGCCATATCAACATGCATTGCCCAGAATTCATTTCTAATTTGAGCACCATCAAGTTTAAATTTAGGATCACAACTTACAGTTGTAGCAAGAGCTTCGTCCTTGTTGTGATTTTTTAGGCTCTTCAAGAATACATTAGTTCCTACCTGTCAGAGAAAATTATTGTTACCATATGAGAAACAAGGGAACATATGAAATGAATTTGGGCACTCCCAACCAACTCAACGGACCACTTTGAGCACTCTTATTGCCTGCATTAGCACCTTTTGTTATTTTTTTGGTCTGGACAACAGTCTGATAGCAAAGAAGTAATAAACAAATAAACAATCTAGCACTATATTCTGAATACAAATTTGTATGTGATTATGGAAAGATACCAACTTGTTTGCAGCAGAAGGTTTTTTCTCCCTGATGTGCACTAACATTCTCAAGTAAAGATTCTTTGTTTTGAACATCATTCTGATAGCAAGATGACCAGTAGATACATAACCATTGGAGCAATGGAAATATTGCATATGGTAATTGAAATATACCTTATGTGCAGCAGAAGGTTTTTTCTCCCTGATGTGCACTAACATTCTGATAGGATCAAGTACTCTACCAGGTCTAGGGCGTAGGTGGTAAGGGAAGGATGGAGGAGGCGTGGCGAGGAGAGGCGCGGCGGCAGGCGCCGTCATGAGCTAGGAGAAGTCTTGGCGGCGGCTAGGGCTGTTGGCGGCTAGGGTTTCCGGCTCCTCTGGGAGCCGGGCAATAGGAGATAATATTCTTCTTATTGCTTGATTCCAAAAAGAGTCTTACAGCCTATATTTATAACCTAGATAACTTGCAGAAGAATTAACCTAAGATAACTTGCATAAGAATTAACCTAAGATAACTTGTGGGCTAAGATTGCCCAGTGGGCCTACCTAAACCGGCCATAACACTTCTCCCCGCCTGCACAAACAGCTTGTCCTCGAGCTGTAAGGTGGGGAAGCGCTTGCAGAACTCCTGGAGGCGATCAACCAGCGTCAAACACCTTCTCGATAGCTGGGGCGGCCAGGTCGGCGGCGACGGCATCCTCCGGAATGTAGTCCGCAACCTCCAGGTAGAAGAGTCGTGGGCAGGCGTGGCCGGGCGTGTAGGGTTCATCGCAGTTGAAGCACAACCCTTGGCGGCGACGCTCGAGTATCTCGGCTGAGGTGAGCCGGCGGAACGGACGTGCCGCGGTCGCGGCGAGGGGTGCCGCGGAAGCCCGCGCAGGCCGACCCTGGGCAGAATCCGGCGAAGGTAGCGAGCCAGCGGCCCGGGACGATGAGTCCTGCTGAATGGCCACCGCGCGGCGCTCGAACGCGCGGGCGTAGTACATGGCCGTTTGAAGGTCGGGGATCACGGGCTCGGCGCCCCGCGAATATGGTCCGTAGACCGCCCACAAATAACTCGGCGCGCTGAGTCGCGGAGACGCTGGCGCGTGTACGCCAGGCTGGAAGCGGTCGGCGTAGTCTGCACCGTGGATGTGAAAGGTAAGCGGCCAAGGGCGCCGATCGCTCCAGCGGATAGGAGGCTGAACCGGAGGAGACAGAGCTCCAAAGCGCTCCCATGGTGGCATGCCGCCTCGCCCTGCTTGAGGCGTAGTACCGGTCTGCGCCGCGCCTCGAAGATGATAGGACGCGAGCAGTGCGATCCGGCGGCGTCCGCTGCCCTCGAAGAACTGCTCGCCTGGTTGAGCGAGTTGAGGGGTCCTCCGCGCCCTCGTAGGTGGCGAAGTCCAGCTTAGCGGCGCGGCGTCGGCCCGCCGTGCCGGGGCGGCCGCAATAGCCGCAGCGCGTATGCGGGTCAGGAATTGTCGGGCGTAGTTCACGGGCTGGAGGGTGATCAACCCGTAGGGAGGCGTCGGGTGTTCGGCGCCGTGGAGTATAACGGGCCCGAAGACAGGCGGTCGCATGCGCGGGATCGGCGATGGGGACGGCGGAAACGCACTGGTGCGAGGCCGACCCGTGACCCGAGGCGCGGGTGGTGGTCTTTGTCGATGGCGGCGGCGCTGGTGGAGCTGCTGCACCGGCGCTGCGTCGTGGGGGCGGCGGTGGCGCCGGAAGAAACTGCTGGTCGGGCCCCGGCCGGCGCGGTGGAGGCCGCCACGCTGGCAAAGGCTGTCCGCGGCCGAGTAGGTCGGCAGCAGCAGCGGCGGCGGCGCCCTCCGTAGGGCGCTGAAGGCGGGCCCGCCATCTGAGCGGCGGCGGCCCGTAGGCCGTGGTGGCGGCGCTTCGGTGGCGGGGCTGGTTCCGCGCGGTAGAGGTAATGCCCCTGACCGCCTGGACAAGCTCGCGCAGGGTGCCCGACACCTCCTCGGGCGAGAGGAGCGGGGGCGGATTCGCCGTGGTGGTGATTGGCGCTGGCGCGATGGTGGTGGTGCCGGATGTGATCGCCGTCATCGGTGTGGACGTGGCCGGCGGCAGCGAGAGCGGGGTGGAGGTGGATGGCAGCGGCGGCGGTGATGGAGGGAGCGACATGATCGGCCTGGTGTCTCTGGATACCAAATTGATAGGATCAAGTACTCTACCAGGTCTAGGGCGTAGGTGGTAAGGGAAGGATGGAGGAGGGCGTGGCGAGGAGCGGGCGCGCCGGCGGCAGGGCGCCGTCGCGAGCTAGGAGAAGTGCGGCGGCGGCTAGGGCTGTTGGCGGCTAGGGTTTCCGGCTCCTCTGGGAGCCGGGCAATAGGAGATAATATTCTTCTTATTGCTTGATTCCAAAAAGAGTCTTACAGCCTATATTTATAACCTAGATAACTTGCAGAAGAATTAACCTAAGATAACTTGCATAAGAATTAACCTAAGACAACTTGTGGGCTAAGATTGCCCAGTGGGCCTAGCTAAACCGGCCATAACACATTCTCAAGTAAAGATTCTTTGTTTTGAACATCATTCTAATAGCAAGATGACCAGTAGATACATAACCATTGGAGCAATGGAAATATTGCATATGGTAATTGAAATATACCTTATGTGCAGCAGAATTTATTTCCCCTTGCCGTGCACTGAAATTTTGATCAAAAGTTTCTTGGTTCTGGACAACATTCTGATAGCAACAAGTAAACACATAAACATGGGAGCACTATAGTTTGATTATAATTTTGTATATGAGACTATGAAGATACCTTGTGTGCACCAGAACACTTTTCTAGTTGTCGTGCACTGCCACCATTATGAACCATAGTTTCTTTGTTCTAGAATAGAATGATACACATCAAATTTTGGGTCTTGTATATGTAATTGCAAAAAAATTCAAGCACAAGAACTTAATCCTAAACAATGGCAAGTTCCAAAGAGTATTTAAGTCGACAACCCTTATCTGGAACAGAATTGTCGTTTGATGCTTGCAAATCTGCACCATTTGAACCACTTGGCTTGTTCTATAAATTAATTGGTCCTTTTTTAACAAGTCGGAGTCCATAAACCGAAGGAGCAAGCACAGTTATGATGTTCGATTGGTTCTTCCATCATATACTCTTCACTGGATTCAACAACGCTAATCCTTGTTCGTGACATATCTGTTACAACATGACAAGAATCCAGTCATATGAGATTGAAAGCCAGGTCTGAGAGAAGTGTATTGTGTGCTAGTTGTATGAATGTGCTTGAACACAATCAGAGCTGCCGTATTTAATCATGCCAAATGTTATGTGCAATGACAGGCAGATGGTTTTTATGTCTACTGTACTCACACTCCCTCTTGATTCTCAGAAGTAATTCCCAGCGTGCACCAAACAAGGGAATGGGACTAAATGCCTATTTCCCAAGCCGAACCCTGCAGTAAACTCCCACCACTAATTCTCCTTCCGCTTCCCTAAGATGGCTTTCCAGTTAAAACTTGCAAGATTTAGTGTGCATGATTGGACAGAGTAATACCACTGAACTATTGTTTTTCCGGTCAAATTTACTGCACATGTTCCAATAGAGCATTACCCATGGCTCTTCTTTTTCCTTTGTTCTGTTGAATTTTCTTAGTGATGAACCTTGGTAATGCTAGAGAAATCTAAAGAAAATATATTGTAAAACTCACTGTAATTCAGCTTTGATTTCTACTGTAATTTACACGGCAATTCTCCTCTGTCATGCTGTAACTGTACTACTGAATGCAGTAATTTCTGGCAAGTAACAGTGCTAGTACACAACATTTTCTTTCAGACTTGACTATGTGTACTAATTGTCCTGTTTTAGATTTCAGATTTTCTCAGGTGTTTGTTCAATATTCTTCAGTAACTGGGCAAACTGATCTGCTACTAGTAGGCCTAGGCTACTTCAGTTTCATTTGGTCTTTTTGCATGGAACAAATGAATGAGACTCGCTAGCATATATAGATACAGAGCGCCTTTTTTGGTACATACAACTGTATCATTATGATTGACAGATAATTTGACTGAAGATGAATTGATTTGCAGTGGAAAATAGAGAGTCTCAAACAATGGTAACTTTTGCAATGAATAAACTGAACATCTGAACCAATTTCAGATTAAACTAGAATCGTGATCTCTGTATATCCATTGGTGGGTGAAAAAAACAATACGGTGGGCATGAATTGCAGCAATGAGATGGGATACGGAGCAGGGCACTGACTAGATGAACTCGCGGGATAGCCGCGTTCCGATTTACTCGTCGTGGTTTTAGTTCAAATTTGAACTAAAACCACGACAAGTAAATCGAAACGGAGGGAGTAGATGGGATAAGGAGAGACGTGAATAGATTTCGAGCACAGATCGGTGGAGTAGGTAGCAAGAGAGGATGAATTCTAGGAGAGCAGATCCGCAACTAACCTTGCTCAGCTTGTGGTGATGCCTCCGCCACCGGCCGCTGGGCGTGAGTTGAATCCAGTACCAGACGAGGAAGGGAACCGTGCTGGTGCTGATATGGTTACCTCATCGCGATCTATTTGACTCAATTTAGTCTACGTCCTGGATTCCTATGACAGGTGGGCCACTATAATTAAGCGCGCGGACATTTTTTTTGCCAGATTAGTCGCTATTGGCGGGAGAGAACGGAGGGAAAGGGAAAATGGGAGCGAAACCAAAAAATAACGGAATTGCGATGGAGTCCAATAATTGGACCGGAACAAATTATAAATATTGTTATTATTATCTGGCCCGTGACAGGCACAAAACAGAACGTTCTTCTTCTATGTTTCTACAAATTCAGTGCAACATAGGTGAATTAAAAATGAATTCTATTGCTCAAACAATTGAAAAAAGTTAATCCAAAACACAAGAAATTCCCTGGCTTCCATGTTCCAAGCTACGTGTATAATTATCTTCCAAGATCACTAATTGTCATCCATCATATCCAAAGATCACTAGTTGTGCTAGTTTTCATGAACATAGTTGTATTAGTTTAGTGTTTCATGACATGAAGGCAAAAGCAACATTTTCTAAAGTTTGCGCATCCGCACGCACACACACATGACCTCTAAGCTCGGTTCGGACATATTTTGCCATCCAACACGGTAACCCATTGATCCGCAGAGTAGACATCCCCCATCCCTCCCCACACATGCAACCGCGACGTCCAAATTGGACGCCGCAGGAAGGTGGAGCCGTCCTCACCGCCGCACAGCCACTACACCCGGATCAACGGACAAGCATCACTCCTCCACTACCTCGGTAGCCGCGACGGCACCGACTCCTCATCACGGGCCATCGTGTCAGGCGAGGTGAGGGTGGCGCGATAGGAGTGCCGCAACGCGACGAGCTGCTCCTCATTTTGCCATGTTCGATGAGGCGTAGGCGTGGTCCGCGAGGACCCTGACCTGGCAGAGGACTGGACCTGCAACCGGTCCGACTAATGCAGAGACGGCCATGCAGCGCCACCACCGCCTCGAGCTTCGGTTCGCCAAGATCGGCGACGAGTGGTTGCTAAGTGACATCTCCACTGATGGCGGTAGGGGCACGGCCGCGGAGGCCCTCCGCGTGGCAGAGGAGGAAGCGGAGCAACTCCTCCGCGAGCGGCGGGCGGACAGAGTTGTCACGTGTCGGCGCCCTTCTGCTACTGGAAGGACTACTTGGAGGACGACGATGGCACAGACGGCGACGACAATGCGGCCAGCCAACGCAGCAACGTGTAAGAGATCACTGTTTTTTTATGTAAATTATGTACGAACTTTAATGAATTACATAGTGTTGATCAAATTTGTCCGGCATTTCTAATTTGCTTTGAAATGGATGTGAGCACGGTTAGATCACTGTCCCGTAAAAGTTTGGACGAGTCCGACGACAAAATAGTCTGTCGGTTTTGGGGGTCAGCGCCAACGCGACCCTAAAAACGTCCGCGAATGTACCGACGGACGTGTCATGGCACAGTTTACCATCCAACACCAACCCGTTTGTTTTTCTCATCGCTGCATTCATGTCGGTACAAAGCGGGCGCGAGTTGTAGTCTAGCCGGCATTGAAGCGTCGACTGACCTAGAGAGCCGTCCATGCCGCGTCCCGGTCTCCGCTCCCATTCAATGCCGGATAGATGTCATTGGACACGACAGCCTGGGTCATCGACCGATCGAAGCACAGCGGAGACAAAAAAGCATCGTCTCGATGAGGAGATGCTAAAGTACGGCAAGCAGTGGTCTCTAGGCAAGACCACCTCCGACGCAGCCATCTCCAGTAAGTCCCGCCACGGATCATCCGCGAGCGTCAGGCGACGAGCATGAAGCCCCGACCCGTTTGTTTGCACCCTCTCCCATGCGAACGCACCTCCGCTCCCATCGCCGCATTCATGTCGGTACAAAGCGGGCGCGAGTTGTAGTCTAGCCGGCATTGAAGCGTCGGCTGACCTAGAGAGCCGCCCACGCCGCGTCCCGGTCTCCGCTCCCGTTCAATGCCGGATAGATGTCATTGGACACGACAGCCTGGGTCATCGACCGATCGAAGCACAGCGGAGACAAAAAAGCATCGTCTCGATGAGGAGATGCTAAAGTACGGCAAGCAGTGGTCTCTAGACAAGACCACCTCCGACGCAGTCATCTCCAGTAAGTCCCGCCACGGATCATCCGCGAGCGTCAGGCGATGACTATGAAGCCCTGCCGCGACCTCGCTCCCTTCCACGTCTGAAAGCTCGACTCTTACAAAGGCGACGATGAAGGAGGTGCCGCCAGCCAAGCGTACGAGGTCAGAGATAAGTATAGGGTAGTTTAGGATTATTTTTTAAATTTTGTTCACCAGATAAAATATATTGAACGATGAGCTCGAATTCAACTCCCGCACACACACTAGCAAAGAACAGAGACACGCACGACAGAGTATTTTCTGTGCTGAACAAGTCTTTTCCGTGCTAACTGAAGAAAGAAAAGCTACAGCTACATTATTCTGGTGCACAGAGATTAACACTAACACTCCACTGCTGTTGCCCTCCAAGTTAGAGATGCCCTCATGATATAGTGGCAAGACAATCAACACCAATGTATTGATCGAGTTTGTGGAACCAGCCTATTTAACACTTGTATGATGTCTAAGAGATAAGCAACAACCTGGATGTAGGTAAATATGAACATGTGTAAGCATGTGTAGGAAACAGAATAACCAACACCAACGTGTTTAGGATCAAGTATTGATACTTTAGGCCTGTCAGACCTACAAATCTTGTTGTCCGAATTATAAAGTACATGGACATAAAAGAAAAAATAGCAAATACTAGTAATGAATTCGTCACTTCAACTAGGTTCCACATTTTCAGAACGATGACTTTCATTATCCATCGAACCTGCATGTAGAAGCAATATAGTAGTAAGTTTCATGTCCGGAATGACATAAGTTGCAGCAGATGATACTAAAATGTAAATAACAGAATCACATTGGAAGCTGGCCTATATTGAGGTACTGTGTCATCACTTGGCACTATACGAGCATCTACAGTTTCTCCCTCTATATCTCTTCTCATCCAATTTTATTTCTGATCGGCAGTATCAGAAAGCTCAAAAAAATTGCTGACATGATAAGGTTCATGCGCCAAAAAGAAAAACATGATAAGGTTCTGTTTCCACATCATTTGATTCTTCACCCATATCAAAATTATCTCGAGGATTCATCTTCAAAACAATTGACCATCCTGGATAAAGATGGTCATCCATGTAGAACACTTGGTCAACTTGATTTGCAAATAGAAAAAGTCCATCCTCTGCCTTTTTACCAGTGTGAATTTGACTAGAGAAATTCACAAGTTTACACCCATACTTATCTATTTGCATACCTTTTCCTTCGGTAACATCAACCCATTCACGTTTAAGTAGCACCACTGAAATTCACAATTATATCATTTTCAACACAATATAAGAAATGCATACTTATTTCTAGAAACAAACAGAGTAGACATGTTCTTAAAAAATCTGTATTCCAACTGTCCAGAAATAACGCAGTTGAACATCGCCTCCAGTAGTAATCTGCACTCAAAGCCCAACTAGAAAAAAAGTGGCACATTCATCATTTGTAGTAACTGTGTACAAAACAAACACGAGTTTTCAAGTTGTCAAACCATTTCCCGGCAGACTGCAGTTGTGAACATGAACAGCAAGCTTAAAATGTGGAGAAAAGAGATCAACGGAAACTATACACAAACCATATCATTGGCATCTATGCTCGGCATGTTCCTTGAAAATTCATGAGTCATTTCTCCAATTGTTCAGAAAATCAATACAACCGAAATATGAAGTCCACAGCACTTTTGACAAGACAATACCCAATTAACACCAATGGTGTCCTAAACTAATAGATTTAGTTACATAGCTACACCTATGATTCAGTTACATCAAACTTAAAGTTCTAGAAAGAGCAGGCAATAGAGACGTTCCTAAAAAAAAATCCATAATCTAGTCAGAAGTACCCAAATAACATAAGTGAAATACTCAGACGGTAATAGATCTAGTTACAACACTACTCCAGTAGTAATCTACACACAAAAAGCAACTATAGAACAAAACAACACAGCCAGGGTAGTCAGATTAGCTTCAAATGTCATGTCACATATGTTGGCAGTCATGAGAGCTGATGGAGTAGTCCAAACAACTATAGAACGATTGGTCTGAATAGCAAGGGTAGTCCAAACAACTGAACATAGCCCAGGTGGTACAGTACAGCTCTGAAATACATCCTCTTCGTCATCTACCAAATCCCCTACATCACACGGCCATGTGTCGAGGTGCCCACTAATAAGTTGACTGGATGAGAGGAGAAGGGAAGGAGAGAGGGTTACCTCAGAGGTCAGTCTCGCCGTCCTACAGGGCGAGGGAGAAGAGGGGCAGGCCGGAGGAGCAGGGGACGCTAGCAGACGACTTCGAGCCCTCCTACCGCGGCCTTGCTGCTTCTCCTTTATGTGCTGCCCGCAAAGCCGCCGCTCCGCAGTCCGTCGCCGCCTTCCCGCTGCTCCGCAGTCCGTCGCCGCCTTTCCGCCGCTTCCCTCTCCGTCTGCCTTCAAGCCTTTGCGCTCAGCGAGAGGAGATTGGACGATTGACTTGTGTCGTAGTAGACCTAGATCGATCCGGACTTGAAGGAAAATATCAATCTAGATCAGGAGCCTATAATAGATACAATTTGCAACCAATACATGGCAACATATAAGATATATGTTGCACCACGGCAGGATCACAAGTTGCAAGTCTGCAACGCATATGTTTTTTTTTTGCGAGGATAAGGGAGTTTTATTAATGAGTAACATTGTTACAATCAATAGGCCATATTTCCTCGATGGGTCTGTCTATATAACATCTAGATGTGAGATAATATCTCACATCTAAGTTGTTTGTTTGTTTGTATTTTTATGCAAAGCTTTTTTTGTTTTTTTTTTCAACTGGACTGCAAAAAAAAAAAAACAGATGCGCTAAGTAGGATTTGAACTCAGGACCTCGTGCAAGACAATGATAGCTCGTTCCATCTCAGCCAATGAATAATACCAACATAATGCAAACGGAAAATCTATAAGAACATAGCACAGCATCAAGATTAGTGTACATATTTGAATTTTTTTAAAACTTTTTTACAGATTGTGATTTTTTTTTAAATGTTGATTATTTCTCCAAAACACCAACAATTTTAAAATTTAGAAAGTATTTTTCAAACTTGGATACACTTTATAATTCTGATTTTATTTTTGAAAAGTAAGAACAAAATTTGGTATTCTGAACAATTTCTTCGCAGACAAATTTTGAAAACATGGATAATTTTGAAAATCCTCGACCAGTTTTTAGAGTATGGACACTTTTGAAGATTCCAAACATTTTTTGAAAAACAAGACTAAATTTACTCTATCTTTATTTTGATAATGAAATTTCAATATTTTTGCACTGTTTAATAAATGTTTACATTTTAAAACGTTCATCATTTTAAAATAATGTTTTGTGATGATCAAGAAATATATTATATACAATGGAAAAGAAACTTAACATTTAAAGAATATTTGTGACAATTTTAAAAGTAGCTTCATGCATTTTAAAACACACAGGACGTTTTCTAGATTTTTATGCAATGTAAATAAAATGTTAGCATAATTTTTGAAGAAGTTTCATACCATTTACAAAATGAACAGTAGGAATCTGGAATATGTTTACCTTTTATTCTAAAAATGCTCGGGCATGTATCTGAAAAAATAGTCATCACGTATTTTAAAAATGTTCAATGTATGTTAAAAATTGTTTCCCAAGTATACACAAAACATGTAGAGTGTATTACCAAAGTTGACATGTATTTGCAAAAAATGGTAATCCGACTATGTAGGGGTACCGGGTTGGGGACGAGTTGTGTGACGAGCGTGGACATGCAATTATGTCGGGCTTGAGTTGCATGTGTGGCTTGGCATGAAACCGGGTCAGGTGGATTTACATGTTGGGGTTGGGCATGGAACTAGGGATCAGGGCAAGTTGCGTGTTGAAAACCGAGGGAACTACGAGTTGAGTTGCGAGTTGATGATAGACTTACAACTGGGACAACTACAAACTTTGAGACTAGTTACAAGTCAGCGATCGACTAGCAACTGGGATAAAACAAATTACGTTCCCAGTTGCGAGTCAGGATGGACTTGCAACTAGGATGAAAGACAAAAACACGGCCCAGTTGTGAGTCAAGGATGGGCTTGCAACTGGAATAGAAAAACATGATCCTAGTTGCGGGTTGAGGGTGGACCTGTAAGTGAGTCAAGTATATAAAAACTATAAATACGAGTTGCGAGTTGAGGGTGGACTTGCAAATGAGATAAAAAATAAAACACATCCCAGTTGCAAGTCGAGGATTGACTTGCAACTGGGACACCCAAACTGTGGGCCCAGTTGCAAGCTGAGGGTGGACTTGCAACTGAGACAACAACAAACTATAGGCCCCGGTTGTGAGTCGAGGGTGGACTTGCAACTGGGACAACAACAAATTATGACCCCAATTGCGAGTCAATGATGTACTTGCAATTAAGACAAGAACAAACTATAGGTCTGGTTGTGAGTCAAGGGTGGACTTGCAACCTGGATGAAACAAACTATGGTCCTAGTTGCGAATCATGGGTGGACTTGCAACTGGGATGAAAAATAAAACACATGCCTAGTTGCGAGTCGTTGGTGGGCTTGCAACTGGTGGAACTATCAGCCCAATTGCGAAGTGAACCTACAACTAGGACAACTACAAAATTATGAGCCCAGTTGCGAGTCAAGTGTCGACTTGCAACTGGGATGAAACAAACTACAGTTCCATTTGTGAGTCAATGGTGAACTTGCAACCAGCACAAAAAAATTCGGCTCCCAGTTGCGAGTGGAGGGTGGACTCGCAAATGGGGGAAAATGGGCCGCACCATAGTTGCAACTTGCAAGTCGAGGGTAGGATTGCAGCTGAGGAAAAAAATCGGGCTCTTGCTATGAGTCGAGTATGGACTTGCAACTAATAAAAAGGTCGAGCCCCATATGCGAGTCGGGGGTGGACTTGCAACAGAGAAAAAAAGTCAAACCCCATTTGCAAGGCAAGTGTGGACTTGCAACTCGGACAAAAAAAGGGTCTAAGTTGCGAGTCGGAAGTGGACATGCAACTAGGACAAAAAATGTTGGCCCACAGTTGCAAGTCGAGGCTGGACTTGCAATCAAGACCAAAATATGTCGGGTCGAGTTGCATGTCAGTTGTTTACTTACAATTGTGACAATAAAAATAAAAGAGATGGGCTCCAGTTTGCATGTCGATGGTCGACTTGCAACTAAGACAAAAAGTAAAAACGGGTGACCTCGGTTAGGAGTACACTTGCAGGAAAAATCAAATAGGTCTGGACCAAGATGTATGTTAGTGATCGACTTGCAACTAGAACAAGAAAAAAAAAGACAAATTTCTTACATATTAGGGTTAGACTTTTAAACAAAAATAAAAACAAGAAATGGGCCGTTGCCTGTGATTGTATTGTTTAGAAATTTGGTCGGGTTGCCTCTACTCCAAAGACAAAGAGCAACGTGAGAGAGAGAGAGAGAGAGCGGGGAAGAAGAAGAACAAAACTGACCTGCCAACGGTCAGCTTGTCTCTTCGACTCATACATACAACTCTTCTCTCAACTACGACATTTAAAAAAATAGACCACGAAAAATGCCCAAAAAGAAAGACACAAGGTGCGATGGGCCACAAAATGAATAACGACGAGCGACACCGGACGAGCGGGACAAAACAACCCTGATCAAAGGATCACACTAAATTTATAGCGACGGATCAAATGGACTGAAACTTAGATGAGACATCAGACTCGTCTATATAAGTCTTAGCAATTCCAATACATAATTTACTATTCCATGGACACATCGCATAGATGAATACAAATCAAAACAACGACAAAAAAAGTACATGATGATTATACGGTATATACATGCACAAAAAATATGCACGCACACACATATGACATATACACCTATCATAGTATCGCAAAAGGGGAGAAAAAAGAAATGAGAAAACACAAAAAAAAACTCACAAACTGCACCGGCTGCAGCGAATTGAGACGGTACAACAAATAGACAAAAAAATTCTTAAAACCCAAATAGACAAAAAAAACAGGCAAAGGCAGCCCACGCGAGCACACACAGGGCCAGCCCATGCTGGCACGCTGCATGCACGTCCCGTGCGGGGCTGCGCGAGCACACGCTCCGGCTCGGACGGAGACAAATCCCGAGATTAATCGCCAGATCAAGTGCACACGAATTTTAAAGACAGAACAAATCCAACAGTGAAGGACTTAGATGTGAGATAGTTATTTCACATCTAGATGTGAAATAGCAAATCCGTTCCTCGATATATGGTGGAGCCGAGGTCAACCACACAGCAGTTGTGCTCTCGGTGCGGCTATAATTGGCCAAACGATCTGCAACTTTATTTTGATTACGAGAAATTTTCTGCGGATAAAACTCCCGACCAGACATTAACTCTTTGATCTCACTAACCAAATGCCCATAAGCTGAGCGCTCGAGTCCCCGGTTCAACAAGCAAAAAAGCGCCTCTGTTGAATCTGACTGAACAACCACCGGTAAAGACGGGTGTTGGATTGCCAATGCCATACCCTGCATGATCGCATGAATCTCGGCTTCCAGAGAGTCGTTGCAGTTGAATATCACACGGTAAGCCGAGAAGTTGATGTGACCCGTGCTGTCTAGCAGTACCATCCCAGCAGCCGCCGAGCCGTCCGAAGCACTAAAGGAACCATCCACAGAGAGTGCAACCTGCCCTGGTACTAGATTCGGCCATGGCTCAACTGGCGGCGCTGTTTTCTCAGCCATAAGAGGGATAGCCGAAGATGGCATCTTCCCTTTGATGATTTCATTCGTTGAAAACCTCTCAGCTAACCTGACCGACTGATAGTAGCTATCCAAGAAGTCTATGGTTACATGAGCTGGAGGAACTTCTTTCCCATGGGTTTGGTCTGACCGCAGCTGCCATATACGCCAACAAAGCATGATGATCATATCCCGTGTATTCTCTGAACACCTAGACAGAAGATGTAGCAGCCATTCCTTTCCATTGTCAATGAGCATTTCATCTCCCGGTAGTGGCCATCTTGTCCTCATGCTGATCCAAATATTTCTGGCATGAGAACACGCTACCAGGGCATGATAGGATCCTTCCTCCTCAATACCACATAAGGGGCACGTGGATCTAGTTGAGAGATGTCCGAACCTTTTACATTTTTGTGTTGGGAGGGCCCCCGTAGCTACTTTCCACGCTGATATTTTCATTCGTTGGGGAACAGAAGATTTTCATATGCAATTCCATAGCGTGCGTCGACCACACGGTTTGTAGCTGGAAGAACCTCCTGCAAGGGCGACATCATGATCACATGTAGCCACTTTGTAAGCGCTCCTCACCGTGAACAACCCACTTTTCTCCGGCGCCCACGCGACAAAATCAGTCCGCAACCTCGGAGAAGTCCGTATCTTTAATATATGCTCTATATCCATTGCCCAGAAATGATCTCTTAGTCTGTCCATCCTCCAAGCACCATTCATATCCAAGAAATCAGAAACTCTATTAAAACGACAATTGCGCTTCGGGGTGATAGGTCTGTAAGAGTACGACCGTGGGATCCAAGGATCTCTCCAGGTCCTGATAAGCGTTCCGTTCCCAACGCGCCAAATTATACCCTTCTTTAACAGCTCAAGCTGATAGGCCTGCTGCTGAGACGCTTGGAAAAATAACAGAAAGTCATCTGCAAATAAAATGTGAGATATCTCGGGAGCACCTCTACAGATTCTTACCCCTTTCAAACCATCCTCTAGCATTGACTTGTTTAAGAGGGCTGACAAGGCATCTGCTACAAAAAGGAATAGAAAGGCGGATAAGGGGTCACCTTGGCGCAGGCCCCTCGAAGGGGTGAATATCTCCGTCAACTTGCCATTGATCTTCACAGAGTACTTGACTGAAGAGACGCATGCCATGACACGAGAAATCCAGTGCTAGGAGAACCCCCACTTAAGAAGTGCCTTCTCCAAAAACTCTCAATCAACACGGTCATATGCCTTCGACAGGTCAAGCTTGTAAGCACAATAAGCCTCTGAATTTTCTGATAATGTTTGAATATGATGGATACATTCAAAGGCTATAATGGAGTTATCTGTGATCAGCCTTCCCGGGATGAAGGCACTTTGATTCTCCGAGATAAGTTCTGAGAGCAGAGGCCGAAGCCTGTTTACCATACACTTGGACACTATCTTATACACGACATTACAGAGACTAATGGGTCGGAAGTCCTTCAGTTCCTTTGGATGGGGAACCTTTGGAATCAAGACAATGGACGTGTCATTAATCCCATCCGGCATGTCTCCCGTAATGAAGAACTCCTGCACTGCTGCAATAATTTGTTCCTTGAACACAACCCAATTACGTTGATAAAAACGTGCTGGGAAACCATCCGTGCCCGGGGCCTTCAACGGCCCGATCTGAAAGAGAGCGTCCGAAATTTCCTTTTCAGTATATGGCTGACAGAGTGATTCATTCCTCTGTAACTTTAGCGGTGATACAGTCTAAAACCTCCCCGGGAACAAGGTTTGGGTCTTTAGTATATACTTCCTGAAAGTACGACTTTGCCATTAGTTCTATTTCAATCGGGGCTGTGCACCAGGATCCATCAGCCTTTAACAGTCGCTGTATATAATTCCTCCTAGCTCGCCAGACCGCCCTTCTATGGAGATAGCTAGTATTCCTTTCACCCTCTTTTAACCACTCAATGCGTGAGCGTTGCAACCACATCATTTCCTCTCTGTATAACAATTCATCTAGCTGGTACATTTTACGTCGTATCTGCGAATGTTCAGCCCCGCCGAGCTGAAGTTCAGAAAGTTGTGAGCGGAGAGTCTCTATCTCCTTTAGCACATTACCAAAATTTTCTTTACTCCATCCTTTTAATTCTTTCATCATCCCAGCCAACGATTCCGCGATCGAACCCAACCCCTCGGCTGGCTTGTTCTTTGCCCATGCTTTAGCGATCACCTCCGAAAAAGCTGGATGACGTTCCCACATGATTTCATACTTTGGGTATTGAGATCTCTGACGACGATCTGGTACGTCCTGTAATTGCACTAAAAGCGGTGCATGATCAGAGGATGACGTGGCCAAATGCAGGACCTTTGCCGCCAGAAATAACTCCCTCCATACCTCATCTGCACAAGCACGGTCGAGTCGCACCTGCACATTACGCTCACCTATCTGTCCGTTATTGTATGTGAACGGAATGCCAGAAAAACCCAAATCCTCCAATTCACATACAAGTAAACAATCTCTGAAAGCAGACATTTGTGACTCTCATCGCATAACCCTAGACAAATGTTCATGTTGCCATAGCGCCTCGTTGTAGTCTCCACAAACGAACCAAGGATCCTGCGAAACAGCTCGTAAACTAGACAAGTGATCCCACATTAAGCGTCTGTTCTCAACTCTCGGCTAACCGTAGACAAAAGTCCCTCGCCAAGAGACCCCAGTGCCACCATCTACAATATGGACATCTATGTAATGATTGCACGAGTCCATGACTGTCACTGTTAGAGACTCGTCCCAAAACAATGCTAAACCTCCACTTCTTCCATCACTACTGACGCCATGAAATCCTTTCAACCCAAATCTCCACTTGAGTTTCTGTACCTTAACTGAATCTTGCTTTGTTTCACAGAGGAAAACAAGCTTGGGATTATTGGCTTTAGAGAGGGCCAACACCTCGCGAACTGTCCGGCGGTTCCCCGCCCCCCGGCAGTTCCAAGATAATATATTCATTGCGTCACAATGGTACAGTTTGCCGTTCCCAATCTAGCCACAGACCCAGACGAAGCCAAAACACCTTCAGACGTACGTAGACAGCAGGAAAATTGAATCCCTGCCCAAAGACAACGAGGATCGGAGCGAAGCTCCACCCAGACCACGAGGACGACCTAGGTCGCCGTCGCCAGGAACGCCCTAGCCGCCGCAGATGCGACTAGGCGCCAACCGATCGTACGTAACCGATGAAGTAGACCAGCATGGAGACGCCGCGGAGAACCACACGAACAGAACGGATGTAGACGCCGGCGCCCGATGGCGCCGGCGACGGCGGCGAGGCTAACCCTAGGCGGCGGCGGCGAGGCTAACCCTTGAGAGGGAGTCCGGGTCCCTTGTTGATGTGGTTACTGAACAATGCTGCATTCTGCAACACATATGTTACACCGCTTATATGCGTATTTACTGTGAATTTTGCAACAAACAGTCAAAACGATGTAGAATATGTGTTGCTTTATAGGGGGTATTCTTGTAGTGGACTTAGAGTCATCCGGATCAGTGTCAAAGCTAGCATCGACGTAACTATTTACGATGAGCTCTTTGTCACCTCCATAGACGAGAAACATATCCTTAGTTCTTTTCAGATACTTTAGGATGTTCTTGACCGTTGTCCAGTGATCCACTCCTGCATTACTTTGGTACCTCCCTGCCAAACTTATAGCAAGGCACACATCAGGTCTGGTACACAGCATAGCATACATGATAGAACCTATGGCTGAGGCATAGGGAATGACTTTCATTTTCTCTGTATCACTACTGGAATCAGGATCTTTGCCGTCAGCTAGCTGGCGACAAAGAATCTCTTTGCCATCAGTTAAAGGAAAGCTGACGGCAAAGATCATGTTTGCCGTCAGCCAGCTCTTTGCAGTCAGCTAGCGGGCGTCATAAAAGCTTTGCTGTGCGCTAGCAGACGGCAAAGAGGGAGGGTGGCCCACTAGCGAGAACCACCTAACGGCCACTTCCTTTGCCGTTCGCTAGCGGACCACAAAGCATCTTTGCCGTCAGCTAGCAGACGGCAAAGAAAGTGGCCAAACTAACGTCCGTTAACTAGGCTCTTTGCCGTCTGCTAGCAGACGGCAAAGAACCGTTCCCTAACTAAAAAGCCAACGCCCGCGCCCCACCACTCTCTGTCCCCTTCCTCTCTCTGCCCCGTGCCCGAGCCGCCGCCGCCCTGCACCGCCCCGCGCCACACATCGCCCGGCCGCCCGCCAGCCCTATCGCCGCGCCGCCCGGCGACCCCTCCTCCGCCCGCACCACCCCGTCATGCCGCCGCCCGCCCGCCCGTGCCCGTGAAGGAAATATGCCATAGATGCAATAATAAAGTTTTTATTTATAGTTCCTTATATCATGACAAATGTTTATTATTCATGCTAGAATTGTATTAACCGGAAACTTGATACATGTGTGGATACATAGACAAAACAAGGTGTCCCTAGTATGCCTCTACTTGACTAGCTCGTTAATCAAAGATGGTTAAGTTTCCTAACCATAGACATGAGTTGTCATTTGATGAACGGGATCACATCATTAGAGAATGATGTGATGGACAAGACCCGTCCGTTAGCTTAGCATTATGATCGATAAGTTTTATTGCTATTGATTTCTTCATGACTTATACATATTCCTTTGACTATGAGATTATGCAACTCCCGAATACCGGAGGAACACTTAGTGTGCTATCAAACGTCACAACGTAACTGGGTGATTATAAAGATGCTCTACAGGTGTCTCCGAAGGTGTTTGTTGGGTTGGCATAAATCGAGATTAGGATTTGTCACTCTGTGTTTTGGAGAGTTATCTCTGGGCCCTCTCGTTAATGCACATCACTATAAGCCTTGCAAGCAATGTGATTAATGAGTTAGTTGCGGGATGATGCATTACGGAATGAGTAAAGAGACTTTCCGATAACGAGATTGAACTAGGTATGATGATACCGACGATCGAATCTTGGGCAAGTAACATATCGATGACAAAGGGAATAATGTATGTTGTTATGCGGTTTGACCGATAAAGATCTTCCTAGAATATGTAGGAATCAATATGAGCATCCAGGTTCCGCCATTGGTTATTGACCGGAGATGTGTCTCGGTCATGTCTACATAGTTCTCGAACCCGTAGGGTCCGCACGCTTAACATTCGATGACGATTTGTGTTAAAGAGTTATGTGATTTGATGACCGAAGATTGTTCGGAGTCCCGGATGAGATCACGGACATGACGAGGAGTGTCGAAATGGTCGAGACGTAAAGATTCATATACTGAAAGGCTATATTCGGACATCGGAAAGGTTCCGAGTGATTCGGGTATTTCTCGGAGTACCGGGGAGTTACGTGAATTCGGCGGAGGAAGTATTGGGCCTCATGGGCCTAGTGGTGAAAGAGAGAAGGCATGCCAAGGAGTGGCGCGCGCCCCCTAGCCCAAACCGAATTGGACTAGGGGGGCGGGCCCCCTTTCCTTCTCTTCTCCCCTCTCCTTCCTTCTCCTTGTTGGACTAGGAAAGGGGGGAGTTTATTCCTACTTGGAGTAGGACTCCCCCCCTTGGGCGCGCCTCCTCTTGGCCGGCCTCCTCCTCCCTCCCTCCTTTATATAGGTGGGGAGGGGGGGCACCCAAAGACACACAAGTTGATCTCTTAGCCGGGTGCGGTGCCCCCTCCACAGTTACACACCTCGGTCATATCGTCGTAGTGTTTAGGTGAAGCCCTGCGCCGGTAACATCATCATCACCGTTGCCATGCCGTCGTGCCGACGGAACTCTCCCTTGACCTCAACTGGATCAAGAGTTCGTGGGACGTCATCGAGCTGAACGTGTGCTGAACACGGAGGTGCCGTATGTTCGGTACTTGGATCGGTCAGATCGTGAAGACGTTCAACTACATGAACCGCGTTACTAAACGCTTCCGCTTTTGGTCTACGAGTGTATGTGGACACACTCTCCCCGCTCGTTCCTATGCCTTTCCTAGATAGATCTTGCGTGATTGTAGGTAATTTTTTGAAATACTACATTCCCCAACAGTGGCATCCGAGCCAGGTCTATGCGTAGATGTTATATGCACGAGTATAACACAAAGGAGTTGTGTGCGTGGGTGTATACATATTGCTTGCCGTTACTAGTTTTTACTTGGTTCAGCAGTATTGTGAGATGAAGCGGCCTGGACCGACATTACGCGTATGCTTACGCGAGACTGGTTTCACCGTTTCGAGCACTCAATGCTTAAAGGTGACTGGCGGGTGTCTGTCTCTCTCACTTTAGTTGAGCCGATTTCAATGAAGAGGGTTCTTTTAGAAGATCAAAAAGCAATCACTACACTACGTTGTGGTTTTGCGTAAGTAAGAATCGGTTCTTCTAAACCCGTAGCAGCCATGTAAAACTTGCAACAACAAAGTAGAGGACGTCAAACTTGTTTTTGCAGGGTATGTTGTGATGTGATATGGTCAAGACGCGATGAGATATAAATTGTTGTATGAGATGATCATGGTTTGTAAAGTTATCGGCAACTGGCAGGAGCCTTATGGTTGTCACTTTATTGTATGAAATGCAATCGCCATGTAATTGCTTTACTTTATCACTAAGCGGTAGCGATAGTCGTGGAAGCAACATTGGCGAGACGACAACGACGCTACGATGAAGATCAACGTGTCGCGCCGGTGACGATGGAGATCATGACGATGCTTCGGTGATGGAGATCATGAGCACAAGATGATGATGGCCATATCATGTCACATATTTTAATTGCATGTGATGTTTATCTTTTATGCATCTTATTTTTCTTAGTACGACGGTAGCATTATAAGATGACCCCTTACTAAATTTCAAGGTATAAGTGTTCTCCCTGAGTATGCACCATTGCTACAGTTCTTCGTGCCAAGACACCACGTGATGATCGGGTGTGATAAGCTCTACGTTTACATACAACGGGTGCAAGACAGTTTGCACACGCAGAATACCCGGGTTAAACTTGACGAGCCTAGCATATGCAGCTATGGCCTCGGAACACTGAGACCGAAACGTCAAGCGTGAATCATATAATAGATATGATCAACATAGTGATGTTCACCCACTACTAGGAAAAATGCTTATAGATAGAAGTTTACCAGTAGCGTTTGTTTATAACCCCGCGCTACTAGTAGTTAGTAGTAGCACTGGCTATAAAGAGCGCTATTGGTATCAGTTAGCAGCAGCGCTTGTTACCTAGCCCCACGCTACTGCTAAGTGTAACACACCACACCCCCTGGTCAAAAAATAGCAGCAACGCCTGTCATCCAACCTGCGCTACTGCTAGTTTAGGATCTATAGCGCCTGTTTATCCAAGAGCGCTACTGCTATTTTTTCTATGTATAACATTTTACCAGTAGCATGTGTTGCTGCCCCGCGCTGTATAGCTTAGTCGCCTAGATAGACACAACTCTTTCCTCTCTCTCACTCTCACTCCTCACTCAATCCCCCGCGCGCTACCATCAACCCCCGCACACTGTCATCCCCCGCGCCGCCTCTCCTCCCAGCGTCGGCCGCCCTTGCCCGCCTGCCCTCCTCCCGCCGGCCGCCCTCCCCGCTGGCCGCCCGGCCCCAAGCCGGCCTCATCCCGCCCCCTCCCCGGCCCTCCTCCACCGAGAGGTACATCCTCCTCCCTCCTTCCTCCTCCTCCCTAGTTTCTTTTGAACCCTAGCAATTTGAAAATTTTAGGTTTTTAATCTTAGTTGTTTAATCATAGGAAAATGTAGTATGAAACCTAGCTAGTTAATCTTAGGATAATGTAGTATGAATCTTAGGATAATGTAGATTTTTAATCTTAGTTGTTTAATCTTAGGTGTTTAATCTTAGTTGTATAATCTTAGGATAATGTAGTATGAATCTTAGGTTAATTTAGTATGAACCCTAGCTAGTTAATCTTAGGATCATATTTTGAACTATCACATTTGTTGTTATTTTTTTAGTAAAAACAATTATTCCTGTTATGTGCAAATTTGAAGTGAATATATGTCATTTTTTGAACATGACACGATCTTAGTTGTTTAACCGAGTGGCCTATGTTTTGCCAGAAATGTCGATTCGTTTACGTTCTGGCAAATTTCAGGCGCTCGATATGTCCTGCTTTTAGCAAAGGTCATGCCGAATTTTGCTAAGTGTTTATTATTTTTGTTTTCATAATTAAGCATTTTGTTCTCAACGTTGATGATGCCTATCCCGCATCCTCGTTGTCGACTCGGTGGAGGACTCCTGCTTGAGCCGAGGGGCCATGTCCGGGACTGGGCTCCGCCGGGCTGGTACTAGGTTGTGCTACCTTCTGGTGAGCGCAGCTTAGTGAGGACCCAGCCTGTCGTTGACCCGGAGCTTCTCTGGTGGCGGTCACGTGGGCCTGCATCAGTGCAGAGGCTTGAGTCCCCCGCGCAGGTGGTACAACACCGTGTCATGGAGGAGGACGCGCACGTCCAGCGCTACATGGTTGCGTTGGCGGACAACGCGTTCTCCAATACCTGGCAGATTCTTTGGGGATCTCACCGGAGCTATGATCCGGTGATGGTTCCTTCTCTTTGGGTGTCCACCGCGGCCCACTGAACCTAGAGGAGCTATTATTCGAGATGTATTAGTGATATTATATGATGATCTTTGCTACAAACTACTATATATGTATTCGATGATGGATTATTAATTACCTATTAGTTATTTCCTTATTGAATGCAAAAGATGAGCGCGGTCTGTGCTACAAACTACGATATATGTATTCGATGATGAATTATATGATGATCTTTGCTATAAACTAGGTTCGATGATGATCTTTGCTACAAACTACTACAAACTACAAATTTTAGGTGTTTTAGTTGTTATATGATGATCTTTGCTACAAACTACTATATATGTATTCGATGATGGATTATTAATTACCTATTAGGAAATGACTGACGACAAAAGGGAATTCGCTATGTGCGACTACTGCGAAGATGAGCGCGGTCTGTGCGACAGGCCTCACCTGGTAGAAGGTCGGCGCTTCAGCATCAAGCTCCAAGAGACCTTCGATGTTGAAAGTGGTTCGCAACAACGACAAGTGTTTTTTGTTATTTTTTGCACGACTTCTCTGCTTCTTCAACATGTAATTTCCGTCTTTTACAATTCAACTAGTTTATCCCATGCCATGCAAGATGCTATGTCTTGGAGAAGATGGGTTTTGAAGATCATGAAAGCATGGAGACAAACATAATTCAACTAAGGACCCATCATGGTTATGATTTTGCTGTAAATCTATACAATTCTGTGAACTCATCCAATTTTGGTTGCCCGAATTGGGAAGCACTTTGCAAGGCGTATGATTTTCATGAGGGTATGCTTCTCACCTTCGATCTTGGTGATCCTGACATCGACGAAAAGAATATGACCATTTGGGTCCTTGTTGACACGCTTCCAGTTCTACCACTGTGTGAGTTTCTCAAACATATTTATTAAGTAATTTATAATGTTTATTTCAAAATAGTTGACAACTTATTTCCATTGACAGCTTATTTTCATTCTTCAAAAAATGTATGGAAGATGGTAGACAGAACCTACTACTACAATGATGAAGCACAATTAACTTATAAGGAGAAAGATGGTCTTATCGCATTTCTTAATAATCTTGAGAATTACAATAGCTATTATCTAATTCCTCAAAATTATGGTGAATATGTGCCACTAGTGCACGCGGTGTGCTACGGTAACATCAATGGAGATAGCATGGTAAGGTTTTCTACTATTACGACATCCGTGCATCTTTTGCATAAATTCTTCTAAAACTAAACTACATTGCTAACTACAAAGTTATTACTATGTTTTTGAACAGAAAATCCCGATGGATTTTGTTCCTCAGCTGATGTTGCCGAGAGGTCGCGTTGATGTTATGAGCTTACAGCCACCACGGCCAGGTCAGCCGCAGTATCCACATCACTCCTGTCCATACCGGATTTCTAAAAGCGAGGAAGCCATGATAATAAATGATTGGAAAAAATGTTTCGACCATCTAGAGAGCTACTTGGAAGCAACATTGTGCGTAGGCCAAGACTTGGAGACAGGATGATCTCCGTTCTTCATTATGGAGAGTCCATTTTCCTTAATGGAGAGTCAATGCCTATCTTGTTTCATGATATTTTACCTAAGAGAGGGTAGAGTAGGTCCTATGAGAGGAGTAGGTCCTAGGTAGAATGTGTTATTATGTGCTACAATGTGTTAGAGTTGATGATGATGAGGAGGAGTTGTGATTATGACTAGTGACCAACTTTGTAAGGGCATATTTAGCCCTTAGGTGTTTTGGTGATTGATGACGATGCTTTTGCGGACTAATCGTGTGCCTTGAGTTTCTCAGATGCTTCATCACTAGGCACGAGACGATTCGGTGCCCCTCGGAGACTATTGAAGACGGCGTTGTTCTACGTTTCTTTTTGGTGGATTTGAGTCGTAGGAGAGCCGTACTATTAAGAAGGGGTCCGCGTCGGAAAGGTTTGGGTGGAATCAACACGTACACTTGTCCTACCTTTCCTTGCACTTCGGAGCGTCTTTCCGTTATCATAGTTGTGCACAATCCGACGGCTATTGCTGTACTTGCGGTAGTACTGCTCTAGGGAGTGGTAGTACCGCTGGGGGTCACGGTAGTACCGCTCCCCTGGAGCCTTAGTACCGCATCTCCCAGGCCTAGTGCTGCTCCGGTACGGTAGTAGGAGCGGATGTAATTTTTTACACCCGCGCCCACACGGTAGTACCGCTTGTCATGCGCGGTAGTACCGCGGGAGGCCACGGTAGTACCGCTCTCCTGGAGCCGTAGTACCGTGGCCCTCATACCCTATACCGTTGCGCCGCGGTAGTAGGAGCGGATGTAATTTTTACATCCGCGCCTCAACGGTAGTACCGCACCTCATGCGCGGTAGTACCGCGTCGGGTTTTTGCACTGTTTCGTTTTCAGCGGAAGTAGGCACGGATGTAATTTATTTCATCCGCGCTCTTCGTAGGCTGTGGCTTACTGCCTTGCGGTAGTACCGCAAGGGGAGCGGTAGTACCATGCAGCGGTAGTAATCTGCGCTTCGATCAAGCTAGTCCCGTCCTCTGCTGCTGCCGCGGTAGTACAGTGGTCCTCCACGGTAGTACCGCGTGGCCGCGCGGTAGTACCGCGCTTCTGGAGGGGTAGTATCGCGTATCGCGGGCTGAACTTGAGGATAATGGTTGGATCTTTTCCACGACTATAAAAGGTGTGTCTCCTACCTCTAGTTGACCACCTCTTCCATCTCTAAGCTCCATTGTTGATCCAAGCTCCATTTTGGCCCGATCTCTCTCCCTAGCCAATCAAACTTGTTGATTTGCTCGGGATTGGGTGACAAGGGCCCGATCTATACTTCCACCAAGAGACATTTGATTCCCCCACTTGTCCCTTGCGGATCTTGTTACTCTTGGGTGTTTGAGCACCCTAGACGGTTGAGGTCACCGCGGAGCCATATTCCATTGTGGTGAAGCTTCATGGTGTCGTTGGGAGCCTCCAATTAAGTTGTGGAGGTTGCCCCAACCTTGTTTGTAAAGGTTCGGTTGCCGCCTTCAAGGGCACCAATAGTGGAATCACGGCATCTTGCATTGTGCGAGGGCGTGAGGAGATTACGGTGGCCCTAGTGGCTTCTTGGGGAGCATTGTACCTCCACACCACTCTAACGGAGACGTACTTCCCTTCAAATGGAAGGAACTTCGGTAACACATCCTCGTCTCCAACGGCTCCACTCTTGGTTATCCTATCCCTTTACTTGTGCAAGCTTATTTGTGTTTCTATCTTTGCTTGCTCATGTGCTTGTGTTGATTGCATCATATAGGTTGTTCACCTAGTTGCACATCTAGACAACCTTTATTATTGCAAAGTTTAAATTGGTAAAGAAAAGCTTAAAATTGTTAGTTGCCTATTCACCCCCCCTCTAGTCAACCATATCAATCCTTTCAATTGGTATCAGAGCCTCGTCTCTTTTTAAGGACTTTACCGTCCGAAGAGTATGGTTGACGTCGTAGATGATATGGGAGAGCACTCCGGTGCGAATCCGATATCATCTATGGGAGATGGGGGTAACTCGATCTCTCGTGAGGAATTCAATGTGGCGTTGGACACATTGAAAACCTCCATGACGACCGAGGTCAAGGACATGTTTAAGGAATTCCTAGAAGGGCTTAAACTTTCCACCGCACCCGTGAAAGTGGGTGATCCCGCCAACACGGGAACGGATGCTAACTCCGATAAGGGGGAAGCAACTAGTGAGAAAGCCCCATCGTCAAGTGGTAAGAATGGCACCGGCATCTTCGCCCATGTGCAACCTCCTCCTGTTTATGGTGGACCGATTCCTTCCACTCATTTGAATCATGCCGGTCCACCTCCTAAGATTGATAAAAAGGAGGATTTTGATTCTTGGGTTTATCGTTTTAAGCGTCATTTAAATCATGTGAACACTAACCTTTGGAGAATCATTGAAGAAGGTTTCTATCCGCATGACCCGAGCAACTTCTCTCCTAGAGAAGTCGTGGACCATCAATTCAATGAGAATGCTCTCTTCATCATCCAAGAAGCAATCCTTCCCGAAGACCTCCCTCATCTCCGGCCCTTATCCCTTGCCAAAGATGCTTGGCACAAGGTGGTTTCCCTTTATCGAGGAAGCGCAAGCATTCAACGTTCCAATTATGAAGTGGTGCAAGATGAAGCCGATGAGTTTGCAATGAAAGAAGAAGAAGAACCTCGTGAGCTCTATCGGAGAGTAACCAAGCTTGCAGTCTCCCTCCGGGATCATGGAAGTAAGGACACGGATGACAAATGGATCAAGCGCAAATTCCTCAAGGCAATGATGCCCTACCACAAAGCCATGTCCTCCGTCATCCGTCAACGGCCAGACTTCCACACCCTGTCCTCAAGTGATGTGTTGGATGAGTTTGTGGCTATGAGCATATTGGACAAGACCACCGACAATGCGGTGCTTCGCTCCCAAAGAGCAAAGAAGCCCAACCTCGCTTTGAAGGCCAAGATTTGTGTCGAAGAAGATGGAGAGGACAAAGAAGAAGAGAGCAACCTCAAGATCTGAGTATGACTATCATGAACACATGGCCCTTGCTTCAAGGCAATTTTGGAGCAAGAAGAACTCAAGGCCCAACTTCAACAAGAGCAACTCAAGTGGCGCAAAGGGCAAGCAACGAGTGAGGACTTGCTTCAATTGTGGCAATGTAAGTCACTTTGTTGCGGAGTGCCCATATGAGAAGAGGGAAGACAATGGTGGCAAGCTCATCCGTAAGGACAAGGCCAAGTCCTTCCCCAACAAGAGCAACTTCACCAAGAAGGCTCCTCACAAAGCTTTGGTGGTTCAAGAAGAGTACAATGAGGATGATGATGATGATGAAGATGGTGAGTCGGTTGCCATGGCCTCCGTTGCCATTGCAACGACTCCTCGAGTGTCTCTCTTCGATTCACCCAATGAAAGCATCACCGCCAAGTGCCTCATGGCTAAAGCCACCAACAAGGTAACCCCCAACATCAAAACTACCATCATCAATCATTCTTCTTTGACGGATTGCATTGATGAACATGAGGGGACTAATGTGGAGGAGAATGAGTTTGAGACCTTTATGGGTAAACTCAAGGGCAAATCGAAGAAGAACTTCGTTGCTCTCTTGGAACAACTTGGTGAAGCCAATGACATGATCGAGGCTCATGAAGAAACCATCTCTAAGATGGAAGGGCATAGTCGTGACTATGCCGATGAGATTTCGGATCTTTCCAATGCTCTTGAGGAAGAGCGTGGTCTTCATTTGGCTCTTGAGGAGTCATACAACGATGATCATGCTAAATTAAAGAAAGATCTTGATCATGCTCTTGTTGTGTCTCGTGTGCTTAGCTCCGAGAAGGCAAAGCTTGGTGTTGATCTTGCTAGACTCAACGAGGAGTTTGACATTCTCGACAAGGCTCACAAAGTCTTGAAGGTTGCTCATGCTAGTCTCAAAGAGTCTCATGATCAACTCCAAGTGAAGCTAACCAAGGAGAAAGCCACCTTTCCTCATATGGTATTGATTGATAATGCAAATGCTACTAACCCTTGTTGTGAGCATGTGCATCTTGTTGAGGAGAATGCTAAGTTGAAGGAGCAACTTGAAAAAGGCCTTGTCACATGCATACAAGGTGAGAAGAACCTTAACGACCTTTTGAGTAATCAAAAGGAAGTTGTGGCCAAGGAGGGGATTGGGTTCGCGCCCAAGCCCAAGAGCAAGAAGAAGAATGACAAGACCAAGCAACCTCCTCCTCTCAAGCAAACTTTTGTGAGGGAGGGAGAGGGTGCTTCCAAGAAGAAGAAGAACCATGCAAAGGGTGGCAATGCCAAGAAGGCCAACGCCACCCCTCCGAACATAGTCGGCGACTTTAACCCCTCTTATGTGTTGTGCCGTGCTAGTGATGGGCATGTCTATGCTAAATTTGTTGGTTCTTCTTATGAGTACATTGAATGGTCTATTTTGGTTCCTAGGACCCTCGTTACTAACATCAAAGGACCCATTACTAAATGGGTACCTAAAACCAAGCATTGATTTCTTGTAGGTGTTTGCTTCCGGTGGGGGATCATGGTTGCTCGATAGTGGAGCAACAAATCATATGACCGGGAGCAAGGACTTGGTGGTGGACGTGCAAAAGATCCCATCTATGCCCACCAATGTCGAGTGGGGTGATGCCTCACATTCTAAGGTATTGGGTCTTGGCAAGGTTGTCGTTTCTCATGATCTAACGATCGAGAAAGTCATGCTTGTTGAGTCCCTTGCATACAATTGCTTTCCGTTCGTCAACTTGCACTCATGGGCTTTGCCACCTTCTTTAACATTGATACCGTGGCCCTCTTGTGGAGCAAGACTCTTAAAGTAGCCTTTGTTGGGCATGTCGAGAATGGTCTTTATGTGATAAACTTTTCGGAGCGACCCACTAAGACCGCGACATGCCTAATGGCTAAAGTTGACGTGGGATGGCTTTGGCATCGCCGTTTAGCCCACGTCAATATGAGATCTTTGCAAAGTCTTCTCAAGGGGGACCATGTCCGTGGACTAACAAATGTTAGTTTTTCCAAAGATCGTGCTTGCAGTGCTTGTATCGAAGGAAAGCTTCATGAAACGGCTCACCCTCCCACGACTATCATCTACTCGAAGAGACCCTTGGAGCTCCTGCACATGGACCTCTTTGGACCTCCATCCTTTGATAGTCTTGGGGGTAGAAAGTATTGCTTGGTGATTGTGGATGATTATTCAAGATACACTTGGGTATACTTCTTCAAGAGGAAGAGTGAGACTCAACAAACTGTCATCGACTTTGCAAATGAAGCTCAACGTCAACGTAATGCAAAGATCTTGACAATAAGAAGTGACAACGGCACTGAGTTCAAGAACTACACCTTGGATGAGTTTCTTAGTGATGAGGGGATCAAGCATCAATATTCTGCACCATATACCCCTCAACAAAATGGTGTTGCGGAGAGGAAGAACCGGACGTTGATGGATGAGGCAAGAACCATGATGGCGGAGTTCAAGTCTCCATACAACTTTTGGGCCGAAGCCATCAACACTGCATGTCATGCATCCAATCGTCTCTATCTCTGCAAAGGATTGAACAAGACTCCTTATGAGATACTCACCGGCAACAAGCCCAATCTCAAGTACTTCCGGGTGTTCGGGTGTAAGTGTTTCATTCTCAAGAAAGGTGTTCGTTTGTCTAAATTTGAAGCTAGAGCTCATGAGGGCATATTTGTTGGTTATGCTACAAACTCTCATGCTTACCGTGTCCTCAATAAATCCATGGGACTTATTGAGGAGACATGTAACGTGGAGTTTGATGAGAATAACGGCTCCCAAGTGGAGCAAAGTGGCACTTGTGATGTTGGTGATGAAATTCCTCCTCAAGCCATAAGAAGAATGGGTGTTGGTTTTATCCTACCCGTTGAGGAACCCCTTGTGGCCGAAGGAGAAGGACAATGCTCCACTCAAGTGGAGCCATCACCAACTCAAGGCTCACACGCTTCCGAAGAACAAAGTGAAGGCCCTCAACCTCATGAACAAGACCAAGGGCAAGATCATGCTCAAGACGATGGTGACACACCAAATGATGCCCAAGGTCAAGTTATCTTCCCCGAGCATGCTCAAGATCAAGAAGATGTTCAAGACGGCGCTCAAGATGATCAAGTGACCCCTCCTCATCTCACCTCCGAGGAAGAATTAGAGCGTCGTGCCGCCAAGATTGCATCCAAACTTACCACCAAAGGCCATCTCATGGAGAATGTGGTTGGAAGCCTAAGAAAAGGGGTAAGCACTCGTAGACAATTGGCAAACTATTGTGAACATCACGCGTTTGTATCTTGTGTTGAACCCCAAAAGGTCTATGAGGCGCTCGAAGACTCGGATTGGCTCAATGCCATGCATGAAGAACTCAACAATTTCGAGTACAACAAGGTGTGGAGATTGGTGCCAAGGCCATCGGGGAACCACAACGTCATTGGAACCAAGTGGATCTTCAAGAACAAGCAAGATGCTCATGGGAACATCATTCGCAACAAGGCAAGATTGGTAGCACAAGGCTACTCCCAAGTCGAGGGTATCGACTACGGTGAAACCTTTGCTCCCGTTGCTCGCCTTGAATCCATTCGTTTGTTGATTGCTTATGCTGCCCATCACAACTTTAAGTTGCAACAAATGGATGTGAAAAGTGCTTTTCTTAATGGTCCTATTAATGAGTTGTTCTATGTCAAGCAACCCCCCCGGGTTCAAGGACCCCTACTTCCCGGATCATGTGTATCAACTCGATAAGGCACTCTATGGCCTTAAACAGCCCCACGTGCGTGGTATGACCACCTTACCGAGTTGTTAAAAGATCGTGGATTTGAAGACGGGCAAATCGATTCCACTCTTTTTACTAAGAGGGTCAATGGGGAGTTGTTTGTATGCCAACTATATGTTGATGATATTATCTTTGGTTCCCCTAACAAAGCTTTCAATGAGGAATTTGCCGCTCTCATGACCTCCAAGTTCAAGATGTCTTCTATGGGAGAGTTGAAGTTCTTCCTTGGTTTTGATATCAAACAAAGAAGAGAAGGAACCTTCATCAACCAAGCCAAATACACTCAAGACATGCTCAAAAGATTCAAGCTAAGTGATGTCAAGCCGGCTACTACACCAATGCCTACCAAGTGCCAACTTGACATTGATCCCAATGGTAAAGCGGTGGATCAAAAGGTATATCGCTCCATGATTGGCTCCTTGCTTTACCTTTGAGCATCTAGACCGGATATCATTTTGAGTGTGGGAATGTGTGCACGGTTTCAAGCCGCACCGAAGGAAAGCCACTATGTGGCGGTCAAGCGAATCTTTCGATATTTGGCTCATACCCCAAACTTTGGCTTATGGTACCCAAGAGGGGCAAACTTCAAGCTTGAAGGATTTACGGATTCCAATTGGGCGGGAGACAAAGTGGATAGGAAGTACACCTCCGGAGGGTGCCAATTTCTTGGTTGCTCTTTGGTAAGTTGGTCTTCCAAGAAGCAAAGTTGTGTGTCTCTCGTCCACAAGCGGAATATGTGGCGGCCGGTAGTTGTTGTGCTCAACTCCTATGGATGAGTCAAACTTTAAAGGACTACGGTGTCATTTGTGACAAAGTGCCTCTTTGGTGTGATAATGAAAGTGCCATCAAGATTTCTCTCAACCCGGTGCAACACTTCAAGACGAAGCACATTGAGATTCGGTATCACTTCATCCGGGATCACATTAGGCGAGGGGAGATCGAGCTCAAGTATGCCAACACTCATGATAACCTTGCAGATATTTTCACGAAGCCCTTGGATGAAGCAAGATTTCGCGAGTTAAGGCATGAGCTAAATATCATTGATTTGAGCAATGTGATTTGAACCCGTGCACCCCCACCACACTCAACTTGTTGTCTAGTTTAGGTGTAGGCATGGACATAGGGGGAGTGTTGTTATCTCAATGAACTCTCCCTCCCCCCATCATGCATAAATAGATCAACTCTTTCACATTAGCCATTTTTGATGGTACTTGTGCTTCAAAGAAGAGTTTTGGTCATGGGCCCAAGGATAATTCTTCGTGGTGCCATACCATCTAACTCAAACATAGGTGGCTTCGGCCACCCCCTCTCCTTTTTGAGAGGTTGTGTCGCTTGGTGTTCTCTTGTTGTCTTTCTGCCTCTGGTTTGTGCGTGTGCTTGTGGTTTCGTTTGTGTTGAAAAGTTTCCGTGCAAAGACTTCCTCTTGTGTTGAAACCGGCGGTGTCTTGAGCTCACGGTACTACCGCGGCCGGCTACGGTACTACCGCGGTCGGCTACGGTACTACCGCGGCCAACCACGGTACTACCGCGGGTGAGAGCACGGTACTACTGCCCCCACGCGGCAGTAATTTTTTACTGCCGCCTGGGTGAGCGGTACTACCGCTTCGGTGCGGTACTTTCGCCCGAGCGGTACTACCGCGATGACATGCGGTACTACCGCGCCGACTTGGGCGCGTGGGGATAAGGACGGGCAGGGGGAGTTCTAACTCCCCCATACCCATTCGCAGTCCCCCCCCCCACGTCGTCTCTCTCTCTCTCCCACGCTCAAGATCGGAGCCGGCGTTCATCGCTGGATCACCTCCTCCGGCTGCCCTCCCGTGATTCCGTCTGGTGGGATCCTTCCCCACCACGTGCTCTTGCTATGGACCCAGGTTTTTCCCCAATCTTTCCTCGTTTTATTGAAGTTCTTTGCCTCTAGGTTGTTGGGGGAGACTTGTGTGTTCTAGAGATTCGTAGGCTTTCTCTTTGCAAGAATAGGATGAAGGAGAGTAGCTTTGCGTAGGGATTATACTTGTATTGTTGTCTTGTGATAGATTTGATCACCGTAGCACTGCCGTTGTTTCGCGGTTCTTTTCAGATTTGAACTGACGTTTGGATCTGACGCGATGCGGTACTACCGCCCGTCGGGCGCGGTACTACCGCTTGCACGGTACTACCGCCGCTCTGGCGCGGTACTACCGCCGCTCTGGCGCGGTACTACCGCGCACACTGCAGCACTAAAATTTTACTACCGCTCCAACCACGGTACTACCGTGACCTTGCACGGTACTACCGCGACTTGGAGCAGTACTAATATTTTAGTACCGCAGGCACTGGCAGTACTACCGTGGCTCACATCTATCGCTTGCGAACCTTCACGTATATTTCCTATGTGTTTCTTGTGCTTTGCCGTGGTCTTTGCATTGATCCTCTTCGCGTTCGTTGGTGTTTTGCGTGTGTGTCTCAGGTGGTGGCTCTCGCCGTTCCAATCCCAGTCGTGACACTGGCTCCAAGCGTCTGCGCAGCCCAGGTGACGCACCAGAGGGCTCCTCTGCCCCCAAGCACAATGTGAAGACATCAGCTAGCAAGTACAAGGAGCCCGCCAAGGGCATGGATGAGATGCCACAATCTAAGTACGTCCGTCTCAGGCAGCTTCACCCCGTACGTGACCCCTCGTTCCTCTGTCAGAGGCTGTGTGCTGTTTTGGAACAAGCAACAAATCAACATCTATCTGGATGTCATCAAGAACAAGCATAATACCTACGTGGATGTGAAATGGATTGACATGCATCACTTGAGGAAGGACAAGTTCCGTGCCTACTTTGGAGAGGCTCTGGACTTGGTGGATCAGTTTGGTATTGAGCATTTGATATCCTTTCACCTTGACTATGACCCTGAGCTTATCTGTCAGTTCTTTGCCTCAGTATACTTTCACTCTGATGAGGAGAGGAGGATGACCTGGATGTCCAATGGCCGTAAGCTGACTGCTACCTGGAAGGAGTTCATGGATTTGCTCCAGGTACCCGATGACGGGCTCGACACTCCCGTGGGTGTTCGCCCCCATGCCAACTCTGATTCTGCCAACAAGGACAAGCTTGCACCATACTATGTTGAGAAGACGCTCCCAAGTGGCAATATAGGGTTGGTGCTCAACTCTTTTCTGGATATCATGTATCGCATCTTCCGCAACTCCTTGTTCCCTCGCTGTCGGTGTCAAAACCGGCGGATCTCGGGTAGGGGGTCCCGAACTGTGCGTCTAGGCGATGGTAACAGGAGACAAGGGACACGATGTTTTACCTAGGTTCGGGCCCTCTTGATGGAGGTAAAACCCTACATCCTGCTTGATTAATATTGACGATGTGTGTTACAAGAGTGGATCTACCACGAGATCAAAGAGGCTAAACCCTAGAAGCTAGCCTATGGTATGATTGTTTTTCGTCCTATGGACTACAGCTGTCCGGTTTATATAGGCACCGGAGAGGGCTAGGGTTACACAAAGTCGGTTACAAAGGTAGGAGATCTACATATCCGTATCGCCAAGCTTGCCTTCCATGCCAAGGAAAGTCCCATCCGGACACGGGACGAAGTCTTCAATCTTCTATCTTCATAGTCTTGGAGTCGGCCGATGATGATAGTTGGCTATCCGGACACCCCTAGTCCGGAACTCCTCAATAGCCCCGAACGGGCTTCAGCTGACAGCGAGTCCAGTAGCGTATATTGTCTTCGGCGTTGCAAAGGCGGGTTCTCCTTCAAACTTCATGTTCCGTCGAATAGTGTCCGCTTCCTTATAAGTGTTGCGCTCCTTGGCTTCTATGCCCAATAATGGCCTTCTTCCACGTGTAAATTTAATGCGAAAGGCTGGGGTATTTTACATTTTACCCCTAGCCGTGCGAACGAGCCGCCTATAAGAGAGGCGAGGATCTAGATCCAGCTCACACCATCCTCGATCCGCAAGTTCTCATCAAGCGCCTCGACAAAAATCCATTCCATCATGGATAGCCGACGCTGGCTCCTCCTCTCGCTCCCAGCCCTAAGCCAGGAGATTGGGGAGATGCTCGATTCCACACAGCGAGCTAGTGGCACTCCAAACCGAGGATATCTTCCCCAGCTTTCATGGTTCGGTTCGAGCGGACTAGCCACCTACAAGGGTGGAAAGCAGGCGGAGGCGTCTCAACCCTTCAAAGGGGGCGGGTATGCTTTGTCCCCTATCTTATAAGGGGACTCGGATTTCCCATACATCCGTTTCTCCGGGGGCTCCTAGAGTTCTACGGACTCCAGCTTCACCACCTCACGCCCGCCTCCATTTTCCACATCGCGGGCTTCGTAGCTTTTTGCGAGCTGTTCTTGGGCATCGAGCCCCATTTTGCGATGTGGAAGAGATTGTTTTGTCTCGTACCCCGTTCTCATGAGGGGTCGATATATCAAGTGGGCGGAGCCGAAATATGGCGCATCGCCGGGACCGGATATCCATCCGGCACCCCGAAGAAGGCGTCCGAAGACTGGCCTTTCGGAATGGTTCTACATGGAGGACGCCCCTCTGGCGGATCCAGTTCGGATCGGCCTCCGGAGTTCAACAATGCTCCCTTGAAGAAGCGCTGAGTTGGCGCCCATGAGCCCTCAGCGGGAAGATGATAGGGCGTCCATTATCGATGGGCCGGATTAGGTTACTAGCCCACTCCGGATTGACCATGATTGGAGTCATGGCCACGTGCATTATGCGAGGGGTGCAACCACTCCAATATAGGGGCCACCCTATGTGGGATTTCAGCGGGAAGATGGCGCCACCCGTCATGGCATAAAGGGCCAGGCTCGGCAGCCAATCGGCAAAGATCTGTCCGGCTTGTACAAGGGAGAGGAGGAGGACTTCCTCCGCAAGAATCCGTTGAATGGATTTTCTATGAATAACCCTCGGAGCTGGGTAAGCGGATGTTCATCTACCCGGTCCACACTTTTTTAAAGTCAAGCATCTTACTCTGTGATTTCGACGCAGGAGCTGCACCGGGACGTGGAGGGCATACGAAGCCTAACTCCACAGCCTGAGGATCCGGAACGATCCCTTGATCCGACCTCCGAAGAGGATCCGGACATAAAGGTGGAGCTGATTGACGGGGTGTTCCACCAAGGTAGCATAGACAATGCGCTAGTCGCCATTACAGCTGACTCCCCCGGTTTGTTTTCGGCCTCCCAGGTGACTACGACCGAGGTCTCGACACCATCATTTGATCCGCGCTCAATTTTGACCATCCCATACTGATGGTGCATTGCAGGAGGTTCCTTTAAGGCGGGAAGCCGAACCCGCGGCGGCCGACCAACAAGGGTCAGTCCGGCCCAGCAGGCGGAAAAGGAGTGCGGCGCGAATCGAAACGTCACCGCAACGGTACGGAGCACCGCTATTTTTAAGGGAAGGATCCCCAGGAGGTATATTAATGCTCATAACTTTTCCAGAAAGAGCGCTCGCCGGACAGTGTCCGGAGAGGTTGCCAATCAAGCCTCCGCCAGCCATGCTCCAACGCATGGTCCGGGAGGGGAGGCGAATACAAGGCATGAGCCGGATGCTCCTCCGACGGAGGATGCAGACAGGCTTTCCGCCACCCGGTCTGAGGTGGAGAGCACCATGAATCACAGGCGTCGCCGGACAGTTCTTCGTGACGCGTGTTTCTCCCCGGAGGCGTTAAATGCCTTTGATGCGGGAAACGTGCACCTCCGTGCCGCTCAAGATGGGTTAACCAGAGCCACGGAGCAGTATGTGAAAGACATACGGGTAAGTAATTTTAATAGTTATATATGCCAGTAGCCCCCGAGACTTAAAATAGTTGAAATAACTGATTTAAGGATCAATTATGATGCATGATCTTACGGAGAAGAATACCCATCTGACCCAGGAGCTCCAAGAGTGCAAGGCCCAACTTGAGGCCGCACTGGCTGCCACAGGGGGAGCCACAGAGACCCCCACTGGTAAGACGTACTTTGAAAAGACAATTATTTAACAAAGTGCGGCGTGAATCTGACAATAATATTGTAGAGGCGCGGACTAGATCCGGACAAGCAACAGCTACTGCGTCGCCTAAAGGCAGCGAGAGGGTGCTTATGAAGGTGCAGCAGAGAGAAACAAGCTCCAAGATGCCCACATCCAGCGAGGAGAAGAGCTGAAAGGTGTTCGGGCCCAGCTGTCCAGCTCCGTGAAGGAGAATCAGCGGCTTCGTCGCGGCATTTATAGTAAGTGCTTGAACAAATTCCTTTGAAAAGAATAATTGGCGAGGAAGTCGATTGATGAAATATGTCTTTAGGTGTGCTCACAGTGTCGCCTCGCGGAGGAAATGCCTGAGTCAGCGGGTGACCAACTTCCCGAGCTGGTGCAATTGTTGAGCGTGTTCGACGAGCGATGAGTGGTGTCGTTCATGCTTTATGGCCATCCGTCTCCCTACCCGAGGGCCTTGGTGAGCTTCTTGAGAAGCTTGAGGAGCACGGCGCGCCTCCGTTTGTGGAAGATATCGGCCTGCCGTCGTGGCGCCAGGAGGCTGGGCCATGGTGAAGACACGTTACGGAAGGCTGACCCAAACCACATGGCGAGGTCGGACTGCGGGGCCTGATGGGAAGGAGATCCTGTGATCTTGATGTACGCCAAGTAGAACTGGCATGAAATATTCCCAACAGGACTGTAAATTAGACAGCTTGTTAGATGGGATTGAGGAGGAGTACAATCAGTCGGTTTGACGATGTAATTTGAAATGACATGTAAAATGCCTTCTAGCCGGATTGTAGATCGTTTGTCTTTGCGGACCGTTTCGCTTCAACCTCGGGACCCAACAGTCCGGAGTGTGTCCGAATACCCTTACGGTTATAAAAGAACCGGGGCATGCATGGAGACAAGGCATCGGGGTCATAATTGCTTTATCAGACAAGTGCCCAACTAGTTATGTTATATTACATGGTTAGTAAGAAACATCTTCCAGGGAGAATAGTTCCGTTAAGGGTTCCTTTCCCTGGGAGGCATGCCCTAAAGTGCAATGCCGGACTGCGAAAATAGCAGAAAAAAGCATCTGGGGGCAGATAAATAAGTAAGTAATAAATCATCTTTCAAGTCACCGACCGAATATTCTCTTAAGAACGCTAGCTTTCGGCTTCACCCAGTCTGAGGTACACATCCGCTGACCAGCGATAACAATCGCGAGAGGTGCTCCTTTACCTCCTACCGAGAAATCGGAAGCGAGGGGTAAGCACGAGAGCGAGCAACCCAGCTTGGCCAAAACTTAATTCATATCGATGCATACAATGGTGAATAAAAGGTACATGCGGAAGTATGACACATGTATTGGGCATGAAGCCCGTATGAATAAGCTTCTGTTAAAGAAGCCCCCAGGTATAATGAGTGCCAGGAGCACATCAAGTGTGTGCGAACAAAGCGCAAATCAGCCTATAAAAGGTATTGAAAAAAGAAAGTGGGAAGAAGTAGGGGGACAAGAGACAGTAAAAATATAAAAAGGGTGGACGCGGGAGTGAGACGAACCCAGAGTCCGGCGTTAGGCGTAGAATCTTCGGAGACGGGCTGCGTTCCATGGGTTCAGCTCGAGTCGGTTGTCAGATGCGTTACGTAGACGGTATGCTCCACCGGTCAGGACTTGGTCGATGATGAAGGGACCTTCCCACTTGGGCTTGAGTTTGTCCTTTTTCTTGTCCGGTAGGCGTAGAACAAGTTCGCCAACATTGTAAGTTTTGGCCCGTACTTCTCTGCTTTGATATCTTGAGCCTGCTGGCGATAAAATGCGGAGCGAGCCTTTGCCACGTCCGCTCCTCCTCTAAAGCGTCAAACTGTCCTGCCGATCCAACTCGGCTTCTCTTTCTTCATACATGCGCACACGAGGTGAGTCATGAATTATATCGCAGGCAGAACTGCCTCTGCGCCGATACCATGAAAATGGTGTGAATCCGATGAGTTCGGTTTGGCGTGGTCCGCAGCCCCAGTACTGAGTCGAGCTCCTCTACCAAATCGTGTTAGATTCCTTGAGGACCGCACTAGTCTGGGTTTGATGCCGCTCATGATTAGACCATTTGCTCGCTCGACTTGACCGTTAGTTTGGGGGTGATAGACTGAAGCGTAATCGAGCTTGATGCCCATGTTTTTGCACCAGAGTTTAACCTCGTCGGCCGTGAAGTTCGTGCCGTTATCAGTGATGATGCTGTGGGGGACGCCAAAAAGGTGTACTACCCCGGATATGAAGTCTATCACCGGTCCGGATTCTGCTGTTTTAACCGGCTTGGCCTCAATCCATTTGGTGAATTTGTCCACCATGACCAATAAGTATTTGTGCTTGTGGGTTCCCCCTTTAAGGGTCCAACCATGTCAAGCCCCTGCACATGACGGCCGGGTAATGGGTATAGTTTTGAGGGCGGTGGGTGGCATGTGGCTCTGATTAGCAAAGAGCTGGCAACCGACGCATCGTTGGACTAAGTCCTGAGCATCTGCCCGGGCTGTCGGACAATAAAATCATGTACGGAAGGCCTTGCCTACAAGGGCCCGGGCTGCAGCGTGGTGCCCGCCGAGTCCGGCGTGAATTTCAGCCAGGAGATTTCGCCCTTCTTCTTCGGAGATACACCTTTGAAGGACTCCGGTTGTGCTTTTCTTATAAAGTTCTCCCTCATGGACCTTGTAGGCTTTAGATCGCCGAACTATGTAGCGGGCCTCATTTTGGTCTTTGGGAAGTTCCTGCCACATTAAGTAGGCTAGGAATGGTTCTGTCCACGGGGCAATTACTGCCATCATTTCGTGAGCTGAAGGTGTTATTTCATTAGCTGAGCCGCCGATTGTGTCAGAATGGTCTGAGTTAGGTGATGCAGCTGGCTCCGGATTGTTATTTCCGGACTCCTCTTCCCATAATATGGATGGCTTAAAGAGCTGTTCTAGGAAGATGTTTGGAGGGACGGTGTTGGGGATGTAACTACTGAATATAAACCGCCCAGGAGGGGCCGGTTCACCCTCAGCCATAATTGGAGCCCACGACGACTCAGAAGATGGCGATTCGCTATAGAGCTTAGAGGCCCGGAGCCCAGGGGCGGATTAGGGCCCATAATGGTAAAACCGCCATAACCATGTAACTTGTGTTGTAAGATAAGAGAAAGGAGAGACCGAGCCGGACACTTGTATGAGCTGTCTCGGGACTCTGTAGGCCTGCCGGGCGTCAACCCGTGTATATAAGGGGCGACCGGCGGCGTTCAAGACGGAACAACAACAACTCGAGGGTTAGGCGAAGCTATTTGCTCCCTAGTCGCCGAGATCACATCAATCCCAGTACAAACTAGACGTAGGCTTTACCTTCATCGAAGGGGCCGAACTAGTATAAACTCTTGTGTCTTGGCGTCGCTTTAACCCTCTAAGTTAACCCGTCACGATGGCCCCTTGACTAAGTCCTTTCATGAGGACATCTGCCGTGACAGTTCCACGATAGTTGGCGCCCACCGTGGGGCTATCGCACGATGGTTTGATGATCTTAGAGGGCAAGCTCGAAGGACTCGAAGGCTATGCTTGTGGGCGGATGACCAAGAGTCGTCGCAGCAAGCTCTACATCGGCAGCGCAGGCTGGGGCCCCGCCGCGGCTCGATTAGTCTGGTACGGGTCCCCTTTGGTGGCATCTGGCGTGTTCATCGGCAAGATCGGTGAGCCAGGGCTGAGCGGACATCTGCACCGACCTTGTCGAGACGGCTCAGCGGGCGAAACCTGCCCTGGCTAAACCGGCTGGCAAGCGTGCTTTCGTGGGAGTCATCCACGGAGGAAACTATGAGGACGGATCAGCATCTGGTGGCGAAACCGTTGTCTACTCGATGTGAAGTCGTCGGCCGAGAAACCGAGTCTGTACCGGCTACCAAGATGGCCAGATTGGGGGCTGTTCCGATGGTGACAGTATTCCGGACCCCTTTGATCCGCCCAACCGGGTTGGAATATTCATGGCCGGTACACAAGCAACACTTCACTCTTCGACCACCGCGACAATGGTCGCCGGTTCAACAACGGCGATGGCAGCCGGGGCAGGAGGCCCTGTGTGCCCGCCGGCTCAAGTTTTATCAGAACTATTTGATGCATTGGCTGTGCTCATGGCAGAGGCTAACCCGGCAGATCAAGACCTTCATAATGCAGAGATTGCAAAGGTGAAGGAGCGAATCACTCAGTCTAAAGCGGATCTAGCAGCTGCCGACGCTAGGATGGCGGCAGAGCGGGCCGCTTTGGATGCGGAAGCTTATAGGCTCATGCTGGATCAGAATGCGTCGCATGAAGTCATGAAGAGGAAATACAGACCCTGTTTGCCCTCGGTTTTGAGGAAGAGACCTCTTCAATACCCGTGAGCAGGGACCAGTAATCCGCGGTGGTGAACCGGCGGAAGCACTGGACGGGCGCGCCGTTCAGCCCGTGTGATAGATCTACCTCGCCATCATACCGGCGCACCTCAGGCTGTGCAAACACCCCTGGGCCATTACTCCAACCCGATGGATAACCTTGTTGCGGCTGCGGCACGGTTGAGGCGATTCAATCGGCGATTCACCGCAGCGGTAGAGCGCTACGGTCAAGTAGCTCATTAGGACAGCTCTGGTCCAACAAGAAGCGTATTCGTACAGCCGCGATCGGATCCACTCTACCCCCCGCCCGAGCCGGAGCTATAGCAGGCGCGTGGATGAACCGGTTGTGTCAAGTAACGCGCGGCGCGGTGCGCCCCGTGGCAACAACCCGGCGGGCAGTTTCGACAACTTCAGGAGGTGGTGGACGGGCCAGGCACGAAGGGAGGCGAGTTAGCGGCCTGACATCGGGATCATCAGCTTACGCCGGTTCGTCCAACCGTCTTTGAGCCTGGGGTTACCTCTAGCTCTTTGGGGGTGCCTTGCCTTGTCCCCGCTTTACGCAATGTACGCTTGCCCAAGGATTTCAAGGGGCCATGCAAGGTGCCAAATTACACCGCCGATCTGGCTCCAGAAGCATGGATTGAGAGTTATGAGATGGCCATGGAGATGCTGGATGTGGATGAAGCTGCGTGTGCAAAGTATTTCACCATGATGCTGGAAGGCACATCCCGTACTTGGTTGAAAAACTTGCCGCCCAATTCCATCAGTTCGGGGGCCCAGTTGCGGACCCGGTTCATTCAGAATTTCAAAGATAACTGTAAGCAGCCCATGTCTGTGGTGGACTTGGCAGCTTGTGTCCAGGCTGAGGGGGAATCCACAACCCATTGGGTATGCCGTGTTTCGGAAGTCTTACATTCTTCAGACCGGATCAACGCTGATTCTGCGATCTTAACCCTAGAGGGCAACTGCCGGTTTAAACCTTTAAAGTTGAAGCTGGGCCGCATGAAGCGATTTTGCAATGACATGGGCACTCTCATGGGCGTTTTAGTGAAGTATGCTCATTCCGATAGTACCAAGGATCCCGAGTCGGAGGATGATGATGAAACAGGGAAGGGAAAGCAGAACAGCAACTCCAGAGGCCAGCAGCATCACTCGGCAGGTAATGGTGGAAATAAGCGTAAGGCAAATGGTAACATGGGTTTCGTAGCCAACACCAAGCAGCGCAGGACAAGGGCCAACGGCGCAAGGGTAAACAACCGAACCGAGGTGGTGCGCCTAATCCCAATCGGACCGATTGAACTATCTGTTGAATCAACCCTGTCCGAAGCATGGGACGAAGGAGGCGCCAGCAAACCACCTCTAGAAGGATTGTTACATTATGCAGGAGTTCAAAGGTTCTAATGCTTTCCGGTATGATCAAGGCTCCGGCGGCGGTTCAGGGTCCGGCCCGGGTTACGATGGAGGAAATTCCGGTCCAGGGTTTAATGGTAATCTGGGCGGACATAACAATCAGAACAATCAGAATAACCAAGGTGGTTACAATCAGCAGCAGCAGCAGCAGTCGGGTTATCCGAGCAATCCAAAACAGTTGAATGGTGGACAGTATCACGTCTTCACCACTAGCTTGGACAAGCGGGACCAGAAACTTCAGAAGTGGGCAGTCAACATTGTTGAACCGGCCGTGCCTCATTACCTACTCTGGTCAGAGCAGCCTATTGTGTGGAGTCGAGAGGATCATCCTCCCCGGGTTGACAATCCGGGTCAGCTAGCCCTAGTGGTGGCACCTCAGGTGGGAGGATACAAGTTCACCAAAGTGCTTATGGACGGAGGGAGCAGCATCAACATCCTGTACTATGAGACCTTCCGTCGTATGGGGTTAACAGATAAACATCTCAAACCGTCCAATACAGTGTTCCATGGTGTGGTGCCTGGCAAGTCAGCATATCCGGTTGGTAAAATAGCTCTGGAGGTGGCCTTTGGGGATGAACATGACTCCAGATCAGAAACATTGACGTTTGAAGTGGTGAAAATTCAAAGTCCTTATCACGCCCTGTTTGGGCGGCCGGCTTATGCCAAGTTCATGGCACGACCTTGTTATATCTATTTGCAGCTCAAGATGCCGGGTCACAAGGGGACGATAACGGTTCATGGGAGCCGCAAGATCGCTTTAGAGTGTGAAGAAGGTGATGCGGCTTACGCAGAGTCGGTTTGTGCTACCGAAGAGCTGAAGTACTATAAAGATAATGTTGATCCGGCGGATATGACCCCGTTGAAGAAGCCAACTACAGAGCACGATCTGGCCTTGAAGTTTAAATCGGCGGCTGAGACTAAACTAGTTGACTTCGTACCTGGTGATTCGTCCAAGCAGTTCATCATCAGTGCCAACTTGGATCCTAAATAGGAAAGCGCGCCAATCGAGTTCATCCGTGAGAATCGGGACATTTTTGCATGGAAGCCTTCTGACATGCCAGGTGTACCGAGGGAACTCGCTGAGCACACTCTTAATGTTGATCCCAAGTACAAACCGTAAAGCAGTTCCTTCGCGGTTTAACGAGGAAAGGCGTAAGGCCATTGGAGAAGAGGTTGCCAGGCTCTTAGCAGCAGGATTTATCGTGAAGTTTTCCATCGAGTGGCTTGCTAATCCGGTGCTCGTCCTTAAGAAAACTGCACTTGGCGCATGTGTGGATTACAGATCTTAACAAGGCTTGTCCGGCAGATTCTTTTGCCCTCCCGCATTGACCAGATTATTGATGCCATCTGCGGGTTGTGGCGTTGAGCTTTTGGATGCATATTCTGGATATCATCAGATCAAAATGGCGGTTAAGGACCAGGAGAAGACAACATTTATCACTCCCTTTGGAGCCTTCTGCCATGTGTCTATGCCTTTTGGGCTCAAGAGCGCCCAAGCAACTTATCAGCGTTGCGTACAGAATTTCTTGCATGAACAGATCGGCCGTAATGTGCATGCTTATGTGGATGATATTGTGGTTAATTCAAGGAAGAAGGAAACACTGATTGATGATTTGAAAGAAACCTTTGACAACTTGCGGTTGTACAAGATGATGCTTAACCCGGCCAAATGTGTCTTCGGTGTTCCGGCAGGCAAGTTATTGGGTTTCCTTGTGTCCAACAGGGGGATTGAAGCTAATCCGGAGAAGATTACGGCTATCACCTCCCTGGCTAAGCCAAAGTGTATTAATGATGTCCAGCGTTTGGCGGGCCGGATTGCTGCGCTGAGCCGGTTTATCAGCCGCCTCGGAGAGAAGGCCATCCTTTGTATCGAGATCTTTGAAGAAGACAGATCAGTTTGCACGAGTCGGCCCGTGATGAAGCGTTGGAGGACTTAAAGCAGCAATTGGCCAACCCGCCTGTGCTCGCCGCCCCCATTGACAAGGAGCCGCTTTTGCTATATGTTGCTGATAATGCCAGGGTAGTTAGCGTGGCCATTGTGGTAGAGCGGAAAGAGGCAGGGAAGGAGCATCTGGTTCAACGTCCGGTTTATTATATCAGCGAGGTGCTTATTGAGTCTAAGCAGAGATATCCGCATTGGCAGAAGCTGGTGTATGGAGTTTTTATGGCAAGCCGGAAGCTGAAGCAGTATTTTTAAGGGCATCCCATCACGGTGGTCAGTTCAGCTCCCTTAGGTGATATCATACAGAACCGGGAGGCGACTGTCCGGATTGCTAAGTGAGCTATAGAGCTTGGGCCGCACGGTTTAAAGTATGTGCCTCGGATGGCAGTGAAGTCTCAGGCACTTGTGGATTTCATTAATGATTGGACGGAGTTACAAGCGCCTGAAGAAAAGCCGGATCATACCTATTGGACCATCCACTTTGACGGATCCGGGCAGTTGGAGGGCTCGGGGGATGGAGTCGTGTTAACTTCCCCACGAGGTGACAAGTTTTGTTACGTCCTCCGCTTAATGTTCCCTTGTACTAACAATGCAGCTGAGTATGAAGCCTTGCTCCATGGTCTTCGGATGGCTAAGGAGATGAATCTGAGCCGGGTTAAGTGCTTCGGTGACTCCGACTTGGTGGCCCAACAGGTGTCTGGCACTTGGGATTCCAAAGACCCACTCATGGCTGCATATCGCCAGGAGGTGGATGTTGTCGCAGGTCATTTTAAAGGCTATCAGGTGGACCATGTGGATCGTCGGAAGAACGAAGCGGCGGGACGCTTTGAGCCAGTTAGGCTCTCAAGCATAAACCAGTCCCGCCTAATGTTTTCCTTGATGTCTTTGCACAACCCGTCGGTCAAGCTCCACGATGAAGCAGATTTGGCTATTCCTGATCCGGAGGCTCAGTTGGTGGCAGCCCTGCATGTCATTCCGGATTGGACGCTCCCTTATTTGGCATACATGAGCCGGGGCGAGTTACCAGAAGATGAGACGTTGGCCCGACAGATAGTTCGGCGGTCTAAGTCTATGACCATTGTTAATGGCGAGTTGCATCATTGCAGTGTGTCAGGGGCGTTTCAACGCTGTGTGTCCCCTGAGGAAGGCTGTGAAATATTGCGTGAGATCCACGAAGGAGACGTGGTCACCACGCCGGTTCAAAATCCTTGGTGGCTAAGGTGTTCCGCCACGGTTTTTATTGGTTGACTGCCCATGCTGATGAGGAAGATCTGGTCAGACGATGTGATGGTTGCCAGAAGTTTTCTAGACGTGCTCATATACCGGCCCAAGAATTGAGGATGATTCCAATTACTTGGCCGTTTGCGACTTGGGGGCTGGACATGGTTGGACCTTTTAAGAGGTCCAAGGACAAGAAAACACACCTGTTGGTGGCAGTTGAAAAATTTACAAAGTGGGTAGAGGCAGATTCTGTTAGAAAATGTGATGCGGCCACGGCGGTTCAGTTCATGAAAAGGGTGATCTTCCGGTTTGGTTTTCCACATAGTATCATCACAGATAATGGTACTAATTTATCCAAAGGTGCTATGAAGGAGTTTTGTGAGCGTGAGCACATCCGGCAGCGTTTCTTTAGTAGCTCACCCACAGTCTAATGGTCAAGCGAAGAGCTAATCAAGAGATCACGAGAGGTATCAAGCCCGGCTTATGGTCCCTTCTTGGAGGGCGTCGGGTTGTTGGGTAGAAGAGCTACCGTCGTGTTATGGAGTATAAATACTCGCCTAACAGATCCACTGGATACCGCCGTTCTTTATGGTCTATGGGCGGAGGCGGTCCTCCCAGCGATGTCCGTCATGACTCACCTCGTGTGGCAGCTTATGTTGAGGCGGATAACGAGGCGGCACGACAGGGCGCTTTGGATTGGCTGGATGAAGAAGCGAGATATGGCAGCTGCTCGCTCGGCGATTTACCAGCAGGATCTTCGTCGGTATCATAGTCGCGGGTCGAACAGAACCTTTCAAGAAGGAGATTTGGTGCTTCGGCTCATTCAAGACCAGACGAATATGCACAAGCTATCCCCACCTTGGGAGGGACCTTTTGTGGTCAGCAAGAATCTGCACAACGGGTCATATTATCTGATCGATGTTCGAGAGCATAAAGACTCACATACGTCGAAGAGGAGACCAACAGGCCGTGGAATATAGCTCATCTTCGGCCTTATTATACCTGAGCCATCGGCTCTACTTATGTACATATCATGACAATGTATATATTATGAATAAAGCAATAAACCGGAGCCTCGGCTAAAGCGGGGTATCCATTCTGTTACATCCTGTGTGGTTACATGGAGTTGTTGTCTTAAAACGGCCTCCGGTTTACCCCTTGAGCTTGCTTTTCAAAAGCTTTGTGATATCACTTGGGGGCTTTGGTCGTGTCCGAACCAATGCAACACCTTTTGATAGGCGAAAGCCACCAGATCACTTGGGGACATGGTCAAGTCTGAACCAGCCACGCCTCTTGATCGGCCTAAGGCCATAGAGTCACTTGGGGGTTTGGTCGAACCCGAACAATTGCCACGCCACTTGATCGGCATAATGCCACGGTTTCAGTTGGGGACCTGGCTGACTTGAACCGTAGCTACACCTTATTGGGAGCTTGGTCGTGTCCGACCATAGTAACACCATCTAATCGGCTCAGTAAAGCCTCTTTTTTGCAAACGGTTTTATCATTGCCTTTGTTTCCATATTTTTTTCATAACTGTTATTTGATTTTTGTTGCGTTTTTAAACCGATAACATTTTAAAACCGGTTCAACCTGTCAATTGACGGAACTAGGTCCATTTTTAATCCGGAGATAATTTTCCCGGTTTAACTTTTTCTGTTAACATCCCATTACGGAGTAACAGGGGGCTTGTCATGACCCGACACGGTTTACATGGTAAACCGGCATTATAAACACAGGAGCTGTTTTCTCCTTTGACGGTAATGGTTTATACAACCTCCGCTTCAAGATTGGCTAAGCCAACTTCATGCCCAACGATGGCAGGTATTTTGTATCACAAATTTTGATCATATACCTCAATATTTCATTGCATATAAATATGAACGTCACAAGCCGCCGTGGCAGTTTAAGAATTTGTGACTGCAGGCAATATAGATTGAAGGTTTCGATCATTCAATCAAAGGTATCAGCACCTATGCACGAAGGTTACAGATTGACGGCACAAAGGCATATTCAAAACAAAAGTGATGACTATTCTATTACAAGGCGTTCAGAGGCCCAAAATTTGGAATGGCGTCATGCAAGCAGCTTATGATGCATCAACGGCAGCGGATTAAGCTTCATTGCGGGTTGATGTGAAGAAGATGGGTCGTCGCGTCGGTTCTTCTTCTTCCTCCTCACCACCCATTGGCGGAAGTCATTGGTGGACCAGTCAATCGGGTTAAAGCACGAAAGACAGCCTCTTCACTTATAAGCTTAGCGGATCAGCGTCGAGGCGTAAGTGTGCTTACGGGTTGGGGAACAAGGTTACGCACTTCGAATTACAACTTCAACCGCCTGTTGTTTGCATCGTAGAAAAGCGGTGAACCGTCGAGTTGGCCTCTGCTGCCGATTGACTTCGCCGGAGGACGCATCTCCTTGTTATCCGTGCGAGAGCATCATTATCAAAGGCTTCGCCATTTTCTTGGCTGGGAAGCCTTTGGCTATGTCGCCGAATCAAGGTCAGCTATCCAAGCTTTGCGCGAGTAAGAGCCAATAAGGTGCCAGCCCGGCAGCGGATCGTTTCAACTCTTGAGTGTGCGGTATCATGGATAGGCGGTCCAGCGTATCCTTGATCAAAAGCGGAGCTGTGTTATCATCAGTAGCACATATGACTTCGCTGGGTGCGGTATCTGATTGCTCAATCAGCGTATCTGGCGACCTTGAGCTTCTTCCGCATGTCGAGCCGGATGAGCAATAAACACCTATACGGTTTAAGACAGTTCAGATTAAACCGGCGGAAATGTTAAAGCGGAATAGTAATCAAAACCTTGGTGAAGCATTTCTTACCAAATATCGCAGAGGTCATGGCGTTAATTTGGCGCTTTAGTCGGTGAGCTCTTCCGTCACTGGTTTAAGACGCTTCAAACATCTTCCGCCCGTTTAGCAACCCAGCCTTCTCGGTGTCCCAGTTGGCCTGCTCAGATTTAAACCACTCCTTGAGCTGCTCCATAGTGGTCAAGGCGGTTTCAACTCATCCTTGGCCTTGGAGGCTTACGCTTGTTGAGTCTTGGATTGGCATGAAGGTCATTGAGTTATGCGGTTTGTTGGCGTATCTCACTCGATAAAAAGGGATCACGTTAGTTGTTTCATCATGAAGTCCCAAGCTCAATACAGGTATTCAACTTGGCACTTGGGGGCTAATGGCTAATTGCTCAAACATGTTTTGCTACGGTGATACAAGTCACAGTCCGGTTTAACTATGCTAAGTTGAACGGCCCTTGAAACTACATCAATGAAGTTTGAGGCGTTTGAGTTTTATATTAAGTCGGTTTAACTAAGCGAAGTTGACCCGGCCCTTGGGGGCTACTACACAACAACAAAGGTACAAGAGAGGCATAACTCCTTACCTCATAGCACTCCTTCATAAGATTCACCAGGCCGGCTTCGAAATCACGACTTGTGTAGAGCCGGTTCAGGAAGCCGGAGTGAAGTTCTTGGGCAGAGAAATTGTCATAAGCTGACAGATCAGTTTTTCCCTTCTCTTTACTCATGGCAGTAAACTCTTCCTTGGCGCTGTGTTTCGATAGAGCGACCGGATTGCCAGGGGCGGTATATGCGGTGCCCGTCACTACGACATCATCATCTTTGGCGGGCGGCGGATTAGCATTTTTCCTGGGCTTGGTGCTTTTATACGGGCTCGGCGGATCAGCAACTAAAACCTGTTCGCTGCGGGACTCGGTGGAGCAGGATGTGATGTTTCCACTTGGACATCGGTTCAACCTCTGGCGGGTTAGCATTGTCGTCTTGATTAAACCCAGCGAGCTGTTTTAGCAACCGGGATTTTCGCCATGATGCTCTAGAGTCTTCTCCGAATCAACATCCACAGTAGGATCAAGGGTCTTCGCCTTCTTACTTAGGCGAGCCTTGGTGCTACAATATTAAGAGTTAGAATATGATAAACCGACAAATGCAAAAAAGAAATAGAGTAATATGCTTACCCAGCAGCAACTTTAAGAGGAGGCAGTTGAGTGGTTGATGAACCGCCAGATGAGTTGGAAGAGGCCTGATAATTCGGATCAGACGGATTGAGAGGACATCGGAAGAAACCTTTCAAAGGATAACACTTTTCAGGAGAACAAATCACCTCGGGCGGCGTTTCGGGTTGGGGTGTCGTAAACCGGACGGCGTAATTTGTTGACCGCTATGCCGGATCGTACGGCGTTCTTCAGCTTGTTGTGTCTTCAAAGAAAGATTTGGATTCAAATGAGCACTGGAGTGAGATTTTTTCACTTTCCGGACTGTGCGGCGAATTCTTTTAACCGGTACAAGATCAGAATCGGAAGAAAGAAGGATTACCTCAATAGGATCGGCATGGCTGGCCTCGGCATCATCACAGGAATTATAGCTGTCAATAGGATGAATGATAAAAGGGCAAAGTAAATCAAGCTTTACCTCGGCATCTGATTCTTCATCTTCCGGCGGTTCAGAAGACTCGGCGGTTTTCCTCTTACCAGTTTTCTTGGTGGTCTTGGACTTTACACGAGGAACCCGGGCCGATTTTGTTCGTTTCCAAAAGGAGCTGTTAGCCTGAGAATTAACAAGGATTAATATATATCAATAAGGCATTAAAATCAGTAGAGCGATGGCGGAGCCTTACATGGCGGTTTGTTGGAAACGAGTAACGGGCCAACCGGTTTGGCTGCATCGGAGATCGGTTCATCGAGCATCCTCTTCCTTTGTCTCGGTAACTTCAAGCTCAGTTATTGATAGCTCGTGGTGTCGTTGAGGGTCTTTGACGTTGCCAGTGTATTCATGCATCAACCCGGGGCGGCGGCTTAATGGCAAGATGCCCCAAGAAACCCAACATCGGACAAGGTCAATACCAGTTAAGCCATTGGCCATTAGAGCCCGGAGCTTGATAATTTGGGGCGCAAAATTCTTCTGTTCTGCAGCGGTCAAGCGTAAAGGCAATGGGTGATGGTTGCTAAGCCGGTGAGGGCGATAACCCGGCAAGGGGTTTTCTCCGTTAGGAGCGGTATTCCGGCAATAGAACCAGGTTTGGTTCCAATCTTTCGGATGGCTATGGTGTTTGGCGTGAGGAAAGTCTACTTCCTTCCTTTTCTGGATTGAAACGCTACCAAGTTCCGTGTTAGGACCATCCGAAAACTCTGTGCGGCGGTTCAAATGAAAGAAATCCCGGAATAACTCCACAGTTGGTTCTTCTTGGAGGTAGACTTCGCAGAAGACTTGAAAATTGCATATATTGGACACAGACTTCGGACCAATATCTTGTGGATGGAGTTGGAAACTTGCGAGGACATCCCGGAAGAATTTTGATCCGGGCGGGCTGAATCCCCGGTCTAAGTGTTGCATAAATACAATTACTTCTCCCTCTTGAGGTTCAGGGGGGCATTCAGAATCCGGAACACGCCAATGAAGGACATTTTTGGAGGCTAAAGCGCCGGTGGTGACATATCCATTGATTTGTGTCTCAGTGATCTTGGACGGAACCCAATTGCAGGCAGAAAATTGTTTGGCCATTCCGGAAGAAAAAACTGCGAAAGGAAAAGTAAAGACCGGTTTACCGTCAACAGTTCAGGCATATTATTCAATGCTAAACCGGCAAATTGACATTCAGTTCCAATTTCCGGTTTAACTGAGGACTAATGGGGTATGGCGGATTAGCTATCAAAAAATTAAACCGCCCTTAGGAGGAAGGGACAGAACTGGAAAATCTGCTAAGTATTGACAGAAACAGGTTTCACACATGGACGGAATTAATTTGGATCTACCAAAGATTCAGTAAGAAAAAATTTCTGCGATCCATAAAAGCTTTATAAAGAGCAGGGAAGTTCGTGCGTTCTATCAAGAGATTCTGAACAAAAAGGAAGATCTGCTAAGTGCTAAACTGAATGCGGAGCAGCTACCGCACAAGATATATGCTACGGTTGAATTAAGAAGCCATGACAGAGCGGGTACGAAGAGACTAGGGATGAACACCTATGAACGACGATAAGAACAGGAGCCCTAAGATGCAGATCTAGGGTATGAGGAAGAGCCTTACCGGATGCACAGGATAGCGGAGGAACACCAAGAATCTCTGGTACGACCAGGTTGATGCAGCGGCCTTGGGTTGGTGCAGCGTTCGAAGGTCGAAGGCAACGGCGGAGCTTGAGCTGGGGCGTCGCGAGGAAGAAGAAGCGGAAGGGGAAGAAGAAAGGGCCTTCGGTCTATTTATAATGAGGCGAAAGTAATTGACGGTAGCGAGAATCGAGGAGTTGAAAGCGGCAGATGGCTTAGCGATCGCCTTGATTTCGGGATAATATTAAATGAAGGAATCTTATTGTTTCGTTTTCTTTAATGAAGATGGCGTCAAGATGCTCTGTTGCTGGGTTCGGAGGATAGCGTCATGGCGGTTTAACGAGATGGCGGTTTCTGAAATATGAAGGAAGATATTCAGAGTTTTTCTAAGGTGTTGAAGATTAACATGAACAGGTTCAAATCAATCTGGGCCTAATGTTGGGGATGTAACTCTGAATATAAACCGCCCGGGAGGGCAGTTCACCCTCAGCCATAATTGGAGCCACGACGACTCGGAAGATGGTGATTAGCTATAGAGCTTAGAGGCCCGGAGCCTAGGGCGGATTAGGGCCCATAATGGTAAAACCGCCATAACCATGTAACTTGTGTTGTAAGATAAGAGAAAGGAGAGACCGAGCCGGACACTTGTATGAGCCGGCCTCGGGACTCTGTAGGCCGGCCGGGCGTCAACCCGTGTATATAAGGGGACGACCCGGCGGCGGTTTAGGGACAGACAACAACAACTCGAGGGTTAGGCGAAGCTATTTGCTCCCTAGTCGCCAAGATCACATCAATCCCAGTACAAACTAGACGTAGGCTTTACCTTCATCGAAGGGGCCGAACTAGTATGAACTCTTGTGTCTTTGCGTCCGCTTTAACCCCTCTAAGTTAACCCGTACGATGGCCCCGCGACTAAGTCCTTTCATGAGGACATCTGCCGTGACAATTCCACGACAGACGGCGTCTCGTTTCGCGCCGATGCATGCTAACACGTCAGCTGCCTGGTTATTATCCCGGGCTACATGGTGGAATTCAAGTCCTTCGAACCGAGCTGACATTTTTAGGACGGTGTTGCGGTAAGCTGCCATTTTTGGATCTTTGGCGTCAAAGTCTCCATTTACTTGGGACATTGCGAGGCTTGAATCCCCGCGCACCTCTAGGCGTTGAATGCCCATGGAGATTGCCATCCGGAGGCCATGTAGAAGGGCCTCGTATTCGGCTGCGTTGTTGGAGTCCATGTACATTATTTGAAGTACGTATTGGAATGTGTCTCCAGTTGGGGACGTCAGGACGACGCCAGCCTCCAAGCCAGCCAACATTTTGGATCCGTCGAAATGCATGATACAGTTGGAGTACGCGCCGTACTCTTTAGGGAGTTCGGCTTCGGTCCATTCGGCGACGAAGTCAGCCAGAACCTGCGACTTTATAGCTCGCCGTGTTTTGTAGGTTATGTCAAATGGTAAGAGCTCGATAGCCCATTTTGCAATCCTGCCCGTTGCGTCGTGATTGTTTATAATATCGTTGAGAGGTACTTCGGAGGCCACCGTTATTGAACACTCTTGAAAGTAGTGTCGCAGCTTCCGGGATGCCATGAACACCGCATACGCATGGAGTTAGAACAGTGGATACGTAATACACTGGTTTTTGAAGAGGGAATCTGTGCCCTTCTGTTCTCGTTCAACGACGAGTACTGCGGTGACAACTTGATGTGTTGCTGCGATATATAATAACATAGGCTCGCCCAGGTTGGGCGCGGCCAGAACCGGATTTGTTGCCAGTATGGCCTTTATTTCTTCGAGTCGGCTGTGGCAGCATCCGTCCATTCAAAATGTTGGTGCGCGGAGGAGGCGGTAGAGGGCGAGCCTTTTCTCCCAAGCGGGAGATGAAGCGACTTAAGGCCGCTACACATCCGGTTAGTTTTGCATCCGCTTGAGGTCTTTTGGAATATCAATTGTGAGCTTCGGATTTTGGCGGGTTTGCTTCAATTCCTCTACGGATCTGATGAAGACCAAGAGCTTTCCGGCTGATGCGCCAAGACGCATTTTCGGATTGAGCTTAATGTCATATGCTCGGAGGTTGTCGAATGTCACCCTCAAGTCTTCTACTAGAGTTACGGCGAGTTTGGTCTTGACGACCACATCGTCTCGTATGCCTCTACTGTTTTGCCTATCTGGGTAGCGGACATGTTTGAATCATGCGCTGATATGTTGCGGCGTTTTTGAGTCCGAAGGGCATTGTGTTCAAGCAGAATGGCCCATATGGAGTAATGAATGCCGTTGCGGCCTGATCTTTCTCCGCCATCTTGATTTGATGGTATCCGGAGTATGCGTCGAGGAAGCACAATGAATCGTGCCCTGCGGTGGCATCAATGATTTGGTCGATCGAGGGGGGGAAAGGTCCTTTGGACAGGCCTTGTTAAGGTCTTTAAAATCGACGAGCGTCAGGATTTGTCCTTTTTTGGTACCATTACTAGATTGGCTAGCTAGTCCGGATGTTCTATATCTCTGATGAATCCCGCTTCTAAGAGTTTGGCTAGCTCCTCTCCCATTGCCTGTCTTTTGGGTTCGGAAAATCGCCAAAGAGCTTGTTTGACTGGCTTGAATCCTTCTAGGATATTTAGGCTGTGCTCTGCCAGCCTGCGTGGGATTCCTGGCATGTCTGAAGGGTGCCAGGCAAAGATGTCCCAATTTTCCCGAAGGAATTCTCGTAGTGCAGCTTCGACATGAGGACTTAATTGTGCCCCAATGGAGGCCTTCTTTGTGGGGTCTGTTGGATGGACCTGAAATTTGACTATTTCGTCTGCTGGTTTAAAAGAGGTGGACTTGGACCTCTTATCGAGTATCACATCGTCCCTATCCACCGTGGAGCGCAGCGTAGTTAGTTCCTCTGCCGCTAGGGCTTCGGACAATGCCTCTAGGGCCAGTGCGGCTGTCTTATTTTCAGCGTGAGTCTGTATCTGGATCACTGGCGAGTGATTATCCCATTGGGTCCGGGCATTTTGAGCTTCATGTACCCGTAATGGGGTATAGCTTGGAAGATTGTGAATGCCTCTCGCCCTAACAAAGCGTGATATCCGCTACCGAATGGGGCCACTTGGAACGTGACCTCCTCGGACCTGTAATTGTCCGGTGAGCCGAACACTACATCTAGTGTGATTTTTCCTGTGCAGCATACTTCTCGACTAGGGATTATCCCTCTGAAGGTTGTGCTGCTTCGCTCAATGCGGCTCCAGTCAATTTCCATTTTTTGAAGGGTTTCCTCATAGATGAGGTTTAATCCGCTGCCGCCATCCATGAGTACCTTAGTAAGACGGAAACTGTCCACTATCGGATTGAGGACCAATGCGGTTGGTGCTCTAGCTGTTGAATTTAGGTTAAATCGCTGGCGTTGAAGGTGATAGCCGTGTCGCTCCATGGATTTGTTGTTGCTACTTGGTAGACTTTGGCGAGGCTGCGGATTGTTCGTTTCCGCATGTTATTTGATGCGAAAGTCTCGAAGACTGTTAATACCGTACTGGTACTGCTGGGTTGGTTGCCCGGGGCTAAAAAGCCTACGCCACTTTTGGCCACCTGCCGTAGTATCCAACATGCTCGAAGGCTGTGTGTTGGAGTGGCACCCTCCGTACTGTGGATTTTGCAGGGTCCGTTGAGCCATCCCTCCAGTACGGTTCCGTACCCTTTAGGGGGTTTTTGCTTTTTGGTTTTTAACCCAGGTGCTTGAGTATGAAGCACCCTTTTATTTCGGACTGGGTTTGTATTCAGGGCCGGATTGTCCCAAAACCTAGTTTCGGTTTTCCAGGCACTCTCCATCGCGCAGTATTTTTGTACGATGGTCGCTAGGTCGGCGAGGCGTGAAACTTCGCGGCGACTGATGGCGTTCATGATTCCCTTGTCCGTGCAATTGTTGCAGAAGATTGAAATCGCGCTTTCTTCACGGCAGTCCTTTATCCTGTTCATAACCGGGAGAATCGCCCGATAATAATGTCTTGTTTCGCCGGGCTCTTGCCGTATTTGAGATAGATCGCTTATGTTTGGATGGGCGGGTGGAATTAAGTTCGGAACCCCGCCCGGTCTGAGGCTCAAAGGCCAAGAAGCTTCCGGATTCGGAAGCTTGGTTTGCTGAGCGCTTTCCAACAAATCTGGTCCAATGCCTGACTTTAGGTTCAGTATTTGATTAGCGTCCGTCCCTCCGCGGGAATCCGGCATGGAGGGATCCGGAATTCGTACATAGTTGGATTTTAACATAGAAGAAGAGTCGCCGCATCGTTCCTCTTCCACGACAACGTGGTGGGTAACCTGGGGAGAGTTAATTTCTCTCAGATCGGTTTTAAGCCCAATCTGATCGTAGTCGGTGGCGACTCCCAGGGCGGCGATGCGATCCAAGAGCTCGTTTACGGAGGAGAGCTCGATCGGATCTAGCTGCTCGGCGAATTCCGAGCTGACGTGAAGATCTCTTTTAATGACTTGAGAGGTCATTGTCGGGGCGGTGGCCGAACAGGCGGTCATGAGAAAACCGCCTAGCCGGATAGTCTGGCCGGCGGCCAAAGCTCCCTTGACGACGGTACCATCTTTAAAGACGGGAAAAGGCATCCTTCCTGATGGTGAGGGCACAGAGGAACTCCCAATGAAAGCACCAATGTCGGTGTCAAAACCGGCGGTTCTCGGGTAGGGGGTCCCGAACTGTGCGTCTAGGCGGATGGTAACAGGAGACAAGGGACACGATGTTTTACCCAGGTTCGGGCCCTCTTGATGGAGGTAAAACCCTACGTCCTGCTTGATTAATATTGACGATGTGTGTTACAAGAGTGGATCTACCACGAGATCAAAGAGGCTAAACCCTAGAAGCTAGCCTATGGTATGATTGTTGTTCGTCCTATGGACTACAGCCGTCCAGTTTATATAGGCACCAGAGAGGGCCAGGGTTACACAAAGTCGGTTACAAAGGTAGGAGATCTACATATCCGTATCGCCAAGCCTGCCTTCCACGCCAAGGAAAGTCCCATCCGGACACGGGACGAAGTCTTCAATCTTCTATCTTCATAGTCTTGGAGTCCGGCCGATGATGATAGTTCGGCTATCCGGACACCCCCTAGTCCGGAACTCCCTCACTCGCATTGGTGACAAGGACAAGGTTCATGCCTATATGGTGGATATGATGCTCATCTGCGAGGAGGCTCGTTTGTCTCAGACTCAGCCACTTGATGTCTCACACATCATGTGGTGTGAGCTTCGATTTGCTTGTGTTCAACCGCAAAGTGCCTATCTATGGGCCCTATCATTTACGCTGATCTCGAAGACTTGGGAGAAGATGTTCCTGGTGAGGAGTTCCTTGCCCTGTTGGATTAGCCATGATCCCATCTGTCTACGTGTCAAACCCAACTGGGCCAACACTACTACTCGTGCCGAGGCGTCTGCTGCTAGGGCTGATGTTGATGAGGAGGATGCTGGCGCCGAGAATGTTGCTGAGGGCCATGCTGCTAGGCCTTCCCAGAGCTCCTCTATGCCTTCATGGGCCAAGAAGCTGAAGGACAAGATGAAGACTCTTTTCTGCATGCAAGCCAAGGGGCAGTACAAGACTCACGTGGCGTCCAAGGAGAGTCGTCGCCGGGACAGGAAGATCTGGCAGCTCTATGGTGAGGATGTGTCTGGCGGGTCTAAGGAGCGCATCACTCCAGAGGCCGAGTGGATGGAGAAGCAAGGCTACAGGTGGACTGATTCTGAGGAGGACGTCGAGGAGTCCATTCCTGCTGCCGAGGAGTCCGACGGAGAGGGTTGGGATGAGTTCCCTGCTGCTTGAGCCACCACTTGTGTGTAGGTGTCCTCTCTGCCTTTTTGGCGTCTCGATGCCAAAGGGGGAGAGAGTGTAGGGATTTGTAAGTCGTGTATCGTGTTCGTGTTTGGTGTGTTTATTGCTTTCTCGGTTGAACATCGATCGAACCTCGTTTTAGTTGCTTTTCCTTCATATGGTGTAAGACATATGCACTCTATCTATCTTAGCGAGCTTGTGTTATATTGTGCTATGTTTTGCTTAGATGTTAATTATCGTGCCTTTGTCTCTAAAATATAGGGGGAGTGGTGATCCTAGTATGTGTGCTATGCAGTCCAAAGCATTCATCCAGGGTGCACACATCTAGGGGGGAGCCCGTCTATATTTTGGAGAGGAGGGGTTTGCCCTTGCTCAATATTATCTTATCTATGTGCAAATCCCGTATTGTCATCAATCCACCAAAAAGGGGGAGATTGTAAGGGCATATTTATCCCTTAGGTGTTTTGGTGATTGATGACGATGCTTTTGCGGACTAATTGTGTGCCTTGAGTTTCTCAAATGCTTCATCACTAGGCACGAGACGATTCGGTGCCCCTCGGAGACTATTGAAGATGGCGTTGTTCTACGTTTCTTTTTGGTGGTATTGAGTCGTAGGAGAGCCGTACTATTAAGAGGGGGTCCGCGTCGGAAAGGTTTGGGTGGAATCAACACGTACACTTGTCCTACCTTTCCTTGCACTTTGGAGCGTCTTTCCGTTATCATAGTTGTGCACAATCCGACGGCTACTGCTGTACTTGCGGTAGTACTGCTCTAGGGAGCGGTAGTACTGCTCTAGGGAGTAGTAGTACCGCAAGAACCTGCGGTAGTACCGCTGGGGGTCACGGTAGTACCGCTCCCCTGGAGCCTTAGTACCGCATCTCCCAGGCCTAGTACTGCTCCGGTACGGTAGTAGGAGCGGATGTAATTTTTTACATCCGCGCCCACACGGTAGTACCGCTTGTCATCTTGTGATAGTACCGCTGGGAGGCCACGATAGTACCGCTCTCCTGGAGCCGTAGTACCGTGGCCCTCATACCTGTGCCGTTGCTATGCCGCGGTAGTAGGAGCGGATGTAATTTTACATCCGTGCCTCAACGGTAGTACCGCACCTCGTCTTGTGATAGTACCAGCGTCGGGTTTTTGCACTGTTTCGTTTTCAGCGAAGTAGGCATGGATGTAATTTATTTCATCCGCGCTCTTAAATGAGCTGTGGCTTACCTGCCTTTGCGGTAGTACCGCAAGGGGGAATGATAATACGCGCGAGCGGTAGTATCTGCGCTCGATCGAGCTAGTCCGGCCTCTGCTGCTGCTGCGTGGTAGTACCGTCGTCCTCCACGGTAGTACACAGCGTGGCATGTGTAATACCGACTACTGAGCGGTAGTACCGCGTGTGTCGCAGCTGAACTTGAGGATAACGGTTGGCTCTTTTCCACGACTATAAAGGTGTGTCTCCTACCTCTAGTTGACCACCTCTTCCATCTCTAAGCTCCATTGTTGCTCCAAGCTCCATTTTGGCCCGATCTCTCTCCCTAGCCAATCAAACTTGTTGATTTGCTCGGGATTGGGTGACAGGGGCCCGATCTACACTTCCACCAAGAGACATTTGATTCCCCCCACTTATCCCTTGCGGGTCTTGTTACTCTTGGGTGTTTGAGCACCCTAGACGGTTGAGGTCACCGCGGAGCCATATTCCATTGTGGTGAAGCTTCGTGGAGTCGTTGGGAGCCTCCAATTAAGTTGTGGAGATTGCCCCAACCTTGTTTGTAAAGGTTCGGTTGCCGCCTTCAAGGGCACCAATAGTGGAATCACGGCATCTTGCATTGTGCGAGGGCGTGAGGAGATTACGGTGGCCCTAGTGGCTTCTTGGGGAGCATTGTGCCTCCACACCGCTCTAACGGAGACGTACTTCCCTTCAAAAGGAAGGAACGTCGGTAACACATCCTCGTCTCCACCGGCTCCACTCTTGGTTATCCTATCCCTTTACTTGTGCTAGCTTATTTGTGTTTCTATCTTTGCTTGCTCATGTGCTTGTGTTGATTGCATCATATAGGTTGTTCACCTAGTTGCACATCTAAACAACCTTTATTATTGCAAAGTTTAAATTGGTAAAGAAAAGCTTAAAAATTGTTAGTTGCCTATTCACCCCCCCCCCCCTCTAGTCAACCATATCGATCCTTTCAAACTTGTTATATGATGTCTCATTGACGAACATTGTTTGTTGGTGATGACTAGTGGTAATGAATATGTTATTTAAACAGACTAGTTCATGATGGGTTGTTATTCTATAAAAGATAGATCTATTTAAACATGTACAGCGCCAAAATATGAAAAAAAAACATAAATTTTAGCAGTGGCGCGGGCCAAAATGTTACCAGCAGCGCTCATTTACCAGTAGCGCTCTCCATAGGCGCGCTACTAGTATCAGAAAATACCAGTAGCGCTATCCTAAACAAGCGCTACTGCTAAAAAATAGTTGTAGCGCCGTAGCAGTAGCGCGTCTGCCCACACTACTAATAGGCAAAAAACCAGCGCTACTAGTAAGGGTTTTCCTAGTAGTGACCATTGAAAACTACTCCATCTCACGTGATGATCGGACATGGTTTAGTTGATTTGGATCACGTGATCATTTAGATGACTCGAGGGACGTCTATCTAAATGGGAGTTCTTAAGTAATATGATTAATTGAACTTTAATTTATCATGAACTTAGTATTGTTAGTTTTTGCAAATTATGTTGTAGATCAATAGCTCGCGATATAGCTCCCCGTTTATTTTTGATATGTTCCTAGAGAAAAATAAGTTGATAGATGATAGTAGCAATGATGCGGACTTGGTCCGTGATCTGACGATTATCCTCATTGCTGCACAGAAGAATTATGTTCTTGATGCACCGCTAGGTGACAAACCTATTGCAGGAGTAGATGCAGACGTTATGAATGTTTGACAAAAGCTCGGTATGATGACTACTTGATAGTTTAGTGCACCATGCTTTACGGCTTAGAACCGGGACTTCAAAAACGTTTTGAACGACACGAAGCATATGGGATGTTCCAAGAGCTGAAATTGGTATTTCAGACTCATGCCCGAATCGAGAGGTATGAGACCTCCGACAAGTACTTTGCCTACAAGATGGAGGAGAATAGCTCAACTAGTGAGCATGTGCTCAGAATGTCTGAGTACTACAATCGCTTCAATCAAGTGGGAGTTAATCTTCTAGATAAGAGAGTGATCGACAGAATTCTCTAGTCACTATCACCAAGTTACTAGAACTTCGTGATGAACTATAATATGCAAGGGATGACGAAAAACGATTCTCGAGCTCTTCGTGATGCTAAAATCGATGAAGGTAGGAATCAAGAAAGAGCATCAATTGTTGATGGTTAACAAGACCACTAGTTTCAAGTAAAAGGGCAAAAGAAAGAAGGGGAACTTCAAGAAGAACGGCAAGCAAGTTGCTGCATCCATGAAGAATCCCAAAGATAGACCTAAGCCTGAAACTGAGTGCTTCTGCTGCAAAGGGAATAATCAGTGAAAGCGGTACTACCCCAAATAATTGGTGGATAAGAAGGATGGCAAAGTGAACAAAGGTATATTTGATATACAGATTATTGATGTGTACTTTAATAGTGCTCATAAGCAACCCCTCGATATTTGATATCGATTCAGTTGCTATGATTAGTAACTTGAAACAGGAGTTGCAGAATAATAGAGACTAGTTAAGGGCAAGGTGACGATGTGTGTTGGAAGTGTTTCCAAGATTGATATGATCACCATCGCACACTCCCTCTATCTTTGGGATTAGTGTTAAGCCTAAATAAATATTATTTGGTGTTTGTGTTGAGCATGAATATGATTAGATCATGTTTGTTGCAATATGGTTATTCATTTAAGTCAGAGAATAATTGTTGTTCTGTTTACTTGAATAAAACCTTCTATGGTCATACACCCAATGTGAATGGTTTATTGAATCTCGATCGTGTGATGCACATATTCATAATATTGATGCCAAAAGATGCAAAGTTAATAATGATAGTGCAACATATTTGTGGCACTGCCGTTTAGGTCATATTGGTGTAAAGCGCATGAACAAACTCCATGCTGATGGACTTTTGGAATCACTTGATTAATGAATCATTTTGATGCTTGCGAACCATGCCTCATAGGCAAGATGACTAGAACGCCGTGCTCCGGAACAATGGAGCGAGCTACTAACTTATTGGAAATAATACATACTGATGTATGCGGTCCAATGAGTGTTGAGGCTCGCGGCAGGTATCGTTATTTTCTGGCCTTCACAGATGATTTGAGCAGATATGGGTATATCTACTTGATGAAACACAAGTCTGAAACATTTGAAAAGTTCAAAGAATTTCAGAGTGAAGTGGAGAATCATCGTAACAAGAAAATAAAAGTTCCTACGATATGATCGCAGAGGTAAAATATTTGAGTTACGAGTTAGGCCTTCAGTTAAAACAATGTGAAATAGTTTCACTACTCACACCACTTGGAACACCACAGCGTAATGGTGTGTCCGAACGTCGTAACCTTACTTTATTAGATTTGGTGCGATCTATGATGTCTCTTACTGATTTACCACTGTCATTTTGGGGTTATGCATTAGAGACAGCTGCATTCACGTTAAATAGGGCACCATCTAAATCTGTTGAGACGACGCCGTATGAACTGTGGTTTGGCAAGAAACCTAAGCTGTCGTTTCTTAAAGTTTGGGACTGCGTTGCTTATGTGAAAAATTTTCAACATGATAAGCTCGAACCCAAATCGGAGAAGCAAGTCTTCATAGGACACCCCAAAAGAAACTATTGGGTACACCTTCTATCACAGATCCGAAGGCAGGAAATTCGTTGCTAAGAATGGATCTTTTCTGGAGAAGGAGTTTCTCTCGAAACAAGTGAGTGGGAGGAAAGTAGAACTTGATGAGGTAATTTTACTTTCTCCCGAATTGGAAATTAGTTCATCACAGAAATCAGTTCCAGTGATGCCTACACCAATCAGTGAGGAAGCTAATGATGATGATCACGAAACTTCAGATCAAATTACTACCGAACCTCGTAGGTCAACCAGAGTACGGTCCGCACCAGAGTGGTATGGTAATCTGGTTCTGAAAGTCATGTTACTAGACCATGACGAACCTACGAACTATGAGAAAGCGATGATGAGCCCAGATTCCGCAAAATGGCTTGAGGCCATGAAATCTAAGATAGGATCCATGTATGAGAACAAAGTATGGACTTTGGAGGACTTGCCCAATGATCGGCAAGCCATTGAGAATAAATGGATCTTCAAGAGGAAGACGGACGCTGATAGTAGGTATACTATCTACAAAGCTCGAATTGTCGCAAAAGGTTTTCTGCGATGAGATTTTCTCACTCGTATCGATGCTTAAGTCTATCTGGATCATGTTAGCAATTGTCGCATTTTTGAAATCTGGCAAATGGATGTCAAAACTGCATTCCTTAATGGATTTATTAAAGAAGAATTGTATGTGATGCAACCAAAAAGGTTTTGTCGATCCTAAAGGTGCTAACAAAATATGCAAGCTCCAGCGATCCATCTATGGACTGGTGCAAGCATCTCGGAGTTGGAATATACGCTTTGATGAGTTGATCAAAGCATATAGTTTTATACAGACTTGTTGTGAAGCCTGTATTTACAAGAAAGTGAGTGGGAGCCATACAACCTTTCTGATAAGTATATGTGAATGACATATTGTTGATCGGAAATGATGTAGAATTTTCTGGAAAGCATAAAGGAGTATTTGAAAGGAGTTTTTTCAAAGAAAGACCTCAGTGAAGTTGCTTACATATTGGGCATCAAGATCTATAGAGATAGATCAAGACGCTTGATAAGATTTTCAATGAGTACATGCCTTGATAAGATTTTGAAGGAGTTCAGAATGGATCAGCAAAGAATTAGTTCTTGCTTGAGTTGTAAGGTATGAAGTTGAGCAAGACTCAAAACCCGACCACGACAGAAGATAGAAAGAGAATGAAAGCCATTCCCTATGCCTCAGCCATAGGTTCTATGAAGTATGCCAAGCTGTATACCAGATCTATTGTGTACCTTGCCATAAGTTTGGCAAGGGGGTACAATAGTGATCTAGGAGTAGATCACTGGACAGCGGTCAAAATTATCCTTAGAGGACTAAGGAAATATTTCTCGGTTATGGAGGTGACAAAGAGTTCGTCGTAAAGAGTTACGTCGATGCAAGCTTTTATACCGATCCAGACGACTCTACGTCTCAATCTGGATACATATTGAAAGTGGGAGCAATTAGCTAGAGTAGCTCCATGCAGAGCAATGTAGACATGGAAATTTGCGAAATACTTACGGATCTGAATATGGCAGACCCGTAGACTAAAACTTCTCTCACATGCAAAACAAGATCACACCTTATTACTCTTGGGTGTTAATCACATAAGCGATGTGAACTAGATTACTGACTCTAGTAAACCCTTTGAGTGTTGATCACATGGCTATGTGAACTATGGGTGTTAATCACATGGTGATGTGAACTATTGGTGTTAAATCACATGGCGATGTGAACCAGATTATTGACTCTAGTACAAGTGTGAGACTGAAGGAAATATGCCCTAGAGGCAGTAATAAAGTTGTTATTTATATTTCCTTATATCATGATAAATGTTTATTATTCATGCTAGAATTGTATTAACCAGAAACTTGATACATGTGTGGACACATAGACAAAACAAGGTGTCCCTAGTATGCCTCTACTTGACTAGCTCGTTAATCAAAGATAGTTAAGTTTCCTAACCATAGACATGAGTTGTCATTTGATGAACGGGATCACATCATTAGAGAATGATGTGATGGACAAGACCCATCCGTTAGCTTAGCATTATGAACTATAAGTTTTATTGCTATTGCTTACTTCATGACTTATACATATTCCTTTGACTATGAGATTATGCAACTCCCGAATACTAGAGGAACACTTAGTTTGCTATCAAACGTCACAACGTAACTAGGTGATTATAAAGATGCTCTACAGGTGTCTCCGAAGGTGTTTGTTGGGTTGGCATAAATCGAGATTAGGATTTGTCACTCCGTGTTTCGAAGAGGTTTCTCTGGGCCCTCTCGGTAATGCACATCACTATAAGCCCTGCAAGCAATGTGACTAATGAGTTAGTTGCAGGATGATGCATTGCGAAACGAGTAAAGAGACTTTGTCGGTAACGAGATTGAACTAGGTATGATGATACCGATGATTGAATCTCGGGCAAGTAACAGACCTACGCCAAAGGTAATAACGTATGTTGTTATGCGGTTTGACCGATAAAGATCTTCCTAGAATATGTAGGAACCAATATGAGCATCCAGGTTCCGATGTTGGTTATTGACCGGATATGTGTCTCGGTCATGTCTACATAGTTCTCGAACCAGTAGGGTCAGCACGCTTAACGTTCGATGACGATTTGTATTAAAGAGTTATGTGATTTGATGACCGAAGATTGTTCGGAGTCCCGGATGAGATCACGGAAATGACGAGGAGTCTTGAAATGGCCGAGACGTAAATATTCATATATTGGAAAGCTATATTCGGACATCGGAAAGGTTCCGAGTGATTCGGGTATTTTTTCGGAGTACCGGGGAGTTACGGGAATTCACCGGAGGAAGTATTGGGCCTCATGGGCCTAGTGGTGGAAGAGAGAAGGCAGGCCAAGGAGTGGCGCGCGCCCCCTAGCCCAAACCGAATTGGACTAGGGGGCCGGGCCCCCTTTCCTTCTCTTCTCCCCTCTCCTTCCTTCTTCTCCTTGTTGGACTAGAAAAGGGGGGAGTTTATTCCTACTTGGAGTAGGAGTCCCCCCCTTGGGTGCGCCTCCTCTTGGCCGGCCTCCTCCCCCCTCCCTCCTTTATATACGTGGGGAGGGGGGCACCCAAAGACACACAAGTTGATCTCTTAGCCGTGTGCGGTGCCCCCTCCACAGTTACACACCTCGGTCATATCGTCATAGTGCTTAGGCGAAGCCCTGTGCCGGTAACATCATCATCACCGTCGCCACGCCGTCGTGCTGACGGAACTCTCCCTCGACCTCAACTGGATCAAGAGTTCGTGGGACGTCATCGAGCTGAACGTGTGCTGAACACGGAGGTGCCCTACGTTCGGTACTTGGATCGGTCGGATCGTGAAGACGTTCGACTACATCAACCGCGTTACTAAACGCTTCCGCTTTCGGTCTACGAGGGTACGTGGACACACTCTCCCCGATAGTTTCTATGCCTTTCCTAGATAGATCTTGCGTTATCATAGGTAAATTTTTTGAAATACTACATTCCCCGACAGCCCGAGCCGCCGTGGCCGCGCCACCCGTCGCTGTGGCGCCCTCCTCCACCCCGGCGGCCCTGGCGCCTCTCCTCCACCCAGCGGCTGCCCGCCGCTCGCGCCCTTCTCCACCCGGTCACCCTGGCGACCCTCTCCTACACCCCAGCCGCCTGCCTCTCGGCGCCCTCCTCCACCCCGGTGGCCCTGGCGCCCCTCTCCTCCACCCCCGCGCCAGCCCCGTCGCTCCGGCGACCCCTTCTCCGGTGAGACCTTTTTTTTTCTTTTTATTAGATTTAGTTTAGGTTTAGTTTAATTTAGGCTTTGTTTAGGTTTGGTTTACTTTAGGTTTTGTTTCTGTTTTTTAAGTTTTGGTTTACATTTAAGAATAAAATAGAAAGATGAAAAAAAGAAGTAAAAGAAGAAGAGGAAGAAAAAGAAGAAGAGGAAGAAGATAAAAAAAAAAGAACAATAAGTAGTAGAAGAAGAAGAATATGATGATGATGAAAAAAAGAAGTAGAAGTAGAAGATGGAAAAAAGAAGTAGGAAAAGGGGGTGCCCGGGGACGAGCGGGTTAGGGGGTTCCTCGGCATCGATGGAACCCTAAATAGCAAGTATCGTTGGTGCGAGATACATGTGGCCGTTGGTGTCGAACACTACATCCACGCCCCACAAGTGATGCCGGCGCCCGGCGTCCCGCAACAAAAGTTGTCGGGGTCGATTGTGGTTGAACACCTTTGCAAATTTGTCTTGCAGTCTCTTCGATGACGATTAAAAGTCAAATGTTGAAACTTGAAACACCCAAACTGACTCTAGTCGGTTTGGTTGTTTGAAGTTTCAAAACTTGGCTTTAATCCTCATCGCATAGGCTACTAGACAAATTCGCCAAGGTGTTCGACCGTCATCGGCCCCTAGAACTATTGTTGCACACGGGACGCCGGGCGCCGGCGTCACTTGTGGGATGTGGATCTAGTGTTTAACGTCGAGAGCCACATGTATCTCGCACCGATGATACTTGCTATTTAAGGTTCCATCAACGTTGAGGAACCCCCTAACCTGCTCGTCCGGTTGTAAATATTTAGTTAGTTTGACGAAAAAAAAAACAAAATAGCTATGTTACTCTTCTTTCGATTTAAATGTGCAGTTTTTTCGTCGCTGCGAGGGTCTAGTGTTCGACGAGCTCCGCCCCTGCGTTCGTGGGTGAGCACAAATGACATCTCCTCCTCCCCCTTCATTTGCTCTTTTCCGGTCTTCGTGCTGATGAAACTTGCTAGCTATAGGTGTCTTCAATCATCAGTATGCGTGACCACTATGCGTCTCCTGTTTGAAAGGGTTACATCTATAAATATGCACGTATTTGCATATTTATAACCATTATTCTTTTGAATTGTACAACGTTATCCATGGATAGCCCAAGAATGTGTAGATTGGGTTCGTTTTCCCATATGCTCTGCTCCGGATCCGATGCAGAATTTCGTCAGTGCCTCCCTATTGTTCTCTGGGTACACATTATCTCTGCTTATTTCCGAGACGTGTATCAGGAGAACAGCGGGAAATCTTGACGAAATTTTACGTCGGATCTGGAGTAAACATGGGAAACGAACAATCTCTGAATACTTAGTTGGGATTAGGACCTATATTTACCTATTAGCGTCTAGGTTGCATGGACCTAATAAAAGTGACAAACTCCATTAACTGATGAATATATATATATATGCTGATATATATATATATATATATATATATATATATATATATATATATATATATATATATATATATATTCTTATGTGTCCAGTAGATAGGCAAGATGAGTGATCATACGTGGATGTGCACTGGTCACACTAGTCAGAAAGACATGACCATTGAATGGTTAACAAAAACCAAGGGGTTTCTGAGAGCCACATTTGCAAATGGCTAGAGGACAACATGGTGCCCCTGTGTCGGGTGCAACAATTGGCACAAAGAGGACACAGGATGAAATGGGCAAACACCTGCAGAAGAGGGGTTTTACGCCACATTATACGGTGTGGACATTTCATGGCGAGTCTGCCCAATGTGCCAGAGCTGAGGTGCTTCGTCGTCGCACCGACAAGCATGGTACCGCGATGCAAGACATAGTGCAAGACTTTGATGATGCTCGGGACTCGGACAATGAGATGGAGGAATCTGCAAAGGCCTTCAATGAAATGTTGGAGTCTTCAAAACGTCCTCTCCACAAGCACACTGAGCTTTGTCAGCTGGATGCCATCTCACAAATAATGGCTCTGAAGGCTCAATTCAACTTGAGAAGAGAATGCTACGACACAATGATGGCAGTATTTGGACGTTTTCTACCCAAAGGCCATGTACTACCTGCAAACCTGTACCAGTCAGACAAAATCCTCCGTTCTCTTAAGATGCCCTATGAGAAGATACATGCCTGTGAGAAAGGATGTGCCTTATCTAGGCTTCAGTATGCGGACTTGAACTATTGTCCCATTTGCAAGTCATCCAGGTATGCTGTGATAGACAACGGTATGGGTGAGAAGACGCAGACCAAAATCCCCGTTAATGTTCTTTGGTATATGCCAATCTTACCAAGACTTCAATGTTTTTTCATGGTCAAAGAGACGGCCAGACAGATGACATGGCACAAAATAGGCAAAAGAACCCAACTAGATGCAGATGGGAAGCTGATGATGGCGCACACATCGGACGGTGAAGCATGGAAGCGCTTCGATGCATTACATGATGAGAAAGCAGCAGATCCGAGGCATCCTCGAGTCGACGTCAACACGGATGGGTTCAGTGTGTTTGGTCTGACGGCAGCCCAATACAGTTGTTGGCCCGTATTTGTCTTTCCACTCAATCTCCCCCCCCTCCCCCCGGACAGATTATGCAAAGAAAGAACATTTTCCTAACGTTGATAATTCCAGGGCCCAATTATCCGGGGAAGAATATGAATGTGTACATGCAACCACTGACGGACGAATTGCAAGAATCCTGGGATAATGGGTTCAAGACATACGACGCCTTTAGCAAACGGAACTTCATAATGCATCTCTGGTACATGTACTAGACGCATGACTTGCCGGCGTATGCGCTATTCGTTGGCTGGTGTGTGCATGGAAGGTTCCCGTGCCCCACATGCAAGGGAGCTCTTGAGTTTCTTTGGCTTCAGGCCGGTCGCAAGTTTTCTTGCTTCGACATGCATAGACAGTTCCTGGATCCTCGCCATAAGTTCAGGAAAGACAAGAAGAACTTCATCAAAGGTAGAGTTGTCAAAAACTCTGCACCACCTACGTTGACAGGCCAAGAGACCCTGGATCAGTTGAACGCTCTTGAGCCAGATCCAGAGCGCCCAGGGTATTTCAAGGGGTATAATTCGAAACACGCTTGGACTCACAAGACATGCTTGTGGGATCTGCCTTACTTCAAAGATTTCCTTTGCCCACACAACAATGACGTGATGCACTCTGAGAAGAATATCGCCGAGGCACTTTTTGGTACATTGTTCAGCATAGATGGGAAGTCAAAGGATAATACTAAGGCTAGAGTCGATCTGGAGGCGCTATGTGATAGACCGTTACAAAACATGAAAGAACCGAAAGGAAAGCAGAACTGGACGAAGTCAAAGACATGGTTCAATCTTGGAAGGCCAGTTCTGAGGGAAATTATCTTGTGGGTGCAACAGAAGTTGATGTTCCCCGATGGGTATGCATCGAATCTAAAGAGGGGAGCGAGTCTTGATAAATTGAAGATATTTGGTCTCAAGAGTCATGATTGGCACATATGGATTGAGCGGGTAATGCCGCTCTAACTAGCTATGCGGAGGCATCCCTCCGCAGCTAGCTTCTTAGAGGGACTATCGCCGTTTAGGCGAGGGAAGTTTGAGGCAATAACAGGTCTGTGATGCCCTTAGATGTTCTGGGCTGCACGCGCGCTACACTGATGTATTCAACGAGTATATAGCCTTGGCCGATAGGCTCGGGTAATCTTCGGAAATTTCATCGTGATGGGGATAGATCATTGCAATTGTTGTTCTTCAACGAGGAATGCCTAGTAAGCGCGAGTCATCAGCTCACGTTGACTACGTCCCTGCCCTTTGTACACACCGCCCGTCGCTCCTACCGATTGAATGGTCTGGTGAAGTGTTCGGATCGCGGCGACGGGGGCGGTTCGCCGCCCCCGACGTCGCGAGAAGTCCATTGAACCTTATCATTTAGAGGAAGGAGAAGTCGCAACAAGGTTTCCGTAGGTGAACCTGCCGAAGGATAATTGTCGTGACCCTGACCAAAATATACCACGCACGCATCATCCAATCCCTTGTGGATTGGATGATGGAAAAACCAGCAAGCAGCAAGCGTAGTTAGAAAAGTTGCCGTAGCGCGCCCTACGGAGTTGTACAAAGTCAGCAACCGTTTTGTGGCTTCATCCCTGAGAATGAATGGCTAGTACTGGCAGAGGTGAGCTATTTCTTCTGTGTTCTTTGTGAAGGAAATATGCCCTAGAGGCAATAATAAAGTTACTATTTATTTCCTTATATCATGATAAATGTTTATTATTCATGCTAGAATTGTATTAACCGGAAACATAATAAATGTGTGAATACATAGACAAACAGAGTGTCACTAGTATGCCTCTACTTGACTAGCTCGTTAATCGAAGATGGTTATGTTTCCTAACCATAGACATGAGTTGTCATTTGATTAACGGGATCACATCATTAGGAGAATGATGTGATTGACTTGACCCATTCCGTTAGCTTAGCACTTGATCGTTTAGTATGTTGCTATTGCTTTCTTCATGACTTATACAAAGTTCCTGCAACTATGAGATTATGCAACTCCCATTTACCGGAGGAACACTTTGTGTGCTACCAAACATCACAACGTAACTGGGTGATTATAAAGGTACTCTCTGGTGTCTCCAAAAGTATATGTTGAGTTGGCATAATTGAGATTAGGTTTTGTCCTCCGATTGTTGGAGAGGTATCTCGGGCCTTCTCGGTAATACTCATCACCTAAGCCTTGCAAGTATTGTAACTAATGAGTTAGTTATGAAATGATGTATTACGGAGCGAGTAAAGAGACTTGCGATAGCGAGATTGAACTAGGTATTGGATACCGACGATCGAATCTCGGGCAAGTAACATACCGATGACAAAGGAACAACGTATGTTGTTATGCGGTTTGACCGATAAAGATCTTCGTAGAAAATGTAGGAACCAATATGAACATCCAGGTTGCACTATTGGTTATTGACCGAGAATAGTTCTAGGTCATGTCTACATAGTTCTCGAACCCATAGGGTCCGCACGCTTAACGTTACGATGACAGTTTTATGAGTTTTGATGTACGAAGTTTGTTGAGTCCGGATGTGATCACGGACATGACGAGGAGTCTCGAAATGGTCGAGACATAAAGATTGATATATTGGAAGCCTATGTTTGGACTTGGAATAGTTCGGGTGAAATCGGATTTTACGGAACACGAGGGTTACGGAACCCTCCGGGGTTAATGGGCCTTAGCGGGCCATGAGGGAGAAGAGGAGGGCGGCCAGGGCAGGCCGTCGCCCCTCCCCTAGTCCGAATAGGACAAGGAAGGGGGCGGCACCCCCTCCTCTTCCCTCCCCAAGTCCTAATCCAACTAGGTGGGGGAGTCCTACTCGGTGGGAGTAGGACTCCTCCGCGCCCTCCTCCTAGGGCCGGCCGCACCCCTTGCTCCTTATATATCTGGGGCAGGGGCACCTAGAACACACAAGTTGATCTACGGATCGTTCCTTAGCCGTGTCGGTGCCCCCTCCACCATATTCCACCTCGGTCATATCGTCGCGGAGTTTAGGCGAAGCCCTGCGCGATAGAGCATCATCATCGCCACCTGCGCCGTCGTCTTGACGGAACTCATCCCGACACCCTGCTGGATCGGAGTCCGGGGATCGTCATCGAGCTGAGCGTGTGCTGAACACGGAGGTGCCGTCGTTCGGTACTTGGATAGGTCGGATCGTGACGACGTCGACTACATCAACAGCGTTGTCATAATGCTTCCGCTTCGGTCTCACGGTACATGGACACACTCTCCCTCTCGTTGCTATGCATCACCATGATCTTGCGTGTGCGTAGGAAATTTTTGAAATTACTACGTTCCCCAACAGTGGTATCGAGCCCGGTTTATGCGTTGATGTTATATGCGAGTAGAACACAAGTGAGTTGTGGGCGATACAAGTCATCTGCTTACCAGCATGTCATACTTTGGTTCAGCGGTATTGTGAGATGAAGCGGCCCGGACCGACATTACGCGTGCGCTTCGCGAGACTGGTTTCACCGCTCTGAGCACTCGTTGCTTAAAGGTGGTGGCGGGTGTCTCTCTCTCACTTTAGCTGAATCGAGTGTGGCTCGCCGGTCCTTGCGAAGGTTAAAACAGCACTAACTTGCGAACTATCGTTGTGGTTTTGATCGTAGGTAAGAATGGTTCTTGCTCAGCCCGTAGCAGCCACGTAAAACTTGCAACAACAAAGTAGAGGGCGTCTAACTTGTTTTTGCAGGGCATGTTGTGATGTGATATGGTCAAGGCGTGATGCTATATTTTATTGTATGAGATGATCATGTTTTGTAACCGAGTTATCGGCAATGGCAGGAGCCATATGGTTGTCGCTTTATTGTATGAAATGCAAACGCCATGTAATTGCTTTACTTTATCACTAAGAGGTAGAGATAGTCGTAGAAGCAATAGTTGGCGAGGCGACAACGATGCTACGATGGAGATCAAGGTGTCGCGCGGTGGCGATGGTGATCATGATGGTGCTTCGGAGATAGAGATCACAAGCACAAGATGATGATGGCCATATCATATCACTTATATTGATTGCATGTGATGTTTATCCTTTATGCATCTTATCTTGCTTTGATTGCGGTAGCATTTTAAGATGATCTCTCACTAAAATTATCAAGAAGTGTTCTCCTGAGTATGCACCATTGCCAAAGTTAAGTAGTGCCAAGACACCACGTGATGATCGGGTGTGATAAGCTCTACGTCCATCTACTATGGGTGCAAGCCAGTTTTGCACACGCAGAATACTCAGGTTAAACTTGACGAGCCTAGCATATGCAGATATGGCCTCGGAACACGGAGACCGAAAGGTTGAGCGTGAATCATATAGTAGATATGATCAACATAGTGATGTTCACCATTGAAAACTACTCCATCTCACGTGATGATCGGTTATGGTTTAGTTGATTTGGATCACGTGTTCACTTAGATGACTAGAGAGATGTATGTCTAAATGGGAGTTCTGAAGTAATATGATTAATTGAACTTAAAATTATCATGAACTTAGCACCTGATAGTATTTTGCTTATCTATGTTTGTTGTAGATAGATGGCTCGTGCTGTTGTTCCGTTGAATTTTAATGCGTTCCTTGAGAAAGCAAAGTTGAAAGATGATGGTAGCAATTACGGATGGGTCCGTAACTTGAGGATTATCCTCATTGCTACCGAGAAGAATTACGTCCTGGAAGCACCGTTGGGTGCCAGGCCTGCTAGAGAACAACGCCCGAAGTTGTGAGCGTCTGGCGAGCAAAGTGATGACTACTCTATAGTTCAGTGTGCCATGCTTTACGGCTTAGAACCGGGTCTTCAACGACGTTTTGAGCGTCATGGAGCATATGAGATGTTCTAGGAGTTGAAGTTAATATTTCAAGCAAATGCCGGATTGAGAGATATGAAGTCTCCAATAAGTTCTATAGCTGCAAGATGGAGGAGAATAGTTACATCGGTGAGCATATACTCAAAATGTCCGGGTATAATAATCACTTGATTCAACTGGGAGTTAATCTTCCAGATGATAGTGTCATTGACAAAATTCTCCAATCACTGCCGCCAAGCTACAAGAGCTTCGTGATGAACTATAATATGCAAGGGATGAACAAGACACTTCCCGAGCTCTTCGCAATGCTAAAAGCTGCGGAGGTAGAAATCAAGAAGGAGCATCAAGTGTTGATGGTCAACAAGACCACTAGTTTCAAGAAAAAGGGCAAAGGGAAGAAGAAGGGGAACTTTAAGAAGAACAACAAGCAAGTTGCTGCTCAAGAAAAGAAACCCAAGTCTGGACCTAAGCCTAAAACTGAGTGCTTCTACTGCAAGCAAGCTGGACACTGGAAGCGGAACTGCCCCAAGTATTTGGCGGATAAGAAGGATGGCAAGGTGAACAAAGGTATATGTGATATACATGTTATTGATGTGTACCTTACTAGAGCTCGCAGTAGCACCTGGGTATTTGATACTGGTTCTGTTGCTAATATTTGCAGCTCGAAACAGGGACTATGGAATAAGCGAGCACTGGCCAAGGACGAGGTGACGATGCGCGTGGGAAACAGTTCCAAAGTCAATGTGATCGCGGTCGGCACGCTACCTCTACATCTACCTTCGGGATTAGTTTTAGACCTAAATAATTGTTATTTGGTGCCAGCGTTGAGCATGAACATTATATCTGGATCTTGTTTGATGCGAGACGGTTATTCATTTAAATCAGAGAATAATGGTTATTCTATTTATATGAGTAATATCTTTTATGGTCATGCACCCTTGAAGAGTGGTCTATTCTTATTAAATCTCGATAGTAGTGATACACATATTCATAATGTCGAAGCCAAAAGATGCAGAGTTGATAATGATAGTGCAACTTATTTGTGACACTGCCGTTTAGGTCATATCGGTGTAAAACGCATGAAGAAACTCCATACAGATGGACTTCTGGAACCACTTGATTATGAATCACTTGGTATTTGCGAACCGTGCCTCATGGGCAAGATGACTAAAACACCGTTCTCCGGTTCTATGGAGAGAGCGACAGATTTGTTGGAAATCATACATACAGATGTATGTGGTCCGATGAACATTGAAGCTCGTGGCGGATATCGTTATTTTCTCCCCTTCACAGATGATTTAAGCAGATACGGGTATATATCTACTTAATGAAGCATAAATCTGAAACATTTGAAAAGTTCAAAGAATTTCAGAGTGAAGTTGAAAATCATCGTAACAAGAAAATAAAGTTTCTACGATCTGATCGTGGAGGAGAATATTTGAGTTCTGAGTTTGGTCTACATTTGAAACAATGCGGAATAGTTTAGCAACTCACGCCACCTGGAACACCACAGTGTAATGGTGTGTCGAGCGTCGTGTCGTACTTTACTAGATATGGTGCGATCTATGATGTCTCTTACCGATTTACCGCTATCGTTTTGGGGTTATGCTTTAGAGGCGGCTGCATTCACGTTAAATAGGGCACCATCAAAATCCGTTGAGGCGACACCTTATGAACTATGGTTTGGCAAGAAACCAAAGTTGTCGTTTCTGAAAGTTTGGGGTTGCGATGCTTATGTGAAAAGCTTCAACCTGATAAGCTTGAACCCAAATCGGAAAATGTGTCTTCATAGGATACCCAAAGGAGACAATTGGGTATACCTTCTATCACAGATCCGAAGGCAAGACATTAAATCGCTAAGAATGGATCCTTTCTAGAGAAGGAGTTTCTCCGAAAGAAGTGAGTGGGAGGAAAGTAGAACTTGATGAGGTAACAGTACCAGCTCCCTTATTGGAAAGTAGTTCATCACGTAAATCGGTTCTGTGACACCTACACCAGTAAGTGAGGAAGTTAATGATGATGATCATGAAACTTCAGATGAAGTTATTCTTGAACCGTAGATCAACCAGAATAAAATCCGCACGAGTGGTGCGGTAATCCTATTACGGAAATCATGCTACTAGATCATGGTGAACCCACGAACTATGAAGAAGCGATGGTGAGCCCAGATTCCATAAAATGGCTTGAAGCCATGAAATCTGAGATGGGATCCATGTATGAGAACAAAGTGTGGACTTTGGTTGACTTGCCCGATGGTCGGCAAGCAATAGAGAATAAATGGATTTTCAAGAAGAAGACTGACGCTGACGGTAATGTTACTGTTTACAAAGATCGACTTGTTGCAAAAGGTTTTCGACAAGTTCAAGGAGTTGACTACGATGAGACCTTCTCACCCGTTGCGATGCTTAAGTCTGTCCGAATCATGTTAGCGATCGCCGCATTTTATGATTATGAAATATGGCAGATGGATGTCAAAACTGCATTTCTGAATGGATTTTTGGAAGAAGAGTTGTATATGATGCAACCGGAAGGTTTTTGTCGAACCTAAGGGAGCTAACAAAGTGTGCAAGCTCCAACGATCAATCTATGGTCTGGTGCAAGCCTCTCGGAGTTGGAATAAACGCTTTAATAGTGTGATCAAAGCATATGGTTTTATACAGACTTTTGGAGAAGCCTGTATTTACAAGAAAGTGAGTGGGAGCTCTGTAGCATTTCTAATATTATATGTGGACGACATATTGTTGATTGGAAATGATATAGATTTTCTGGATAGCATAAAAGGATACTTGAATAAAAGTTTTTCAATGAAGGAGCTCGGTGAAGCTGCTTACATATTGGGCATCAAGATCTATAGAGATAGATCAAGACGCTTGATTGGACTTTCACAATGCACATACCTTGATAAAGTCTTGAAAAGGTTCATGTCCGAAGAGGCGGCACGCGTCTCCGGGGTGTGGCCCCCCTCACGGACGGCGATGACACGGTAGTAGACGTTCCAGAGTTAGGCGGGACGGGGGCCCTGGGGGGTAGCAATGCCACCGGAGCGTCGTACCGGGCCCTCATACATGCGGGGTGGTGTTGTGGCATGTCCGAAGAGGCGGCACGCGTCTCCGGTGCGTGGCCCCCCTCACGGACGGCGGCGCCGCCGACACCTGGAGGGGGGAAACGGACGCGTCGGGTCTACACGGAGTGGATGTAGCTGTGGGTTTGGCCCGGATGTTGCTCCCTGGTGTCCCTATGGGCCAAACTGACTCAACCGAGTGGAGAGGTCCACTGGTCAAAGCCCGTCCGTGGGAAGTCAAAGGGCTAGACCTCGTGGTCAACCGCTCCAGGGTTAGGCGGGACGGGGGCCTTGGGGGGTAGCAATGCCACCGGGCGTCGTCATCGGCCCTCATACATGCGGGGTGGTGTTGTGGCATGTCCGAAGAGGCGGCACGCGTCTCCGGTGCGTGGCCCCCCTCACGGACGGCGCCGCCGCCGGCACGTGGAGGGGGGAAACGGACGCGTCGGGTCTACACGGAGTGGATGTAGCTGTGGGTTTGGCCCGAATGTTGCTCCCGGGTGTCCTTATGGGCCGAACTGACACAACCGGGTGGAGAGGTCCACTGGTCAAAGCCCGTCCATGGGAAGTCAAAGGCCTAGATCTCGTGGTCAACCGCTCGAGGGTTAGGCGGACCAGGGGACCCTGGGGGTAACAATGCCACGGGCGTCGTGACCGGGCCCTCATACATGCGCGGGTGGTGTTGTGGCATGTCGAAGAGGCGGCACGCGTCTCGGTCGTGGCCCCCCCTCACGGACGGCGCCGCCCGCCCGGCACTGGAGAAGCAGACGCGTCGGGTCTACACGGAGTGGATGTAGCTGTGGGTTTGGCCGGATGTTGCCCCGGTGTCCCTATGGGCGGCCCGGCACACAACGGGTGGAGAGGTCCATGGTCAAAGCCCGTCCGTGGGAAGTCAAAGGGCTAGATCTCGTGGTCAACCGCTCGAGGGTTAGGCGGGAGGGGCCACAGGGGTAGCAACGCATGCCGAGCGTCGTGCAGGGCCCTCATACATGCGGGGTGTGTTGTGGCATGTCGAAGAGGCGCGCGCGTCTCGGGCGTGGCCCCCCCTCACAGACGGCGCGCCGCCCGGCACCTCGAGGGGGAAGCGGTAGTAGACGGATCGAGCACTCGCATAGTTACGGATCGGGCACTCGATAGCGGTACCCCTCGATCAGTTGCTCTCCTATGTATCACCTTTCATGAGACCATAGAAAATATTTATATCATAAAGAAATGTTGCCCCCCTCAATTTATTTCGAAATATTTTAACACAATGTTCATTTTTTGTTAGTACAATTTAGCAAATATTTATATAATAAAGAAATGTTGCTGACCATAGAAAAAATTCGGTTCAGAAAAAAATATAATTATAATTATATACGATGTATTATTTTTAATATAATTATATATCATGCATCATTCAAATAAAAAAATATGCCTACGGCTAAGCCGTCGGCATAGGTGCCACGTGGCGACCTCAGCTGTGCCAACGGCTTAGCAGTCGGCATAGGAAACCCTTATCCACTCGGAGCGACCAGTGCAGCTAGCCACTCGTTGTTTCTACCCCACCCCGACCAGCGCGTCGCCACCGCACCCCCCGAACCCGGCCTGCGCCGCCCCCCCACCCCGACCTGCCGCCGCCGACGCCTCCCTGCCCGCCAAGACCTCCCCTCCCCGCACACCCTCCCCTGCCGCCCAGACTCTAGTCGAGCCGCACCTCCACCCCATGGTCGCTGCCCGGCCTTCTACCGACCCGCCGCTGCCCGGCCTCTCCGCCCGACCAGCGCGCCCAGCCTCCCGACCCAGCAGCTGCTGCAGCAGCTGGTCGCATGCCCAGCCTCCCGACCCAGCGGCTGTTGCAGCTGGTCGCGACTCCGGCCGGCCCGTCCCTCCGTCCCGACCGCCCCTGCCTCACCACCACCTCCACCGCGCGCCCCTGCCCGCCCCTCTCGGTGAGCAACTTTTTTCTTCATTTTTTTTTTCATTTTTTTGCTACTGTTGCATGGATGAATGAATGCATGGATGGATGTTGGATGTTAGATGGATGTTAGATGTTAGATGTTGGATGTTGGATGTTGGATGTTTGATGTTAGATGGATGTTAGATATTGGATGTTGGATGTTGGATTTTTATCATGATGATCTTGTCATTTGAGTTGTGCTCCAAAATTGGTATAAGATGAGTCGTTATTTTTATGATGATGATCTTGTCGAAAAAATTGAACCGGACAAAATTGGACACTTGACAAAAATTGAACCGGACAAAATTGGACAGTTGACAAAATTGAACCGAACAAAATTATGATATGATGAGTGGTTATTTAATCATGATGATCTTGCTAAAAAAAATTGAAGGACAAATTTTGACACTTGACGAAACATGATTTTTTTTTCATAGTTAAAAGTATCAATGCTTAATGTGATGTGATGACCTAATTTTTTTTCACTCGGTGTAATTAACAGGATTTGTGGTGTTCCATCTTCGTGGAGTGATAAATCGGCGTTGGAGGTGTTGGTCCAGGATCGTCCCTCTCCTTTGATCGACTACATCGGAGGGTGAGCAACAATTCCATGACCTCGTCCACTTTTTTCCATGTCACTAGATTGAATTTTCACATCAAGTCGCGTAACCTAGGTCTCCCGTCCGAAAGGGTTGCATCGATAAATATGCATTCAATTGCATATTTATCACCGCAGCTCTTCGGATTGTCAACGCTTTCCACGGACAGCGAGGATGTGTAGATTAGATGCGTTGTTCATGCTCTACCCGTTCCGAGACAGGATTTTGGCGGCGCCTTCCCTGTTGTTCTCCGGATGCACATTCTCTCGGCATTTTGCCGACACGTGTATTAGGAGAACAGCGGGGAGGTGCTGCCGAAATTGTCTCGGAATGGGGTAGAGCATGGACTGTACTCAATCTACACATTCTCGGGTGGGATTAGGACCCATCTTTACCTATTAGAGATGTAGGTGGATTAAATGTCGTTTCTCGTCAACCTTGTAAAAAATAAAATATTGATGTGGGTAATTTAAATGAATCCTTAATTTTGTTGTGTGGCTTCCAATAAAGCAGAGATGGCAGATAATCAGTGGATGTATAGTGGTTTTTTCCGTCGGAATCAAGTAACAACAGAGTGGGTCGAGAAAACTGATGTGTTTTTGAAAGAGATATTCCTTAGTCCAATGAGGATGGTGCCAGAATGCCCGTGTGCCAAATGTGAGAGACGTATCCGCAGAGATAAGAGTGCGATGACTAAGAACCTTCGCACGAATGGATTTATGCCCAACTTTAATATGCCAATAAACTTTGCCCAGCTGGACCGTGGTAGAGAGGAAATGATACAACAACGCGTCGCTGGTTATGAGGACGATGGGGTTAGAGACATGCTAGATGATGTCTTTGCTGCACAGCCGACACCTCCGTCACATTTAGCGAATGAACCGGAGGAGCCGGAGGAAACCGCAAAGGCCTTCCTGGAAATCTTGGCCTCGTCAAAGAAACCTCTCTATGAGGGTGCCAAGCTATTCAGGCTGGATGCCATCTCGCTTGGCGATGGCAGTGAAGTCTGAGTACGGCTGTAGCCGAGGTTGCTTGAAGCATTTACGGGAGTATGGGCTAACAGGCTGCCCGAGGGCCATGAACTGCCGAAAACCATGTATGCATACGAAGAAAATCATGAAGGCGCTCTCCATGGACTATGAGAAAATACATGTTTGTCCAAAGAATTTCCTTTTGTTTAGGCATGAGTATGCGGATGACAACTCTTGTAGGAAGTGCGGTTCCTCTCGGTATATTGAGGTGGTCGATAAGCATGGTCGGAAGAGGCAGCTAAAATCCTATGAAGGTTCTTACGTATCTTGATTTTATAAAAAGACTGCAGCGCCTTTTCATCACCGAGAGTCTGCCAAAATGATGAAGTGGCAAAGGAAGGAAAAGATACAATCCAAAAAATTGTACATACATCGGAAGGTGAAGCATGGAAGTCATTCGATATAAAGTACCCGGGGGAAGCAGCCGAGGTTGGGAATGTCAGAATTGCTATAACAGGTGATGGGTTCAATCCATATGGTATGTCGTCTAATCCATACAGCTGCTGGCCCGTATTTGTTATTCGCTCAATCTCCTCCGGCGCCATAATGCAAGCGCAAGACCATGTTCTGCCGCTTATAATTCCGGGGCCTGAATATCGAGGAAGAATTTGAGTGTGTTTATGCAACCGTTGGTGGATGATTTGCACCATTCTTGGTACTTCCGAGGTTGACATCGACCGGCATCCATGAAAAAATTTCTTGATGAAAGTTTGGCTCTGATTGCATGCATGACTTTCCGGCTATGCCCTGTTCTGCGGATGGTGTACAAGTGGAAAGATGCCTTGCCCAGTGTGCATGCAGGCCTTGATTTTCATTTGGCTGAAGAACGGTGGCAAGTATGTTGCCTTTGACCAGCATCGACAGTTCCTCCCTCCAGACCATCCTGATAGGGAAGACAAGAAGAACTTCACAAAAGGCAAAGTTGTCCATGAAGTAAACGAGATTCCAACGTTTTCTGGTGCGGATGTGCTTGCTCAGCTCAAAGCTCTTAAGCCTGCCGGTGAAGGGAAGGCAAAGGCAAAGGCAAAGGCAAAGGCAAAGGCAAAGGTAAAGGGAAATTTTTTTTTGAAGGATATGGTGAGACGCACAACTGGACTCATATTACCCCCTTCACGCAGCTTCCCTATTTTAAGGACCTCAAACTTCCATACAACATCGACGTGATGCACACGAAAAGAATGTCGCAGAGTCCCTTTAACACGATCCTCAACATTCCTGATAAGACAAAGGATAATGTTAATGCTAGAGTCGATCAACAGAATATTTGTGATAGACCACGTCTTCACATGCAACCTCCCACAGCGATCGAAAATCTTGGTTCAAGCGGATCTGACTTCGTACTTAAAAGGATCATAAGATGGAGGCATTCAAGTGGTTGAAACACGTCGTGAAGTTTCTTGATGGTTATCGTCGAATATAAGTAAGGGGTCAATCTTTCAGCGGGCAGAGTAACCGGGCTCAAGAGTCATGACTATCATGTATGGATTGAGCGGATTATGCCGTGATGGTTCGGGCTATGTTCGGCGTGTCTGGCGTGTCCTTGCGGAGTTAAGCCATTTCTTCCGAACGCTTTGTGCTAAAGAAGTATGTCCTAAGAAGATAAAAGAAATGCATAAGAAGGCGCTGGAGTTGATATGCAAGCTAGAGAAGATCTTCCCGCCTGGCTTCTTTACTCCGAAGACACATCTCATTTTGCGCCTTGCGAACGAGGTATTGTTGGGGGCCCTGTGCAGTATCGTTGGCAGTACGGCCCTGAGAGACAGAACAAGCATCTGAGACAGAAATGTGGAAACAAAGCTAAGATTGAAGCTTCCATAGCTGAGGCAGTTATCCTAGAGGAGGTGGCAGACCTCAGGACAGCCTACTATCCGGACCATGTTCCCACGTTGCACAATAAGGTGTCTCGATACAATACAGAAGAACCCAAGTATAAACCCAAGTTGCCTCTATTCACCGGGCAAGGTGGCAGGGCTGGATGCTCGACATCTTATGTCATGCCACGAGATGAGTGGGAGGATGTCATGTTCTATATCTTGCACAACATCAAGGAAGTTGAGGATGAGTGGATGAGGTAATACCTTTGCACCATTCTTTTAGTCAATTCATTATGTTCACTTTGCCTAATTCTTATACCGCTTTTCTTATTGTAGTCGATTCATTGAGGAAGAGTGGACGGGAATGCTGCCTCCTACTGAAGCGGAGGCACTTGCTCTTCTCCGGAAGGGTGCTGATGGAAGGAAAAATTTCGTTGCGTGGTTCATGGAGAAAGTAATATTTCACACTTCCCTATTACCCATTTCACACTTCCAATTAAACTCATGCACCCTATAATTTCAATTAAACTTGTAGGGAAATGATCTGAACGAATCAATGGATGAAGAATTGAGATGGGTTTTGACCCTACCGTCATGACATGCCAAAAGTATGATGTGAATGCGTATCGCTTCCATACAGAGGAGCACCAGAACAGTCGGCCTGATCCCAAAACCATAAATACCGGAGTCTTCACCGAAGGAGATAATAAAGTAGATTACTACGGAAGGGTAGGAAAAATATACGAGCTTACATTCAAATGTGGCCGTAAACACCTAAGTCTCACTGTGTTCAAATGCCGATGGTTCGACCCCAAAAAGGGTCTGAGACATACGCCTTATGTTGGTTTAGTTGAAGTTAAACCATCAACCATCTATGCCGGAGATGATCTCTTTATCGCCGCTACCCAGGCCACACAAGTATATTATCTGCCTTACCCATGCGTAAAGAGTACCTAAAGGGTTGGGAAGTTGTGTTCAAGGTGTCGCGACATGGTAAGCTACGGACCCGAGCGATGATGATTACTACAACATAAACCCCATGACATACGAGGGAGTGTTCTTTCAAGAGGAACATGATGACGTGGTCCGAAACAAGGAGGATGATGACTTGGGTTATGTTGACCTGGACCCAAACGACAACGGCGCACGGATTGATGGTGAGGCAGTTGTGAATCAAAGAGACATAATTATGCTTGAAAAGTTAAATGAAGATGCTGACGCTGACGATTAGGAAGAGCCTCCACCTCCGTCAGACAACGAAGAAGATATGCGGGATAGTGATGATGAGACCGGTCGACAAATAGATTACAATAGTGATGATTCATATGGGTTCTAGAAAATGTATGTTCTTTTAATAATGTGCTCTTCCGTTATTAATGTCTTTCCTGTATGCTTGTTTTTTTATATCCTTACTAATTGTTTATTCTCTTCTCAATGCAGGTTTGCTAATCATGGGCAAGTCCAGCGGTGCCAGTTTCCTCAGTATACTCAAAGGAGGACTTACTCGGAGTGGACGAGCCCACAAGGTTCCCTCCCGACTATGCGAGGATGGCACCTCACAGGGAGGTGGAGGGTCGGGGCCGAGACCCTAGAGGAGGAGGGGTGGGAGAGAGCCCCTAGAGGGCGAGGAGGTGGGGAGAGGCAACCGGGCCAAAAACTCGGATCGTGTCCGAAATAGGAGGTCTTCTTGATGCCCTCCTTTCTTGATGCAGCTTCGAGTCGAGGAGGAGGAGTATGTTCTGATGTCGAGGAGGAGGAGGGTGAGGAGGAGGAGGCCGAGGAGGAGGAGGCCGAGGAGGAGGTGAGGAGGAGGCGAGGAGGTGGAGGGAGGTTGACCTAGAGCTGTGGGGTGACTTGCCACCGGGTGCTCCCAGAGGTGGCTGCGTGGTAATGCGAGTACCTACACCACCTTCTATCGAGGCGCACAAGTGGCTCATTGAACCTCTTGAGGGGACAGAGTAAGTGCATCTCAATCATATTTTCAACACATGACAACATTTTTATTGTACACATGGCAACCCTTTGATTCTTTTGCGATGCTTGGATCCTTCGCGGAAAGGGCCGTAAACCGAGCGGCCTTCTCAACATCTGTTGAAGCAGTTTTGGCCTGGCCTATTCTGCCCATGACCGACAGGGACCCACAGCTGCGTGTTTTGGCCACAAGCTGGGCCCACTACGAGGCTTGCAACAAGCTGAGTGCTGGGACGGCCGCTAAGGCCGTGATCACCAAATTTTGGGTAAGTTCCTTTTGAATCACTTGACTTTAGTTTCGTTCATAGTTTATCATTGAATCACTCAACTCATGCCTTGTTTGCTTCTGGTTTATGCATGATTGCAGCAACTCTATAGAGTTCTGGCGAGCACAAGGCGAGCCGGCGTGGTCTTACTTGCGTCGCAAAGAAGAAAGCTCGTCGATTCTTGAGACGAGTGCGTTGGGTTGCCGTCTCACAGTACTACCACATCTACCTGCAACAAAAGATGACCAAACCTCAAGCACAGAGGAAAAAAATTACCATGAGCAGGGAGCAGCTCATGATGGTAACTATTACTGACTTTTCATTGTTTCAAGGAGTCAACTATATGTTTCGTGCTCACATGTCATGCTTCCAAAATTTGCATAGGTTGTTCCTCGTTGGTGCTATGGAAGGCATGCGGATGGGCGTGTTTGGTGGATAGGTGGGTCGGTGACGATCTAGAGTTTGTTGCCAAGAGCATCAAGGCCCGGGCTAACCGTGGAAAAGACGGGACACACGGCCAAGGAAACAGGAACCACTAGGGCTTCAAGGCCATGAACGTATATCTATATGAACGATGCATTTTGGTTCTACTTTACCGTCATGTTCTTATGTATGGCTAACTTCTGTTTGACGTTGCAGGAGGACAAGTTGCAGAGGCCGCTCTCAGACATGGAGTCGTGGAAGCTGGCCCGCGAGCGGAGTGATCGCAAGGAGGGCGAGAGCCAGTAGTACGACAACACCGAGAAACACCTGGAGTCTTACACTCAGAACTATCAGAAGTTGCATCCGGATGTTCCGTTCTGAGGTCGCCCGATCTCGGATCGGCGACACGGCGGTGGTGGCCATCGAGGTAAGTCCCATGGCGGTATCCATGTTTCGATGGCTTGATCACTCCGTCGATCTCGTACACACGGCTTGAGCTACCAACCCGAGCCCGTTAGAAATGCAGGCGTTCGCAGCCTCCCTTAGTCCGCCAACGTGTTGTAAGTACTTCCCCTTATCTTCTTTGTCTCTATCTTTCTTAGTTTATTTTCATTACTCCCCACTTGGAAACAACCTCAATTTTGTAGGCATATCAGGACTTTCTCGAGCATAGGCATATTGAGGTGAGGGAGTACTTGCAACGAGTGAAGGCAAACGATGATTACAGCCGTCAAGTGATGGCGGTTAGTTTTGCCCTCTTAAACCAAGCTCAAATTTGCACTTTCATTCCTTCTGACTTTGTTACTCACTGCTTGTTTCTAAGTGGACTTGTTTAACTAACATCCAGGCTATGTTGGCATCTTGGAATAACCGCACGGAGCCACCACAAGTTGGACCCCCACCACCACCTGCGGGAGACGCCCCACACATTCCCACATTCGAGGAATGGCTGGCACTAGGCGGTGATACTCCGGTTAGTAAATTTGCCTAACTAATGACAAACTAGTTCTCGTTCATTCAACACTATCATGTCATATTTACGTTAGAATCTTCTTTCAAACATGTAGGGGACGGTGGCTCGACTCCTGCTCCGTCGACCCGATCCTCGATCTGGCAGAGTGATGGTGGTCGCGGTGGCGGTTTTGGCGGAGGTGGACTTGGCGGTGGCGGTTTTGGCGGAGGTGGACTTGGTGGTGGTGGTGGTTTTGGCGGAGGTGGACTTGGCGGAGGTGGACTCGGTGGTGGTGGTGGTTTTGGCGGAGGTGGACTCGGTGGTGCTTGATGTCGATGATGATTTCGTGTATGCGGCCGTTGTGCCATGTCTTTCATGTTTCAACTTTTATGATGTTTCATGTCTTGCACTACTCTTATGTTCGTGGACTTTCGCCGTTGATGATCTTTAGATGATGAACTTGACTATGTTTAAATGATGTTGATGAACTGTCATATTTCATATTATTCTGTTTTGAAATGTTGTCAAATGAATTGGAAAAGAGAAAACATGGAAAAAAAACTATGCCTATGGCAAAGCCGTCGGCATAGATATGCTCAGGAGCCACCAGGAGGCGACACGTGGCAGGGCTATGCCTACGGCAAAGCCGTAGGCATAGCCCTGCCGCCAGGTCAAACCAGGGGGCGACACGTGGCATATCTTTGCCACGTGTCCCCTCCTGAGCCGCCAGCAGTTTTGACGGCGCCGTCCGTTGCCGTCAGACGGAAAACTACGCCAACGGCTAGACGGCATTATTATGTCGACGGTCAGCGAGAATACGCTGGCGTGATCTACAGCCGACGGGCTATGCGGCGGCTGCCGTCGGCATAGATCTATGCCGACGGCTTAGGGGCCTATGCCAACGGCCCGTGGCCGTAGGCATAGCCGCGAGTCCGGTAGTGTATGCAGTGTTGGTAAACTAAATTACTTATAGGACACATAGCTTTGTGTCCAAATAACCTCAAATCTAAAAAAGTAGACGCCTTTGTCAGGTCCCCATGTGCTGCCTTGTTTAAGATACTGTTTTAGAGAGAGAGGGGGAAGAGACACGTGATAGAGAGAGAGTCAGAGGTATGCATCACAAACACTCTCAGCTGACATTTCCATAGTACGAGTAAAAGACACACTCTCTCAGCTGTGCCAGGAGATTAGTGAGTATCAAACAAATTGGAGTGCATGCATCCTGCAGATGCACTGTTGACCATCCCGCGGATCGAACCATCGACATTTGAACACAGGCAGACTTAGGGTCTCGCGCCCCTGGTGGAATTTAATCTCGTATATATTTTGTACCCTTCCGTAGTAGTCTACTGAATTTTGACCGGGGGTGTACACTCCGGTATTTATAGTTTTGGGATCAGGCCGGCTGTTCTGGTGCTCCTCTGTATGGAAGCGATACCCATTCACATCATACTTTTTACATGTCATGACGTTAGGGTCAAAACCCATGGAAACCCATCTCAATTCATCATCCATAGATATGTTCGGATCTTTTCCCTACAAGTATAATTGAAATTTTTGCGTGCATTAGTTAACTAATAAATGTTGAACTAGGTATTTAATAGTGGATTGTGGAAAATTACTTTCTCCATGAACCAAGCAACAAAATTTTTACGTCCAGGGTTTCCATGACGGAGAAGAGTAAGTGCCTCCGCCTCAGTAGGAGGATTCATTCCCGTCCATTCCTCTTGAACGAAATCACTAAAAAAAAAAGAAAAGAGGTGTTAGACCGGGACTAAGTGAACATAGAACATGATGATGTGGAAGACATAAAGGAATGGTGTAGTGGTATTACCTCATCCACACTTCCTCAACTTCCTTGATGTTGTGTAAGATATAGAACATGAGGTCCTCCCACTCTTGTCGTGGCATGTTATAACATTTCGAGGCCCCAGCCCTCCCACCTTGCGCGTTGAATAGATGGAGCCTGGGTTGATACTTGGGCTCTTCTATATTGTATCGAGGCACCTTGTTATGCAGATGGGGAACGTGGTCTGGATAGTATGATGTCCTGAGGTCTGCCACCTCCTCTAGGATAACTGCCTCAGCTATGGAAGCTTCAATCTTAGCTTTGTTTCCACATTTCTTTCGGAGATGCTTGTTCTGTCTCTCAGGGCCGTACTGCCAGCGATTCTGCACAGGCCCCCCCAACAATACCTCGTTCGCGAGGTGCAGAATGAGATGTGTCATCGGAGTAAAGAAGCCTGGCGGAAAGATCTTCTCTAGCTTGACTATCAACTCCGGTGCCTTCTTATGCAATTTTTCAATCACGTCTTTACTTACTTCTTTAGCACAGAGCGTGCGAAAGAAATGGCTTAGCTCGGCAAGCACTCGCCAGACATGCTCAGGGACATAGCCTCGAACCATCACTGGCATTATCCGCTCAATCCATACATGATAGTCATGACTCTTCAGGCCAGTCACTTTGCCCGTTGAAAGATTGACTCCCTTACTTATATTCGATGCATAACCATCGGTGAACTTCAAAATGTGTTTCAGCCAGATAAGTACTTCCTTTTTTTCTGGCGGTTTAAGGACAAAGTCAGCATCTGGCTTGAACCAGTTTTTTCGACCGCCTGTAGGAGGCTTCATGTTCAGACGTTGTCTATCACAAATTCTCTGTTGATCGGCTCTAGCTTTAACGTTATCCTTCGTCTTATCAGGAATGTTGAGGATCGTATGGAAAAGGGACTCTGCCACATTCTTTTCGGTGTGCATCACATCGATATTGTAAGGAAGTTTGAGGTCCTTGAAATAGGGAAGTTGCGAGAAGGGGGTAATGTGAGTCCAATTGTGCGTCTCACCATATCCCTCGAAGCCTTTGGCTTTGGCTTTGCCTTTGCCTTTGACTTTAGGCTGGAGAGCTTTTAGCTGAGCAAGAACATCTGCCCCCGAAAATGTTGGAATCTCGGTTACTTCATGAACAACCCGGCCTTTCGTGAAGTTCTCCTTGTCTTCCTGTCGGATGGTGCGGAGGGAGGAACTGTCGATGCAGGTCAAAGGCTACATACTTGCCACCCTTACTCAGCCAAATCATTCGCAGAGCCTGCATGCACACTGGGCATGGCATCTTCCCACTTGTACACCATCCACAGAATAGAGCGTAGCCGGGAAAGTCATGCATGCAATAGTGCAACCAAACTTTCATCAAGAAATTTCTCTACAGATCCCGGTCGTATGTCAACCTTGGAAAGTACCAAGAATGGTGCAAAGCATCCACCAGCGGCTGCATAAACACACCCAGTTGCTTCCCCGGATAATCAGGCCCCGGAATGATGAGCGACAAGAACATGGTCTTGCGTTGCATTAGGGCACCGGGAGGAAGATTGAGCGGAATTACAAACACGGGCCAGCAGCTGTATGAATTGGACGACATACCATATGGATTCAACCCATCACCTGATATGGCTATTCTGACATTCCCAGCCTCGGCTGCTTCCTCGGGGTATTCTTCATCGAACGACTTCCATGCTTCCCCTTCCGATGCATGTACGATTTTTTTTGGATTGTACCTTATACCTTCCTTGTGCCACTTCATCATTTTGGCAGACTCCTCCGTGATGAAAAGGCGCTGAAGTCTTTTTATAAAATCAAGATACCGAAGAACCTTAACGGGGATGGCTAGCTGCCTTTTCTCACCATCCTCACCGACCACCTCAATGTACCGAGACGAACCGCACTGCCTACAGTACTTGTCATCCGCATACTCGTGCCTAAACAAAAGGCAATTCTTCGGGCAAACATCTATTTTCTCATAATCCATAGAGAGTGCCTTTATGATTTTCTTCGTATCGTACATGCTTTTCGGCAGTTCATGACCCTCAGGGAGGCTGTTAGCCCATACTCCCAAGAATGCTTCGAAGCATTTCTGGCTACAGCCGTACTCAGCCTTGACTGCAATCAATTGTGAGATGGCATCCAACTGAGATAATTTTGCACCCGCATAAAGAGGTTTCTTCGACGAGGCCAAGACCTCCAAGAAGGCCTTTGCGGTTGCCTCCGGCTCCTCCGGTTCATTCTCTGAAGGTGTTGCATGTGCCGTTACTGCAGCAATGACATCATCTAGCATGTCCCTGACCCCGTCGTCCACATAACCATCGATGCGTTGTCGCATCACCTCCTCTCTTCCACGGTCCTGCTCGGCTAAGTTTATCGGCGGCATGTCAAAGTTTGGCATATATCCGTGTGTGCGAAGGTGGTCAGTCATGTCCTTCTGATTTTTACGGTGACGTCTGGCACATCTCGCACAGGGGCATGGTGGGATAATTCTCATTGGACTACGGAATATCTCCTTCAAATACACATCGGTTTTTGCGATCCACTCTGATGTTACTCGATTCCGACGGATAAAACCACTGTACATCCACTGATTATCTGCCATCCTCTGCTTTATTGGGAGCCACACAACAAAATTAAGGATTCATTTAAATTATTCACATCAAATTTTTATTTTCTACGGCGTGGACGGCAATGAATCCACCTACATCTCTAATAGGTAAAGATGGGTCCTAATCCCACCCGACGATGTGTAGATTGGGTACGTTGTCCATGCTCTACCTGTTCCGAGACAAAATTTCGGCAGCACCTCCCCGCTGTTCTCCAGATACACGTCGCGGCTAATAGCCGAGAGGATGTGCTCCGGAGAACAACGGGGAGGCGCCACCGAAATCCTGTCTCGGACCAGGGTAGAGCATGGACAACATACCCAATCTACACATCCTCGGGCTGTCCGTGGAAAACGCTGGACAATCCGAAAGAGCTGCGGTGATAAATATGCAATTGAATGCATATTTATCGATGCAACCATTTCGGACGGGAGACGCCTAGGTTACGCGACTTGACGAGAAAAGAAAATCTAGTGACATGATTATTAAGATGGATTCGTAGCTCACCCTCGACTGTAGACGAAGTAGTCAAACAGCGACGAAATCACAGACCAATGCCTTCGATGACGATGACTCCAAAGATATGCAACACCAGAAAGCCTGTAAATTTTACCAACAAAAAAACTTAGATCATCAAGTGTCAAAAAAACTTAGATCATCAAGTGTCAAAAAAAATTCATCATTATTTTGTAGCAAGACCATCATGAACAAAAACCCACTCATCACGAAGATGCGACACAATAAAGAATGCTAATCCACCGTGGCAAAAGTATATATATCATCTCATCGTCGTGGAAGTATACTTATCATTATATATTATATAAGTAATCTTAACTTGGTAATCAAACTTGGTACATTTGTATATTGGGAGACAGCCATAATGAAAACTCCAAGAAAGTAAACTACTGTGACTAATAGGAGGTCCAAATCGATGTAAAATTTGGGTCTTGCCAATGCTCTCTAGTCCCTAGCTTCTCCTGTGCACACACCACACCATATTTCTTTACTTTTTCGTGATGAAAAACTAAAGCTGCTGTAGTGCTATTCCAAATCGATGTAAAATATCCAAATACTAACAGTATATATATCAAAGCACCAAATTGACTTATTATGGGTGTGTTTGGATTGCTACCAACTCTGACCATTCCAAAAGATTGGCTAGCCCATACAGTTTGGCAACGATTAGCAACTGCCCATTGTTAACGGAAAAAAGGCTGGTACATGCTGCTGCTCAAAAAAAAGGCTGGTACATGCAGCTTGTTGTTAGCGGAAAAAAGGCTAGTACATGCAGCTTGTTTTAGCAAGCAGCCCCTGCGGCTCGGCGTGATTAGCAACTTCCGGCCATAGCAGTCTCATGACATTATGTTGTTGTTTTTCTCTTGATTGCATCTTCACTTTAATCTATATATCTTCAGAAAGTTTGTAATAGACATGTCAATTATTCCCAAGAATAGTATGATGATCAAGTCAATGGTTGCAAACCAAACGGAAGTCTGTTTTTGCCAAAATTTTGGACATTGCAATGGCTACAATCCAAACAGCCATGACTTGCCAATTTTTTGGTCATGCCCTGGAATTGGTCTTGCTAATTTTTTGGTAGGGCAAGATTGGGCTCAATCCAAACAGCCCCTATATATCCAAGCACTAACAGTAGGTAAAAAACTAACAATATGTATGGGTCTGTTTGGATCGATGCCTGCGGCAGCCAAGCCAAAAAATCAGTAGTGACCAGAGGGCGGGCACTTGTTTGGTTCGGGGTCAATAATTTGGCTGCCCAGGCCGCAGCAGCTTCAGCAGTTCATTTTCCCGCCATTGAATTGGCCAGTTGCTGGCGGCTGAAACCTGAGCCAATTTTTTGGCTAGCCCGTGATTTGGTAGGGCGTGCAGGGGCAGCATCCAAACAGGCCCTATATATCCAAGCACTAACAGTAGGTATATATCAAATTGACTCATTATCCAAGCACTAACAGCAGGTAAAAAGCTAAAAAAAGGAAAAAATCAGCAGCAGAGGACGCCGGACCGCGGGCAGTGCTCACGAAGTGAGAGGGCGGCAGGGCGCCGGACCGCCGGAGCCGCGGCCACGGCCACCTCACCAGCAGCTGCGGGGCAGGAAGGGGGTGTGGACGACGGGGCCGGGAAGGGGGCAGGGACGACCGGGCCGGTGCGGGATGGGGCAGGCGGGGGCGGCCGCAGCGGCGATGCGGGAGGGGGGACGGCGGCGGCAGTCGGCGAGGAAGGACGGCGGCAAAGGGACGGGAAGGACGGCGGCGGTGCGGAGCGGAGGCGGGCGCGAGTGCAGAGGCGGGGCAGTAGCGGTGCAGTGCAGGCGGAACGCCACGATCACGGCCCGGCGGGCGGCGCTTGGCTTAGAAGGAGCGGCGGCGGCGGCGGCGAAGATCAAGGGCGGCGTCGGGTGGATCGAGGGGTGGAGGCACGAGTGGTCGATCGGGGCGAGGTGGATAAGGCACGAGTGGCTTTTTTTTGCGATGACTTTTTTTTGCGAGCACTTTTTTGTCTAAATTGTGTAGAACTCACAGACTACATGGCTAATCAGCTTTTTTTTGCGAGCACGATGGTTTTTTTTTTGCAAGCACGATGGTTCGGAATAGACAAAATTAAAATGCCACTGTTGAGGAAAAAGAAAAATATTATGGATAACTAATAGCTTATGTACTTATGATAATTTTATTATTTATTGGCTGTTAAATACGAGAGTGAACAAATTGCATGGAAAATTAGTGCAATCTGGAATGTAATGTTTTTTCTGTTGTTGTGATATCTCTCGCGAAATACATATTGCTGCTATATATTGGTTTTTTCTAACTCTGCCAAATTGATTTAACTTAATTTGATATTGTACAATATGGGGCATTATTCGCTCTATGGAACAACATAGAAAACTTTCTAGGGAAAGGGTTTGGTCAAATAATTTTGACTGCACCTTGGAAAGGAAAATTATAGTATTTATCAATGGAATTGGCAAGGAGGAGGTGGAGGGTTTCGGTGGCATAGCTACACCCCGAACAATGGAATCTAGCCCTTTGAATTTTGCCGGACCCCGGAGACCCGTGCCGCCTCTTCGGACATGCCACCACACCACCCCGCATGTATGAGGGCCCGATGCGACGCTCCGGTGGCATTGCTACCCCCCAGGGCCCCCGTCCCGCCTAACCCTGTAGCGTTTGACCACCGGATCTAGCCCTTTGACTTTGCACGGACGGGATTTGACCAGTGGGCCTCTCCACCCGGTTGTGTTAGGTCAGCCCATAGGAACACTTTGGAGCAACATCCGGGCCAGTCCCACAGCAAGATCCCCTCCGTGTAGACCCGACGCGTCCATTTCCCCCCTCCAGGTGTCGGCGGCCGCGCCGTCCGTGAGGGGGCCGAACCCCGGAGACGCGTGCCGTCTCTTCGGACATGCCACCACACCACCCTGCATGTATGAGGGGCGGCGCGACGCTCGGTGGCATTACTACCCCCAGGCCCCGTCCCCGCCTAACCCGAGCGGTTGACCACGAGATCTAGCCCTTTGACTTCCCACGGACGGGCTTTGACCAGTGGACCTCTCCACCCGGTTGTGTCAGTTCGGCCCATAGGGACACCCGGGAGCAACATCCGGGCCAAACCCGCAGCTACATCCACTCCGTGTAGACCCGACGCGTCCGTTTCCCCCCTCCAGGTGCCGGCGGCGGCGCCGTCCGTGAGGGGGGGGGGCACACCCCGGAGACGCGTGCCGGGCATTTGCAACCGCCACAACACTTCCAGACTTGTGAGAGGCCGCCTACGCAAGATTTGACGGTATGCTAGCCCCCGGAGGCCGCCGGCCACAGTCGTAGACGCGCGAAGAGCAATCCGCGTAGAGGGAAGTGTTCAGATACTTCTCCATCACGAAAAATTATGAAAAATTACCATCGGTCCTATAGCATATGTGCCCACGTCATGTAAAAAACTCATGATTTTATCGCGCTCCGAGTATTTAATAATATTCACGCAGCATCGTTTCCGCAGAACGTCTACTACCGTGTCATCGCCGTCCGTGAGGGGGGCCACACCCCGGAGACCCGTGCCGCCTCTTCGGACATGCCACCACACCACCCCGCATGTATGAGGGCCCGATGCGACGCTCCGGTGGCATTGCTACCCCCCCAGGACCCCGTCCCGCCTAACCCTGTAGCGTTTGACCACCGGATCTAGCCCTTTGACTTTGCACGGACGGGATTTGACCAGTGGGCCTCTCCACCCGGTTGTGTTAGGTCAGCCCATAGGAACACTTTGGAGCAACATCCGGGCCAGTCCCACAGCAAGATCCCCTCCGTGTAGACCCGACGCGTCCGTTTCCCCCCTCCAGGTGCCGGCGGCGGCGCCGTCCGTGGGCGAACCCCGAGACGCGTGCCGCCTCTTCGGACATGCCACCACACCACCTGCATGTATGAAGGGCGGTCGACGCTCCGTGGCATTACTACCCCAGGGCCCCGTCCGCCCTAACCTGGAGCGGTTGACCACGAGATCTAGCCTTTGACTTCCCACGGACGGGCTTTGACCAGTGGGCCTCTCCACCCGGTTGTGTTAGTTCTGCCCATAGGGACACCCGGGAGCAACATCCGGGCCAAACCCACAGCTACATCCACTCCGTGTAGACCCGACGCGTCGTTTCCCCCCTGCGGTGCGGCGGCGCCGTCCGAGAGGGGGGCACACCGGAGGCGCGTGCGGGCATTTGCAACCGCCACAACACTTCCAGACTTGTGAGAGGCCGCCTCGCAAGATTTGACGGTATACTGGCCCGGAGGCCGCCGCCATAGTCGTGAGCGCCAAGAGCAATCGCGTAGAGGGAAGTGTTGAGATACTTCTCCATCACGAAAAATTATGAAAAATTACCATCGGTCCTATAGCATATGTGCCCACGTCATGTAAAAACTCATGATTTTATCGCGCTCCGGTATTTAATAATATTCACGCAGCATCGTTTCCGCAGAAGCGTCTACTACCGTGTCATCGCCCGTCGTGAGGGGGCCACACCCGGAGACCGTGCCGCCTCTTCGGACATGCCACCACACCACCCCGCATGTATGAGGGCCCGATGCGACGCTCCGGTGGCATTGCTACCCCCAGGGCCCCGTCCCGCCTAACCCTGTAGCGTTTGACCACCGGATCTAGCCCTTTGACTTTGCACGGACGGGATTTGACCAGTGGGCCTCTCCACCCGGTTGTGTTAGGTCAGCCCATAGGAACACTTTGGAGCAACATCCGGGCCAGTCCCACAGCAAGATCCCCTCCGTGTAGACCCGACGCGTCCATTTCCCCCCTCCAGGTGCCGGCGGCGGCGCCGTCCGTGAGGGGGCCGAACCCCGGAGACGCGTGCCGCCTCTTCGGACATGCCACCACACCACCCTGCATGTATGAGGGGCCGGCGCGACGCTCCGGTGGCATTGCTACCCCCCAGGGCCCCCGTCCCGCCTAACCCTGGAGCGGTTGACCACGAGATCTAGCCCTTTGACTTCCCACGGACGGGCTTTGACCAGTGGACCTCTCCACCCGGTTGTGTCAGTTCGGCCCATAGGGACACCCGGGAGCAACATCCGGGCCAAACCCACAGCTACATCCACTCCGTGTAGACCCGACGCGTCCGTTTCCCCCCTCCAGGTGCCGGCGGCGGCGCCGTCCGTGAGGGGGGGGCACACCGGAGACGCGTGCCGGGCATTTGCAACCGCCACAACACTTCCAGACTTGTGAGAGGCCGCCTACGCAAGATTTGACGGTATGCTAGCCCCCGGAGGCCGCCGGCCATAGTCGTAGACGCGCGAAGAGCAATCCGCGTAAAGGGAAGTGTTCAGATACTTCTCCATCACGAAAAATTATGAAAAATTACCATCGGTCCTATAGCATATGTGCCCACGTCATGTAAAAAACTCATGATTTTATCGCGCTCCGAGTATTTAATAATATTCACGCAGCATCGTTTCCGCAGAACGTCTATTACCGTGTCGCCGCCGTCCGTGAGGGGGCCACACCGGAGACCCGTGCGCCTCTTCGGACATGCCACCACACCACCCGCATGTATGAGGGCCCGATGCGACGCTCGGTGGCATTGCTACCCCAGGGCCCCGCCCCGCCTAACCTCAGAGCGTTTGACCACGGATCTAGCCCTTTGACTTTGTGCAGACGGGATTTGACCGGTGGGCCTCTCCACCCGGTTGTGTTAGGTCAGCTCATAGGAACACTTTGGAGCAACATCCGGGCCAGTCCACAGCAAGATCCCCTCGTGTAGACCCGCGCGTCCGTTCCCCCCTCCAGTGCGGCGCGGCGCGCTGCCGTTCGTGGGGCGAACCCCGGAGACGCGTGCCGCCTCTTCGGACATGCCACCACACCACCCTGCATGTATGAGGGGCCGGTGCGACGCTCCGGTGGCATTGCTACCCCAGGGCCCCCGTCCCGCCTAACCCTGGAGCGGTTGACCACGAGATCTAGCCCTTTGACTTCCCACGGACGGGCTTTGACCAGTGGACCTCTCCACCCGGTTGTGTTAGTTCGGCCCATAGGGACACCCGGGAGCAACATCCGGGCCAAACCCACAGCTACATCCACTCCGTGTAGACCCGACGCGTACGTTTCCCCCTCCAGTGCGGCGGCGCGCCGTCCGTGGGGGGGGGCACCCGAGGCGTGTGCGGGCATTTGCAACCGCCACAACACTTCCAGACTTGTGAGAGGCCGCCTACACAAGATTTGACGGTATGCTAGCCCCCGGAGGCCGGCCCACAGTCGAGAAGCAGCGAAGAGCAATCCGCGAGAGGAAGTGTTGAGATACTTCTCCATCACGAAAAATTATGAAAAATTACCATCGGTCCTATAGCATATGTGCCCCGTCATGTAAAAACTCATGATTTTATCGCGCTCCGAGTATTTAATAATATTCACGCAGCATCGTTTCCATGAGCGTCTACTACCGTGTCATCGCCGTCCGTGGGGCCACACCGGAGACCCGTGCGCCTCTTGGACATGCCACCACACCACCCCGCATGTATGAGGGCCCGATGTGATGCTCGGTGGCATTGCTACCCCAGGGCCCCGCCCCGCCTAACCCTGTAGCGTTTGACCACGGATCTAGCCTTTGACTTTGCACGGACGGGATTTGACGGTGGGCCTCTCCACCCGGTTGTGTTAGGTCAGCCCATAGGAACACTTTGGAGCAACATCCGGGCCAGTCCACAGCAAGATCCCTCCGTGTAGACCCCGCGTCCATTTCTCCCCCTCCAGTGCGTCGCTGGCCGTCGTCGTGAGTGGGGCCGAACCCGAGACGCGTGCCGCCTCTTCGGACATGCCACCACACCACCCTGCATGTATGAGGGGCCGGCGCGACGCTCCGGTGGCATTGCTGCCCCCCAGGGCACGCGGCTCCATGTGCCCCCCTCATGGGCGTCGCTGCCGCCGTGTCACTAGCGTCGCAACCGGGTCCCATACACACGGTAAACTAAAAATCTAAAAAATTTAATAACTGAATATATTAAAAATGTAATAATTTCTTGTCCCTGGGCGAGGTGGGACTATTTCTTCAAAAAAATGTGGTTGCCATCTATGCCTACGGCCCGGCCGTAGGCATAGCTTCAGATGTATGCCGACGGCCTAGCCGTAGGCATAGGCTCCACGTGGCGCCCTCTGGTAGCTCGTGGTAGCCCTATGCCTACGGCTAAGCCGTAGGCATAGTTTTTGTCTCATTTTCCCCCTTCTTCCTGTTCGATTTCAATGCCGACGGCTATGCCGACGGCCACCGTTAGCCCCGTCGGCATAGTTCCGACGCCGTCAAATGGTCGGTAGGCGGGCCTCATCTATGCCGACGGCCCCGTAGGCATACCACCAGAGGTCCCGACGGCGGTGGTATGCCGACGACCCCCGTAGGCATACCTCTAGAGGTCCCGACGACCGTAGTATGCCGACGGCCCCCGTCGGCGTATATCGACATATGCCGACGGCTTTTCTACGCCTACGGCCTGACCTGGGCCGTCGGGATATATCCATCTATGCCTACGGGGGCCGTCGGCACAGATCGGGCCGTCGGCAACTGCGTTAATTCTGGTAGTGATGTCAGTGTCTTGCACGTATCTCAATGGGATTTATTGGCTTAGATAGGAGGTCCCACGAAGCTCGAGCTATGAAAAAACACTCTCTGGGCATTGCAGCCCGCGCGCCTGCACCTTCCATCGGCCTTCTGCTCTCACTTGTGTTTCTCTTATCGGGGATCAACCCTCTGCTGGGTGGATCTCCTCGGAGGCATGGTCATGTGTGATCTGGGCAAAGATTGCAGCAACTTGGACCGCCTGGAGCTCCGTTTCATTCAGTTGCCCAAAGATTGTCCATCCTATGATAGCAGCGACCTCTGGAATCGATACCACCTCTGCCCTGAGAAGTTCCGTTCCATGGCATGTGTAGGCGACACCATCAAGCTTGTCTGCATGGATGGCAATGTTGAACAAGTGCCCGGCAAAGGCTTCGATCTCACCGTCTATACTCTCTCGCCTGACCTGTCGGACTGGAAAATAAGCAGCAAGTACAATGTTGAAAACATATGGGCAAATGAGTCTTACCATTCTACTGGCATGCCAAAGATTGCTCCGTCGTTCCCTGTCCTGAGCATCCAAGAACACGGCGTCATCTACCTAGTCTTCACCGAACTGATCCGGGTGGCCGATACTACACTACAGCGCCCGGGCAGGTCCAAACTACGCCAGTATTTGGTTCGTGTCGACATGGAGAGCAACAAGGTCTAGTTCTATCCACAGATTAAAAAGCATACTATTGATCCCCATATCTTGGGCAGTGAGTTCAGTGCGTACCAAAAGCTAGTGTTTACATGATCACCGGCTACGTATTACTATCACATTATTCAGCATAGTCCCATTTGCATACTACCTACTGTCATTTTATTTATATTCAATATTACTAAACATGAATACATGATTGATGGACATACAGGGTTATCATTAGCTTCGCGCCTTGGCATCTCCACTTTAAGCAGATTTTATGATGCAGGCATTCGGTGGTTAGACTTAGAGCTGCATAGTTCGCTTCTGAACTCGGAATTTCTATGACCCAAGTCCATTCAAAGATGCTCATAGCAGATGAAGCATAACTTCAAACTAGAGCAGAACACTAACAAGTGTCTGAATGAAAGATGTCAAAAGTAAAAAAAATGTACCACTAAGCATAGTTTCAATTGCATACTACCTACTGTCATTTTATTTATGTTCATTTCATTTGCATACCCTTGATACATTGCTGTTTTAAGGTACATTTGTTTTTTCAAAAGTCCAACGAGTGCATGTTTGACCGAGTCTTTAGAAAAATATATCAATATCAACAATATAGAATTTATATCATTGGATCCATCAATGAAAACTAGTTTCATATTTTATCTATTAGGAATTGCAGATGCCGTTAATATATTCTATAATATTGGTCAAACATTCAAATGGTTGACTTGCATGGTAAACGATACACCTTATATACTGGAGCGGAGGGGGTATATGAGAGACATGTCTATTTTATTTTGCCTAGAGAAATAGATTCAAGTGAGTTGAGGGCATGTGGAAAGAGGGTGAGGTCTTCTTTTGAACACGTACGGCCATAGGCATATGTTACTTGTATTAATACAAGTAAGGAATATTGCAAATATGCATACAAGTACGAAAACCTGAGAAGGATACAAGCTATGACACTATCGAGTAGTAACAACACAATAGCCAGGACCCATAGAAAATAGAAAACACAAAAGGGTCTTTGGGGGGCTCCATCTTCGTCATGGCCACCAAGTACAAGTCCTTCCCCATCGCTGAAGGAGAGCACCGCTGGCTGAACCAAACCCTTGGATGTAAAGAAACACCTTGCCTAGAAGCATTAGTGAACTGCAGCAGCAACGAGATCGGAAGAAATGGATCTAGATCAATTGAAAATAACGGCCAGGGGCAAAGTACCTTCGGACTTGCTTCCCAAACCTCTTCACCGCTGGATTTGTGGGCGAAGCCAAACCACCCGAATGAGGCGGCAATATTTTTCTACCTCATCCTCTAGCCTGCAACAATGATTGCCGCTGTCCTTCTCAAGTGGCTTGTCGTCGCAACCGCAACATGCCAAATCGTCGGTCACCTGGTGCTAAAAAGTCAAACTCTATATGCCAGTTGTAGTGTCAGCTAAGCCTTCGACGAGAGAGAACAAGGGTCGGGAGACCCTTATTTCAAGCACAACATCTCACTCCTTACAGGTCATGGTGTCAGCACCGGGAAAGCCCAAACCCGAAGCGACGAGGCATCCCGACATATCGACGTGCCAAACCTAGACCCAGGGTTCAGAGGCAATGGAAACCATTGGCTAGACTAGCGGAAGGATGAGAAGCACGTAGTCTCCTTTTACAAATTACAGAGAGAAGGGTCCCGAGGCGGTTGCTCATGAATTATTGAGATCTTGGTGACATATCATGAGGAAATTTGGTCTGATACAACCATGTTTTTGCTTAGTTCCACTGGAGATTATAAACCGAACGATGGGTAATATGTATTGTCAGCTTTATGTCTACTGAGTGACCTATTTTGGATCATAAACGATCATGGCCGTTTCATGTGTATTTGTCTTTGTATCACATGTTTATTTATTATTCTTATTGTATTGATTCTACCATGGTTTGTTTTTATGTGACATTATTTTAAAGCAATATTGGAGATTATTCCCTCCATTTCTAAATATAAGACTTTCTAGAGATTTCAAATATGGACTACGTACAGATGTACATAGACATATTTTGGAGCGTAGATTCACTCATTTTGCTTCTTACATAGTCTGCATTGGTATAGCTAAAAAGCCTCATATTTAGGAACAGAGAGAGTAGATGTTTCGAACTATTTGATGTTCGAACACATTTTGCTATCCAACGCCGTCCTGCATAGGTCAGTCCGCCTGTTCGTTTCCCGCAAACTGAAGCAAACTAGGGGGCTTTGAGAGTCCGAACCGCTGCCACGTAGGACTCTGGCACCTTTGGCTCATCCAAAACCCCTCCTTGACTCTGCGTCTCCATCCCTTCTCACTTTCTCTGCATCCGCTTCCTCCCTGGCAAAAGTCGCTGCTAAAACACCCCAGACGCCCGCCAAGCCATTCCCGGATCTTGTCGACCTCCAATGCCACACCCAGTTGTTGGGGAACGTTGCATGGAAAACAAAAATTTTCTACGCACACGCAATATCTATCCATGAATATGCATAGCTACGAGAGGGGAAGAGCATCTGCGTACCCTTGTAGATTACTAAGGGAAGCGTTTATCATGCGGTTGATGTAGTCGTACTCTTCGCGGTCCGATCACGATCCAACCGATCTAGTGCCAAACGGATGGCACCTCCGAGTTTAGCACACGTGCGGCTCAATGACGTCTCCACCTTCTTGATCCAGCAAGCGGGAGAGGAGAAGTAGATGGCGTCACAACCAACACGACGGTGTGGTGGTGATGGTGGTGGTGGGGCATCGACGGAGTAAGGAAAGAGAGAGGGCGCCAAGGGCTTGGTGTATCCTCTTGGGGCGCCCCTCCCCTCTATATATAGGTGGAGGGGCGTGGGAAGCAGCCCCTCCAAGCCCCAGTGCGCAGCAAAGGGGGAGAGGACTTGGACTCCAAGTCCAATCCTATTCCTACTAGGACTCCTTCCTTTTTTGCCTTCCCTAGCCACATGGGCTTTTGAGGACTTGGTGCGCCTAGCCCAATAAGGCCAGGGCGCCTCCCCGCAGCCCATGCTAGCCCTTGCATCGTGGTGAACCCACTTGTGGACTTCCGGACCCCTCCGAAATCTTTTGGAACCTTCTGGAAGCTTCCCAGTACAATACTAAAAAAACTGCACCTTTTTCTAGAACCCAAAATATGACTTCTCATGTATAAATCTTTACCTCTCAACCATTCCGAGACTCCTCTTGATGTCCGGGATCTCATCCGGGACTCCGAACTACATTTTGTCACCACCCATCAAATATCAAGATTTGTTGATATGCAATTAATTTGAGCTTGCATAATTAAAAAAAGAGGCGAACGTTTTAGGAGACAGGTTAGGATGGCCGACTCCCGCATCATTCTCCGCAGACTAGTCCGGACCAGTGCGCAGACAAATAGTGTGTCCACTTGGGGAGTCAGCATTGGGGATGCCCTAATTAATATCGACAAAAATATATGAGCAAGAGAAGGGGAACCAAGAAATTGGTCACGCCAGAAATTCTGGATATAAAGTATTTAAAACAACAATGGGTTTTTCTTACGGTATATGTTGGCTAAATTGTTTCTTTAACCAAACAAAATATGCCTCTCCATATTTTGAGGCTCAAAAGAATGATAAATTCAACTTGCAGCCAATGGATGACAGACTTGTTGCCTCCTTGATGCATGTTTCATCATGCATGCTCCATAATCAATTTTGTAGCACATCTTCAATGACTGAATGGAAACTCTCGTGCAGTTGTTGCCAAGAAAAAACCAACCAACCTCTTTCACTTAGCATGAGTATTTAGTTAGTTTTTACTTGCCTTGGAGCATCATGTGCAGTTTCTATATGCAATATATACATCATTAATAACTGAGCTGAGCTGATTGGATGTGTACGCATGTTCCCAACGATCTAGCATGGACAATGTCCATGTTATGAGGTTTGGTGATACGCTCAAGAGAGCCACAGATATTCAAATAATAATGTGCAAGCAAACAAACTGGTCCCAAGAAAATGATGGTGCAAAAGAGTAACTGGTCCCAAAATTCAACTTTGATTGTAAATAAATTCAATTTTTTTTTGTGATTTGAAAACTATAACATTGAAAACTCTTTACAATATGAATTAGCGATATACTTTCCCCACAAATAATCCACATCTGGCTGGTCTAATTTACTGTAAAAGTAAAATTTGAGGAAGCATGCGCGGCTTGCTCAATGGAATGGATGGACTACAGTAATATCTTATGCTTACATAGACATTAGGAAGTGACACAAACGTGCCTTCTTAGATCATGTACAATACAAGGAGCTTATAAAGGTGCTTTTAGAAAACAAAGAAGCACCGATGCTTAAGAAAAAAACTGGTTAATTTTCACAATCATCTGTCCAAGCACCTGACATTGTACAGTGCACACACATATTGCGGTGCCCACATAGGCACCTTTCACTAAGAACAGACCAAGCACACGATGCGATAGTAGCACCACTGGCAAAGGGCTTATAGGTGAACTCGCATTAGTAACGGGCACAGTCTAGCTCCGGTCACAGTAACGGGCACAAACCTGTTGGAAATATGAGCAATTTACCGAATGATTTTATTAACAAAAATACTAGATAAAGTATGACTAAAATAGCAAATATAAAGCAAGTCATGCATTCTGACAGAGAGAAGGTAAACATCGTCTGCATATATGAACTTGAGGTAAACACATCTAGAACAGACATTAGATGAAGTTGCTTATACGAAACAGAACCTAACATATGTAGGGCAGAAACTAGAGCCAAGAACTGTAGGAGGACTTCTAACAGAAAGGAGAAGAACACGTACGGCAAAGCAGCAGCAGAAGCGCTGGACTAGGGGTCGGTGTCCTCGCTTGCCATGTCGTCGAGGAGGTCGTGGACGTCGGGGAAGAAGTCGTCGTTGGAGAAGTAGTCGTCGGCGACCGGATCGTCCGTGATGAAACAACCAGTAGTCGCGCTCAGCAATCCCCAAAAACCATATCACCCTTCTCCCGTACAGGACTCAAAAGGTGCGGTCTCGGAGGCCTACTGTCCCGACGTGCGGTGCACGCCGCACGCCGGGATGAGGAAGACAGCAGTAGTCCAGAGATTGGAACTGTGTGGCGAGAGAAAGAGGACCTTCTGATGTGTCTCTCGGGAGAGGAGCGACCTCTCTTATATAGGCACAGCAGAGGGACGCGAACAGGCTGCGCCGGGAGGTGAAGCAACGGGGAGACGAAGTGAACAGGCAGCACGCGAAGAGGTGCGCCGTTCGTATTCATTATCCACTACCGCAAAAACTTTTCAGCTCCCAGGTGACCTTTCGTATACCCGTGTGCGTGGCAAAAAATTAGACATCGGCTCGGCTCATTCCCGCAACCCGCGGCGCGTCCTGGCGAGGCGAGGCGTGGCGTGGCGAGGCGGGCGGCGGAGGAGCGCGCGTGGATGTCCCTCTTGTTCTCATGCTCATACAAGTGGGGAAAGAACCTCCCTTATAAGGAGGTCCAATTCCCAACTAGCAATGTGGGACTAAACTTTAGTAGTATCCCTTGCCTTGCACAAATGGGCTAAGTGGGCCTCTAGGATTTATTAGGAATTTCTGAAATAGTTATTGGGCTGCCCCAATATAGACTAAATTCCAGCAATCCCCCACCAGATCCCAGAGGCACACAGAAATTTGCCTTTGGTTCCAAAACACTATTTTATATACCGGTACTGCAGTGGAGACTGTTAAGTTAAACTTTCACCTAGAACTCTATGCTACACTAGTAAGCAACTTGAACAGTGGACTGGGCCTTGATCTGCAAGTTTTCTGCGAATCTAGCTTCACATAAAGCCTTGACCGATACATGGCTACCGTGGGTCTTCCCCGCGGGTGGAGCTTATGCGTCATACCCCGTGACCTTTCATGAGTTTACTAGAGAGAACCCCACTCTCATAGATTGCGACGTTTGACAATCAGACTCATATAGGTGCGTTCTTCAAAAGATGTTTTGCAGGACAACATCTCTGCTTCAAAAAGCCACTTAGAACACATTAAGATATACATCAACCTGCCATGCAGATTAGGAGATTATTGCATCTTCATGGAGTGGTATTGTGAATAGTAGGGATACTCTCCTCTCAGTTGACCAACAGCTTGTCTTCCACATCTAATTCACGGGATCTCCGATCACAAAGAATAGGTTACCACTGTGAACAACTCATATTGTGGGTCTCATACCCATCTCCCTCGATGCATTATCTATCACATTACGCGATAGACCCTTAGTAAAAGGATCTGCCAGATTTTTAGACGTTTGGATATAATCCAACGCAATAACTCCGGAGTTTTTCATTTTTCTGATAGACTTTAACCTTCTCTGAACGTGTCTTGATGACTTCATGTTATCCTTTGAGCTGCTCACTTTCTTGATCACGGTTTGATTGTCGCAGTTCATAAGGACACCCGGTACAGGTTTCTCAACAACCGGCAAGTCATTCAAGAGCCGGCGAAGCCAATCTGCTTCAACCGTAGCTGTATCTAGTGCTGTGAGTTCTGCTTCCATTGTTGACCTCGTTAAGATGGTCTGCTTGCAAGACTTTCAAGAAACAGCGCCACCTCCATGAGTGAATACATATCCGCTCGTGGCCTTTATCTCATCAGCATCTGAGATCCAGTTTGAGTCACTATACCCTTCAAGCACCTTTGGGTGCCCGGTGTAGTGAATTCCATAATTTCTGATGCCTTTCAAATAACGCAAAACTCTCTCTAGAGCTTTCCAATGCACATCTCCTGGTTTTGAGACAAACCGACTCAGTTTGCTAACAGCAAAAGAGATGTCAGGTCTTGTAGCACTGGCTAAGTACATAAGCGAGCCAATAATCTGAGAATACTTCAATTGATCTCTAGCAATTCTTCGATTCTTTCGAAGCAGCACGCTAGCATCATATGGTGTTGGAGAGGGCTTGCAGTCACTATAGCCAAAGCGACTCAAGATCTTTTCCACATAGTGAGATTGAAGCAATGTAATCCCACCATCATCATCTCTCAACAACTTGATGTTCAGAATGACATCAGCCACTCCTAAATCCTTCATCTCAAAACAGCGAGATAGAAAATCCTTGACCTCCTTAATAACATTCAGATTTGTTCCAAAAATCAGTATGTCATCAACATACAAGCAAAGCATAACTCCCTCGCCCCCACCATGGCGATAGTACACACATTTGTCAGCTTCGTTCACAACAAAGCCTGCAGCTGTTAAAGTTCTTTCAAACTTCTCATGCCACTATTTGGGTGCTTGCTTGAGTCCATACAAAGACTTCAGCAACTTGCACACTTTCCCTTCCTGACCATCTATTACAAACCCATCTGGTTGTTCCATATAAATTTCCTCATCCAACTCTCCATTTAGGAAAGCAGTCTTAACATCCATCTGATGAAAGAGAAGACCATGTGAGGCAGCTAGTGAAAGTAGAACTCGAATAGTGGTCAGTCGAGCCACAGGTGAGTAAGTATCAAAGAAGTCTTCACCTTCCTTTTGGGCATAACCCTTAGCCACGAGCCGAGCCTTGTACTTTTTGATAGTACCATCAGGCCTAAGCTTCTTCTTGAATACTCATCTGCATCCTATAGGTTTGCACCCATAAGGACGATCAGTTATCTCCAAGTTTCATTCGCCAAGATGGAATCCATCTCGCTACGAACTGCTTCCTTCCAGTAGTCAGCATCTTCAGATGCATAGGCCTCTGAAATAGAACTGGGAGTGTCATCTATGAGATACACAAGAAAATCATCACCAAAGGACTTTGCAGTCCTCATCTCTTGCTCCTAGTAGGAACTTCATTGTTCTCCTCCACAGGACTTTCAAAGTGTTCCATCGAAATGCCAGGTTCGGTAATTGTAATCTGGTTCTGATTCGATGAACTAGGCATCTCTGATTAGATGAGGTAGCCATATCCTTCATGGGAAAGATATCTTCAAAGAAAGTCGCATCATTAGACTCCATGATCGCACCGACATGCATGTCGGTACCTCAGATTTTACAACCAAGAATCTATAGCCAATGCTATGAAAAGCATATCCGGAAAACACAATCCACGTCTTTGGTCCAAGCTTCCGCTTCTTTGGAATTGGAACATTGACTTTCGCCAAACAACCCCATGTTCGCAGATAAGAGAGTTTTAACCTTTTCTTCTCCCATTCCTCGAATGGAGTTATCTCTTTGTTCTTTGTGGGGACTCGATTTAGGACATGACATGATGTCAATATCGCCTCCCCCCACCATGCCTTGGAGAGACCCGATGTGTCTAACATGGCGTTAACCAAATCAGTTAGAGTACGGTTCTTTCTTTCGGCCACCCCATTTGACTGAGGTGAGTAGGGAGGCGTCCTCTCATGGATTATACCATGTTCCGCACAAAAAGCATCAAATTCATTGGAAAAATACTCTCCACCACGGTCGGACCCAAGCCTCTTGATTTTTCGATCAAGTTGGTTTCCACTTCAGCTTTATAGATCTTGAAAAAGTTCAAAGCCTCATCCTTAGATTTCAGAAGATACACACGACAGTATCTAGTGGAGTCGTCAATTAACGTCATGAAATATTTCTTTCCAGCTTTTGTCAAAACACCATTCATTTCACATAGATCTGAATGTATAAGTTCTAGTGGTGCAAGATTTCTCGTCTCCATGATCACGTGAGACTTACGAGGTTGCTTAGCTTGCACGCACACTTGACACTTAGATCCCTTGACAGTGGTGAAACTAGGGATTAAGTACAACTTTGCTAGTCGCGACATGCAACCAAAGTTAACATGACAAAGACGTGAATGCCACACATTTGATTCACTATTGTTGCAAATATGATTAACAACTTTATTGCAAAGCGTCGACAAGGATAAGCGAAACAGGCCTCTGAGTCATAGCCTTTACCAACAAAGGTTCCATACTTGGATATTACAAATTTATTCGACTCAAAGACAAGCTTGTAGCCATCTCTACACAGAAGAGATCCGCTAACAAGATTTTTATTGACGGAGGGGACATAATGCACGTTCTTCAGCCGCACGATCTTCCCCGAAGTAAACTTCAGATCGACCGTGCCAACACCACGAATAGAAGCACTTGAACCGTTGCCCATCAACACGGTTGAAGTCCCTGCGGTCTGATAAGACGAAAACATGGAAATATCACCGCATACATGCACATTAGCACCCGTGTCAATCAACCAATCAGGAGAATGACATACTAAAAGAATAGTGGGAAATATACCATACCCAGCATCCTTCATGTCAGTGTCTCCAATGACAACATTAGCGGTCTTGCTGCCTTTCCGAGGATGACGCTTGTCATGGCGATTAGGGCAACTAGGAGCCCAATGATCAGGATCTCCACGCACATGACAAGCTCCTTTCTTCTTGCCATTCTTCTTCTTGAAGTTCGTGTGTTGCACAGCCTTGTTCTTTCCATCAAACTTTGCTTTACCATCAAACTTGCCCTTGTTCTTGAACTTGTGGGGCTGGAAGTTCTGCTTCTGTACCACATTGGCACTAGATCCTCCCTCAATACCTCGAGCACGTGTGTCCTTTGCTCTCGCCTTTTCTTCCACATCAAGAGTACCAATGAGATCCGGAACGAAAAACTCCTGTCTCTTATGCTTCATTAAGGTAGCAAAGTTCCTCCATGAAGGAGGAAGCTTAGTGATGATACCCCCGGCAACAAACTTGTCCGGTAGCATGCAATTGAAGTGCTCAAGTTCTCTAGCAAATGACTGTATCTCATGAGCCTGCTCAACCACGGAGCGCTCTTCAGTCATTCTGTAATCATAGAATTGCTCCATGATGTACAGCTCAGTGCCGGCATCCGAGACCCCAAACTTGGCCTCTGAGTGCGTCCCACATATCTTTTTCATTGTCAATTGACGCATAAGCATCAACTATGTTCTCACCAAGAACACTCAAGAGAGCAGCCTTAAACAAGGTATCCACTTTCTGAAAAGCTTGTGCCTATTGGGCATCTTGCTCTCCTTCAAGTTTGCCAAGAGTGGCGTCATAGCAGCTCATGGTCTGAAACCATAAGACTGCTCTCACGCGCCACCTCTTATAGTGGATACCCTCAAACATAGGAGGTCTCATGAAAGCAGCAAAACCACTCGGGGTAAATTGCCTATGATAAGGTTTTTGGATTGTTGAAAATATGAGCAATTTACCGAATGATTTTATTAACAAAAATACTAGATAAAGCATGACTAAAATAGCAAATATAAAGCAAGTCATGCAATCCGACAGAGAGAAGGTAAACATCATCTGCATATATGAACTTGAGGTAAACACATCTAGAACAGACATTAGATGAAGTTGCTTATACGAAACACTCGGGAGAGGAGCGACCTCTCTTATATAGGCACAGCAGAGGGACGCGAACAGGCTGCGCCGGGAGGTGAAGCAACGGAGGGAGACGAAGTGAACAGGCAGCACGCGAAGAGGACATCGGCTCGGCTCATTCCCGCAACCCGCGGCACGGCGCGGCGGGACGAGGCGAGGCGGGCGGCGGAGGAGCAGCGCGCGTGGATGTCCCTCTTGTTCTCATGCTCATACAAGTGGGGAAATAACCTCCCTTATAAGGAGGTCCAATTCCCACTCAACTAGCAATGTGGGATTAAACTTTAGTAGTATTCCTTGCCTTGCACAAATGGGCTAAGTGGGCTTCTAGGATTTATTAGGAATTTCTGAAATAGTTATTGGGCTGCCCCAATATAGACTAAATTCCAGCAAAACCTTGGTTACTTCCCATTAACGCTTTAAGTGGCAGACTGAACAAATGTAGCATTTAGTAGACTAAACGTTTATTACGATTGAGCGGAAAAACATAGGGAAATTTAGACTGGAACCACACAGGATTAACAGATTAAATAAACAGCCAGATGATGGATAGCAATTTTTTAGAATGAATATTTCTAGCTTCTTGTGTTTACCTTATTTGCAATAATATGGAAATATACCTGAGGATTTCATGAGAAGGGCTTGACCTGAAAGACAAGCGATCTTATAGTGGAGGAACAACAGAGGGTGACGATACAGGGCGAAGGAAGAGATATATGTGATAATGTGCCTTGTGCATATGCACTGTAGGATCGATATGCTATTCTGCAGGAGTGTGTGCCATATATGATGCACCAATTAAGTCATATGCAGCTGACCTTGCATCACCTGCCACGGAGTGCTACAACCTGGACTAATAGTTATGAGAAAGATGTGGCATTATTGAAGGTATCAACGCTCGAATTACACACAATATTTCCGTTAGATGAGAAGCACCCAAAAAGCTGCGATCAATATAGGTAACCCATCAATCTTAGACAAATAACCGACCAGCATACCTGTTCCTTGGCGTGTTTGATCTTTCCCCTTTCTCTGATGTGGAGAACTGAGCAGACATCTCCGGCCAGCCGACGATGCGGTCTGCTTGCCTGCCAGCGGCACAGCACAACACAACCATAGGTGGCATAAGCTGTTGGAAACTTGGAATCAGACCTGGTAGCATGTTGAACTGGCTGCCGGGTCAGGAAGGAAACCTGGTTGAGAATGCAGCGATCTAGCTAGTATGTCGAAGGAGGGTACACAGGACAAGGAAGGAGGGGAACACACGAGTGTTTTTATAATCGAGAAACCATGTTTCCTTGGGAAGGAGCTGAGCCGGTTTCAGGAAAGAGATGCCCAAACATCATTAAATCTAACCCATTGATCCGTTGAATTAAACGGGCAGATCTCTTTTTTTCTGACTTTACCTAGGATTAATGTGGGAGCTCCTATGGTGCCCCCGATTAGTGTTTGTATATATAAGATCTTGTGTTGAAGCCACTTCCTCGCTCCTGCAATGGCAACGAACAGTAAAATAAAATCAAAATTATCAACAGGTTATGCCACCTAATTGGAAAGGACTGTGAAGAATATTGTCAAGCTAATACGCAAGGAGAGACACATTAGTATGGTTAACAGCTATAGTCTGTTTACTTTTGACTGTAAAGGATGGAATTCAGCATCTAAGTTTTGAATCAGATGAAGACTTCCATGGCCTTGTTAACTAATTAAGGGAAAGGAGAATGATCCGTGGGAGAAGGAACTGAAATACGTTATACCTGGAGTGGCGACGGCACTTTTATCACCAAGGTAGTTTTTCTCTTAGTGGATTCTCCAGTGTCCACGTTGTCGAATAGCGAGTTGCTTATGGACCATCAAACACCAAGGGTGCGGTAGCTTTGGAGCAAAAGTATGGCCTACAACTCGATCAACACACATGTGATCTCTCAACAAAGGCAACACTAGTAGAAAACAGAGCGTTGGTTCAGGCCGGGCAACCCCATTAGTCCCGGTTCAGCCTAGAACCGGGAACCATGGGGGCATAGGTCCCGGTTCGTGAGGCCAGGGGCCCGCCGGGCCATCATGGGGCATTGGTCCCGGTTCATCTGGCACCTTTGGTCCCGGTCCTGGCCCACCATCATTGGTCCCGGTTGGTGGCTTGAACTGGGAACAAAGGGTGTCCTTTAGTCTCGGTTCCAGCCACGAACCGGGACCAATGATGTGCCTATATATACCCCTTGCCCGCGAATAGAGCAGTGGAGTGCTCTGTTTTTTAGAAGAGGTGAGTGAGAGGTGTGTTGTGCTCTACCTCACCTCCTATGCACACGAGGTGTTCGATGAAGTGCCCGAGCCACACTTAAGCTTTCTCCTCTCAAAGCTCCTTATCCATTCCATTTTCCTCGAGATTTGTCTAGGTTTGGCGGTCCGTCATGTCCCGTCTCCGTCCTCACCGCTGTTGATCGCCCACGCCGATCTCGTCGCCTGCACCACCGTGGTGAGCTTCTTGATCTTATCTTCTTTCTAAAAGAAAAAAGTTCTTACTTGTACGATTTAGATAGATACTTATGTGATTTTCTTATTATTGTTTGTTATTATATAGTGCGATTGTTTTGGTATCCGCCTCCGTCAGCCCTCGTCTACGATTTAGATAGATACTTATGTGGTTTTCTTATTATTGTTTGTTATTATATAGTGCGATTGTTTTGGTATCCGCCTCCGTCAGCCCTCGTCATGTCTATGATTCAGACGTGGTATATATATTTTCTTTTATAACTATTAGTTTCATTTAGTGTTTATGACAATTATGCCGAGCAACGTGACATAGATTTTTTTATCTAGAAGGTATGTGAACCGGAAATTCTAACCAACCCTATTGTCGAGAGGTTAAACTTAATTGAAGAATAAAACAATTACTTGAAGGAAAAATTGAAAAAAATTGAGGAGAAGATGATATTGGAGTTGCATGTTGCGGATGTCGTCGATGATCACAAGATCAAGATGGATGCAATGCGCTTGAAGATTAAAAAGATTAGAAAATATGCCATTCATACTGACGCTTGATATCATTATTCCGTTGGATCAATTGTTACCTTGGTTGCGGTTATGATCGCATTTGTTGTTGCATTGAAATGTTTTACATAGTTTCAATGTATGGTTTAATTAGATGCTCTGGAGAGCTATATGTTCAATGAGAACTATGTATGTACTTTGGGTTTAATGTGATGATAAACTTCTATTAATTTGGTCACTTATCTATTCATGATGTGCACAAAGATGAACCGACAATGGATGTACGTTAACAGACGCACCTCCGAGTACATTAAGGGCGTGAATAATTTTATCATAGTGGCTGAGGCAAACAAGCAGAATGGTTTTATGTTTTGTCCATGCCCTTTATGTATGAATACAAGGTCTTACTCTGACTCGAAAACCCTTCACGTCCACCTTCTTTATAAGGGTTTCATGCCACACTATAATGTTTGGACCAAGCACGGAGAAAGAGGGGTTATGATGGAAGACAGCGAAGAAGAAGATGATGACAATTATGTGCCCCCTGAATACGGTGATGTTGCAACGAGGGAAGCTGAAGATCAAGAGGAAACTAGATGATGTGCCCGATGATGATCTCCGTCGGGTCATTGTTGATGCAACGAGACAATGCGAAAGTCAAAAGTTCGATCGCATGTTAGAGGATCACAAAAAAGGGTTGTACCCCAATTGCGAAGATGGCAACACAAAGCTCGGTACCGTACTGGAATTGTTGAAGTGGAAGGCAGAGAATGGTGTGCCTGACAAATGATTTGAGAAGCTACTGAAAATATTGAAGAAGAAGCTTCCAAAGGATACCGAATTGCCCGACGGTACGTATACATCAAAGAAGGTTGTATGCCCTCTGGGATTGGAGGCGCAGAAGATACATGCATGCCCTAATGACTACATCCTCTACCGCGATGCGTACGAGGATTTGAATGCATTCCCGGTATGCGGTGCATTGAGGTATAAGATCAGACGAGATGACTCTGGTGATGTTGACGGCGAGCGCCCCAGGAAGAGGGTTCCTGCCAAGGTGATGTGGTATGCTCCTATAATACCATGGTTGAAACGCCTGTTCAGAAACAAAGAGCATACCTATTTGATGTGATGGCACAGAGAGGATCGTAAGAAAGACGGGAAGTTGAGAGCACCCGCTAACGTGTCGCAGTGGAGAAAAATCGAGAGAAAGTACTCGGAGGAGTTTGCAGGTGACGCAAGGAACGTATAGTTTGTTTTAAGCGCGGATGGCATTAATCCTTTTGGGGAGCAGAGTAGCAATCATAGCACCTCGCCCGTGACTCTATGTATCTATAACATTCCTCCTTGGCTGTGCATGAAGCGGAAGTTCATTATGATGCCAGTTCTCATCCAAGGCCATAAGCAACCCGGCAACGACATTGATGTGTACATAAGGCCATTAGTTGATGAAATTTTACAGCTGTGGATTGGAAACGATGTACGTGTGTGGGATGAGCACAAATAGGAGGAATTTGACCTGCATGCGTTTTTGTTTGTAACCATCAATTATTGGCCTGCTCTTAGCAACCTTTCAGGACAGACAAACAAGGGATACCATGCATGCGCACACTGTTTAGATGACACCGGAAGTATATATCCGGAAAAATGCAGGAAGAATGTGTACCTGGGGCATCGTCGATTTCTTCTGACCGAAGGCAAGCATTTCAAAGGCCAGGTAGATCACCAGAAGAAGCCCGCCATGCGTACCGGTGATCGCGTACTTGCTATGGTCAATGATTTAAAAGTAATCTTCGGAAAGGGTCCCGACGGACTATCTGTTCCGAATGACGCTGAGAGACGCGCACCCATTTCGAAGAAGAAATCTATATTTTGGGACCTACCCTACTGGAAAGACCTAGAGGTCCGCTCTTCAATCAACATGATGCACGTTACGATGAACCTTTGCATGAACCTGCTAGGCTTCTTGGGCGTGTATGGGAAAACAAAAGATACACCAAAGGCACGGGAGGACCTGCAACATTTGCACGAAAAAGATGGCATGCCTCCAAAGCAGTATGAAGGTCCTGCCAGCTATGCTCTTACCAAAGAAAATAAGAAAATCTTCTTTTAATGCCTAGTCAGTATGAAGGTCCCGTTTGGCTACTCGTCGAATACAAAGGGAATAATAAATATGGCAGAGAAAAAGTTCCAGAACCTAAAGTCTCATGACTGCCACGTGATTATAACGCAACTGCTTTCTGTTGCATTGAGGGGGCTTCTACCGAAAAGCGTTCGATTAGCGATTGTGAAGTTATGTTCATTCCTCAATGCAATCTCTCAGAAGGTGATCGATCCAGAAATCCTAGCAAGGTTAAGGAGTGATGTGGCACAATGTCTTGTCAGTTTCGAGCTGGTCTTCCCACCATCCTTCTTCAATATCATGACGCACGTCCTAGTTCATCTAGTCGATGAGATTGTCATTCTGGGCCCTGTATTTCTACACAATATGTTCCCCCTTTGAGAGGTTCATGGGAGTCCTAAAGAACTATCTCTGTAACCACGCTAGGCCAGAAGAAAGCATCTCCATGGGCCATCAAACAGAGGATGTCATTGGGTTTTGTGTTGACTTCATTCCTTACCTTAAGAAGATAGGTCTCCCTAAATCGCGGTATGAGGAGAGACTGAGTGAAAAAGGCACGCTAGGAGGGGACTCAATAATATGTAGGGACGGGCATTCTTGGTCTGGAGCACACTACACAGTTCTACAGAATTCTACCTTGATGACCACGTATGTCGATGAACACAAAAACATTCTGCGCTCCAAACACCCGGACTAGTGTGACGACTGGATTACATGTGAAGACATCAGGAGTTTCGGCAGTTGGTTGCAAACACGTCTCAGGGGTGAGAACACTGTTTCTGATGAGTTGTACTCGTTGGCAGGGAACCATCTTCGATTGTAATGACTTACAAAGGTTAAGAGATAAATGGGAATACATTTTACATGATCGCCCAAGATCAAAAGAGCACCAACCAAAACAGTGGTGTCTGCTTTGATGCAGCAACCAAGAGGGGAAATGACACATATTATGGTTACATAGTGGACATATGGGAACTTGACTATGGACATGATTTTAAGGTCCCTTTGTTTAAGTGCAAATGGGTCAATATGTCAGGAGGCGGGGTACAGATAGACCCACAGTACAGAATGACAACAGTGGATCTGAACAATCTAGAGTACACAGGCGAACCATTCATCATAGCCAATGATGTGGCGCAGGTTTTCTATGTGAATGGCATATCTACCAAACCGAGAAAAAGAAAAGATAAGGAAGCGAATACATCATACGATGAGTCAAAGCGCCATATAGTTTCTTTCAGGAAAAAGAGACATCATGGGATTGTAGGGCAAGACAGACATGTCTCAAGATTATGAAAAGTTTCATGAAATTTCTCCCTTTGAAGTCAAGGCTGGCCCAGGCACCCTGTTAAACGATGAAGATTATCCTTGATTACGGCGCAATAAGCAAAGGACACAAGCAAAGAAAAAGTGGAATACTTTCTATCCACAACTATTATGATGATGCCTTTGATCTAGAATATCACTGCAGTTACATATGAACAAATGAAATCACTTTGTAGCAGATGAGTTTTCGTCTGAAACCTCAATATTTTCAAAGAGATTGTCTGTTTTGTACATGAAGTGCATCCAGTTTTTGTCGTAACTCCTTCAACTTTTTAGCACATGCTATGTGGGTGAAATGATGATACCATGCCAACTTTTTAACCTTTTCAGAGTTCATTTATAGTGCTTTTCAATTTAAGGGTCATTTAGCTGAAAGAATGAACTAATAGAAAAAAGAATGAACTAAAAATAATCAATTAAAATATTCTGTTATGATCAACAAAAACAAAACTATAATATTCTTCGATAGCAAAAGAATCAACTAAAAGCTTTTATAAAACTCCAATAGTAAAAGGAATCAACTAAAAACTTTTATAAACCTCTAGTATTATTGAAAGTAAAATTATATAAAATTTATGCAACCAAAATTATCAAAGTATTTTCTGTTTAAAACATTAAAATCAAAAAGAATTTTCATAAAGAAATTTTTGTTAGAAACTTTAATAGCAAAAAGAATTATCATAAATAACTTTTTAGAAACTAAAATAATAAAATCTGTTTTCGAATATAATGATAAAACACATTAATATTAAATAGCAGGAAAAAGAATCACTCAAAAATCTATTTTTATAGTAAAGTTATTCAAAAACTTGTGATTCACAAAAATTTCAAAAAATTCAAATTTAAACTATTCAAATGGGAAAACAAATGGCACTAACAGAAATTTTATAATTTTTATTACCTAAAAGCAAAAAAGAATTACATGAAAAACTAGTAGGTATTTTGCTGTAAGTAGAAACAAAATAAAATAAATAAAGCAAAAAAACAATTTTTTTTTAAAAAGTGCCACCTACTGGGCCACCAAGGCCTGAATACGACTAGAAACCCAACCATGGGCTAGGATTCAGGCCCGCAGCAGGCCCAGTAGGCCCACAGACACAGCGTGACATAGATTAGTCCCGAAAGCCTGCAGTTGAGAGGAGCTCGAGAGGGTGGGCGCAGCAGCGCTTATATACCATTCTCGAGCAGCACGGGGCCTTTTGTCCCGGTTGGTGGCACCAACCGGGACAAAGGGGGGGGCATTAGTCCCACCAAAGGTCCCTCCTTCCCGCCCTTTGGGCTGCTGGAAATTGACCTTTGGTCTCGGTTGGTGGCACCAACCGGGACTAAAGGGGGTCATTGGTCCCGATTGATGCCATGAACCGGGACCAATGCTCTGGGTATATAAGTAGCACTTAGGAATTTTCAGAATCGCCCATCCCCACTTCGATCTCTCCTCCTCCTCTCCCCGCGACGGCGGCGACTCCATCGACGACGTCGGCAGGCTACCCGAGCTAGCCATCGTCGACGCCCTCGCCGTGCCCTGCCCCCGACCCGACGCGCCGACGCGCCACCGCGACCCCTGCCCCGTACGCCTCTTCATCGCCATCGCCGCGCCCCTGCCCCGCCCTCTGCCCCGACCTCGCGGTCGCCGCCCCTCTGCTTCGACCTCGCCATCGCCGCCCAGTGAGCCCTCCCTTCCCTCGCCCCACCGCCCCTGCCTGCTCTGCTTGCCGCCGCCCCGACCTGCTCTGCTTGCGGCGCGCCGCTGCCCCGGCCTCTGCTGCCTTTTTCATATATTTTTTTTGTTCATTGATTTATGTATATGGATGTTGTATGTATATGTATATGCAGATGTATGTATGATCCATTGATATATGTATATGCATTGATGTATGATTTTTTTGTTCATACAATTTTTTTTTGTTTATTTGTATATTTTTTTTTTTGTTCATAGCTTTTTTTCATAGATATAATGTATATATGAATGTGGTAGAAGGAGAGGAAAAAGGAAAATAAGAAGAGGAAGAAGGAGAAGAAGAAGGAGAATAAGAGAAGAGGAAGAAGTGGAGAAAATAATAAGAAGAGGAAAAAGAAGAAGAAAAAGAGTAGAAGAAGAAGGAATAGAGGAGAAGAAGAAAAAATAGAAGGGTGTCGGGAACTAGGTTGTCGGGAACTAGGTTGTCGGAAACTAGGGTAGAGGGTCGAGGGTCACCGAGGGTCGAGGGTCGTCGAGGGTCGAGGGTCGTCGAGGGTCGAGGATCGTCGAGGGTCGAGTGTCGTCGAGGGGTCGAGGGTCGAGGGTCGTCGAGGGGTTGAGGGTCGAGGGGTCGAGGATCGCCGAGAGTCGAGGGTCTCCGTTTAACAAGAATGCCTCCATTATGGATGTGCACAAGTTGATCCATTTTTTCTAATCTCATCTATAGAAGGGTAGACAATGTGACATATAGAAGGGTAGATGAGATCAGGAAAAATAGGGACCATTTTTTTTCTGCACATCCAGAATGGCGCCATGTTGTTAAATCCCTTGTTTGACATTCATGAGAGAGGTGGTCCGGACGTCGGACATTCATGAGAGAGGCGGTCCGGGCCAAACCCTAGAAGCGTTGCTGAGGCCACCCCAAACCCTAGAAGCATCGAGGCCACCCAAATTTACCAAGTTAAAATAGCGTTGTCGAGGCCACCCCAAACCCTAGAAGTGTTGTGATTAGCTAGATATATCCATCTCTTATGTTTGTATATTAATTGTCATGTTGTAATATTTGCAGAAACTATGGATCAACAAAGAGACTTCAAACAAGAAGAGATATTGGGGGACATAATGCGCGACGGAGGTGATCGAACGAAACCGATGGTCTGGAAGGAGAGGAAGCAGGCTACGGTGATCGAACAATGGAGGAGGAAAGTCATGATCATGATGGCTCCGGCGACCGTGATGACGGCTCCGGTGACCGAACGGAGTCAGGGTCAACTGTTGCAAAGTCCGGCAAGGTATATATATATATTAATTAAGCCTGTGCTGACTAGCTAATTGATGCATTAATTGTTTTGGTATGTACATATATTAACTCTTCTTTCTTCTTTTATAGTCCTCCGGATCGAGCCAAACTTCGGTAACGAGATGAGGCCCGAAGAAACGATTGCGCCAGAATGAAAGGTTCACGATCACAGAAATCGCGGGCGATGGCCAACAGATTGAACCACTCCGGACCAAGGAAGCATTTTCTGCTCAGTGTGTGGTTCTTGTTAGGGACATGATCTCGATCAGTATCCACCAATGGTATAAGCCTAAGAACGAAGACCCTCAAGTTTCTTGTGTCAAAGATAGACAGAAAGATTATCTTTGGACCACGCTGAAGGAAAATTTCACCATACCGGCAGAGGAGGATCCGGATAAGCCAGTTATAGAGCCATTGGTCAAGGCTCATGCTCTCAAGAAGATGGCAGATCTATTCAGGAGGTGGAAGAATGATTTGAAATCAACGTATGTCGACAAAAACAAGACTTCAGAATTCACCGGCCGATTTGAGAAGATAATAGATCACTGGGCCGCATTTATGGCCCACAAAACATCAGAGAAGAGTAAGAAGATGTCAGCGACAAACAAGATAAATGCTGCAAAGGAGCATCACCATCGCAAGGGGTCAGGTGGCAACCTCAAAACCTGGCCGTTGTGGGACAAGGCTGAGAGGGACCTGATTGTTGAAGTGGTCGAACCAGAGACATTGAACTAGCCAGACCTTCAAGGACTTGGTTCTTTGGGGTTGAGGGAACTTTGCACCCTAAAACAGGGAAGTGTTGTTGAACGGACGAGCAACTTGCAACACCCATCACGAAGCTTCAGGCAGCAATCAAGGCAGCGCAGGAAGGGACGTTCGTCCTGACAGAGAGAACGACAAGCTCACACATGCCCTCAGGAATCCTGAGCACCCTGGACGAACACGAGGCACGCCAGGCTCCATTGCATGAAAGGTTGGGTTTCCCAATGCAGGCGGTTACAAACCCAAGAGAGGAGAAGGAAAGTGGAGCTGAGTGAACTGCAGAAGCTTCAGGCAAGGGTACGAAAGCTAGAGGAACGACAAGCTATTGAGAACCAGCGAGATCCTGCCCAAGCTACCCCGCCATCTCAGCGGAGAAACAATGTGGCTCCCACCAAGCTCGTTCAGCAGCCTGACTTCACGGGTCCTAGCTACCCTGTGGATGCTATCACGGAGTCGCACCAGTGCCAGCTTATGACGCAATGGCAGAACCTCAAAGTCAAGGCGACTGTCGGCTTTGTGTTCCCTCCTGAACCCGATGCAAATGTTCATTGCCTTCCGATTCCACAAGGCTATGCTGTTGTGATGGTGGATGAAATAACGGAGGGATTTGAGGAGCTCCAGCTTGACCACCCTACAGGTGAAGGGGAGACTCAACTGGGTCTTGCTCTGAAGACTCCATGTATATGGCGGAAGGAGCACATCAATCTTCTGAACTCCATGCCTCCGCCTCCTCCTCCTCCGGTGAGTCAGCTGGGCACTCTACCTCCTCCGCCTCCCCCTCCTCCCCCAGTGAGTGATCAGGGCACTCCGCCTCCTGCTCCGGCACGTCCAACCAGCCCGCCTCCTCCTTCGCCTCGTCGGCGACGGCAGAACACAGACGCCACCGCTCCGGCTGCTCCGACGCATCGTAGCACTCCGCCTCCTTCTCCGCCTCGTAAGCAACGAAAGAAGACAGTTGCAGCCGCTCCGGCTGCTCCGGCGTCTAGCAATACAACCAGAGGCGGGAGGCAATACAGATTCGGTCCATCTCTCAAGCCTTTAGAGAAGTTACCATACGAGATGACCATGGAGGAAAACGAGCAAGTCGTTCAAGCCAAGTGAAGGACTTCTTTGAAACGAAAAGAGCTATGAAACATCCACCTCCGGAGGAGAAGATCGATCCGGTGAAAGCGAAGCGCACTTTGGATGCCCTGAAGCGAGCAGCACCGCCTCCGCCGCAAACCATCTATGAGCGCATTATTGAAAGGACATATAAAGAAGTGGAACGATCAGGAAGTACTTGCAGTGATCGAAGGTTAGCAAAATGAAGAAGTGGGAAAAAATTCCCTAGCTCGGCGAACAAGCAAACCGATCGTGCCCCCCGCTCAACGTGTCTAGCGATTTCATCGCTAATCATCCGGGGATGGTGCCCGGTACCAATCCTGGAGATTACCCGTCCGACGATGCACATTTGATACAATGGAGGTGGACGAATTCAAATACTGGCACGGGAAGCCTCTCGTCAAACCTGGTCATCCTCCTCTAACAACGATAATGTGAAGATTACATGATTGGTACATGGACATCTGCAACAAGTCTGAGAAAGATACTTTGACGCTGAGAGTTAAAGAGGAGCACGACCTCGTTCGAATTGATCTGTTGTCTGTTCCATATGAGGAGTTCTTCCAATTTTTCAATCAAAAGGCCCTCAATAAAATAATCGTCACTTGTTACTGTGTACTACTTTTGTAATTAAGACTCTATATATAGCTCAACTTTTTCATTGCATGTACATATAATTATCCTCCCTATATTATGCACATTGAAGATCACCGAATGCAAGGAAAGACAAATCGGTGATATTGGGTTCATTAACACAAATCTCATAGATGAATGGAATATTAAACATGATGCCAAACATACCGAGGCCAACTTGCTACGATATCATCAATACCATTTAACATGCTTGCTTATCAGTTTGATTGACCTCTATTTCTTGTTAAGTGGTTGTGGCAGGAACCAGAGAATAATTACTGTGGATACTACATTTGCGAGTTCATCCGCCACATGACCTGTGAGTGGGGCTACTCTAAAAAATAATATGAAGTACGTAAGCAATAATTTTCACAATTTATTTTATTAACATCATTTGTGTTGAGTTTCATTCATATATATGTATTGACCCCCTTCTTCAAATTAGATGTTTCAGATGCGGGATGAACTCCTACCACAAGATCGCATACGAGCAATTCGAGAGGAATTGGCAGGATTCTCTCTTGACCACGTCATCGATAAAGATGAAGAATACCATGTGGAACTTGAGTTCAGATGTTAGGCGATTGTAAGCGATCTTATATTGTATATATGTAGCCAGTAGCGTCGGATAATTATAGAAAACTTGTTGTTCGACCAATCTCTCAGAAAAGGAGAGGTCGATCACTTCTCTCTTTATATGTTCATAACGATCTTCTGTACTTAATGGTTTCCTTCATTTGCTTACTACCTAGCTAGCTAATCGAGACCTCTTTATACGTATAGTACGTAGCATCGACCAAGCACGGAGATAAGAGAGAATACTTCTCTCTATTAGATAGCTAACACAATATATGAAACCCCTAAATTAACCCTACAAAACCCCAACCCCCCTCTTTAAAAAAACAAAAACCCCAACCCCTGAACTGCTGACGTGTGGATGTCGTTTTGTCCCGGTTGGTGACCAACCGGGACAAAAGGCCCTCCTGCCTGGGCAAGCCGTAGCGGCCACGTGGAGCCCCATCTGTCCCGGTTCGTAGGCGAACCGGGACTAAAGGTATTGGGCTTTAGTACCGACCCTTTAGTCCCGGTTAGGAAACCGGGACAAATGGACCTTATGAACTGGGACAAATGGGCTTTTTTCTACTAGTGCAAGGAAGGAAGAACATACCGTTGTGTGTTGAATCTGCTTCTTAGCTCCTGCTATCTTGTGTGTTGAAGCCGCTTCTTGAATCAGATAAAGAAATCCATGGTCTTGTTGACTGGTTAATAAGTGAGTTTGATCCAACGTATAAGGAACTGAAGAGTGAGCAGCTTGTGAACCTTCCAAATACAAAGGCTGCACTAAATTTGGAGCAAAAGTATGGCTTACAACTTGATCAGCACACAGGTGATCTCTCGAGAAAGGCAAGGAAGAACATCCCATTGTGTGTTGATGCCACTTCTTAGCTCCTGCTATCTTGTGAGTTGAAGCCACATCTTGGATCCTGTTACAGCAACAAGACAATTAAATAAAATGGAAAGTACCAAGTAGTTTTCTTCTTAGTGATACTACGGTGTCCGAATTGTCGAACAGTAAGCATCTTACGGATTCCAAATACCGAGGCTGCAGTAATTTTGGAGCAAAAGTATGGTTTATAACTTGATCAGGAGACAAGTTATCTCTGGAGATGGCAAGGATGAAAAAACATACCACTGTGACTCTTTAGAACTTATATGGCCTCCTCGACATCTCTGTTCAATATGTCATGAGAATTATTTCACATCAGTGGTGAAAGCCACTTCTTGGCTCCTGCTATCTTTTGTGTTAAAAGGCACTTCTTGGCTCCTGCTATCTATTGTGTAGAAGCGAGTTCTTGGCTCCTGTTATCTTTTGTGTTGAAGCCAGTTCTCGGCTCTTGCTATAGAAACAACACAATAAAATGAAATTGAAATAATTATCAATAGGGAATTGTTTGCATGGGAATCAAAAATAAATAAATAAAGATGAAACATAACCAAATGTTCAACAACTTGGAAGTATTCTGAAGAATAATGTCATCGTAATATGCAGGGCGAGAGACATTAGTATTGTTAATAACTATCCTCTCCACTTTTGACTGTAAAGGTTCGAATTCATCATATTTTGTTAGTTATGACGAATCGGATGAAGAAATTCATGGTCTTGTCGACTGATTCAGGGAGTATGACCCGAGAGAGATGGAACTGAAAGACGCTATCCTGAAGTGACAACACCAGTTTTATCACTAAGGTGGTTTTCTTCTTAGTGATCCTCCAGTGTCCAAGCTGTCAAAGAGCGAGCAGCTTATGAACCTTCCAAATACCAAGGCTGCAGTAATTATGGAGCAAAAGTACGGTTACAATTCGATCAGCACACTAGTGATCTCTCGAAAAGTCAAGTAAGAGAATTCAGGTTCTGAAGAAAAATAGTACCACTGTCACTATTTAGAACTTGTATGGCCTGCTCGACTCCACTGCTAACATGTCATGAGACTGATTTCGCATCACCAGAATACGATGAACACAATGCTGGAAAGTCAATAGACATAATCACTCTCCTAGTGACAGCAAATAAGACATGAGCCAAATTTGTAGGGCGCCAAATCTGTTATCAAGGAAAAATATTACATGGATTGTAGCTCTCTCATTGAGTCACCTAGTAGCAGAAAACTGAAGTCATGCCCGTGCCATGCAACATGCCAAAGATAAGCTCTGCTGGAAGCAGTTTCAACATAACACATGCAAAAACAATATGTGCATAGAAAATAGTGAGGCTTTGGTATTTTAAGATTTACATATCCGAATTTTACTACAACCAAAATCACTGAAAGAGATTAGGGACTACAATCTTCAAATGTGAAATCATATGCTTCAAACTGGAACAACACTGATAGTCCTGACATTTGTTCTGGAGAAATGAGTTCAATCACCTCGTAGCTGTAACTGAACGCACTAATTCAAACACTATCCTCGTAAAATCGGCACGGCCTCGTATTTATATATATTAATCGACAGGCAAGCTTTTGCAGCTAATCATATTTTAATTCGTGGGAAAATACCAGTGAAGACAACAACAGTATTACTTATCACTAACCTCTAAGGATCTAGTCGTTAGAACCTAAAATTTTAGACCTCCAAAATTCAAATCCAAATACAGAGATTTGACATATAACTATTAACCAACCTCCATCAGGCCAGCCAGCGAGCCAGCCACCAACAAATATGTATGTGAATATAGACCTCAACTTCTCTCACACCTCGCTTAAGTCCTATGGGGTTCCCCAAACTTCTCCAACCCTATCCTCCCCAAACTTCGGACGGCTTCCAACAGCCTCCCCGCCACCCGCCAACCCAGCAAGAACGATAATGGCCGACGCCGAGGACTAAGTCGGATCAAAATCTAGTTGTAATATAAAACATGTAACTGAAGACCAGGCAACCAGAAAATAGAAAGTGAGTAACAAAAATACAAAGAGTTGGGCATTTTGGAGACCGAACTCCATGGAGGCCTTTATTTTGAAAAATTCAAAATTCCATAATTTAAGTTTAGAAAAACACACATATACAAGGATGTAATTTGTATATGTGAAAAATTTAAGGATGAAATCCGTTGAATTGTGAGCTGCACAAAAAAAATCATGGACTTTGAGGATGAACAGTACATATGCTAAAAAGCAATAAATTTGTCTTTTTTCTGTAGCTCTCATTTTAACATATTTCAACCTGAAAATTTGCACACATACATTACGTATCTAGGTATGTGCGCATTTTCTCAGCATATTTTGAAACTATAAAGTTTGAGTTTTGAAGTTTTCAAATTAAGGCCTCCATGGAGCTCAGTCTCTGTTTGGCATTTTCGAAATACAAATCATAAGGCTGTACAGGAGTTATATATGGAACTAATAACAGCACAGAAAGAAAAGATAGATACCAAGTATTAACACAATTTATTTCACACCGACCTGTGCACTGTGAGAGTGCAGGGACTGACATTTCTGCAGGAGTTGCTGGCTGCCGGACAGTATACACATAAAAACATTTAGTTTAACAATTTCTGTTGAAATCGGATCAAAATCATCCTTGTTTTGTCAAGTTTATATGGCTAAAAACGGTAGGCGAGTAACCCTGATGGTGTATCAGCAATGTAAACAGAAGGGTGGCTACTTTCTGTGATCAGCTCGCTCTACAGATAACTTCCTTGTTTTCCCTCATACTGTCGGTGATGAGTGGGAAGGATCAACTGAAGCACCTTCCACAGAAATATCTGCAATTTCAGAGACAAAAAAATAGCATATAAGGGAATTAATCTAGGACCAAATTTCAGGCATAAAAATTAGCAGGTGTGAGCAACAAACAAGAACTAGCTCATTCTTAATTCTGAAAGTAATACTGGAGATCCAAATTAACTGAATTAGTAAGGAACAGATTTTCTGGTTAATTTTGTTAGGAAGTATGCAACTTGTATTTCCGGTGCCATAGGCCAGTATGTAAAAATCCACGGTTCACGGGCCGCCTGGGAGACCTTCACGAGCAGGCGCCAGCGATGAGACGGAACAAGCCGGCAGTCGCAGGACAGGCAGAGCAAGGCGGCGGACGACAGAGCGAGCTGGCATGGGGTGGCGACCTCCTGGATCGGGTGGCAGCAGCCTCCTGGCAGCAGGACGGAAATGGTGGGCAGAGGGAAGGCCAGAAGGGCCAGCAGCCGGCGTGTGGAGATGGGGCTGATTCCTGAAGGAGATAGGAGATGTGGCAGAAGTAATGGCGGAAGCTTGCAGGGCTAGCAGCAGCAACAACAACAACAACAACAACAACAACGAGAAAGAGATGGTGACGGCGAGAGAAGAAATCAGCGGCTGCGGCAAAATAGAGGATGGCGGCAGCGCGACGGGATCTTAGCACGAGTTGCACGTGCGGAAAAATACCTAGGCATTAATATCATGTTTGGATATATAGAACTTGCATTTCCAAGTGGGCATAGACCAGTATATATATGCAGAAAACCCTTTATAGAATGGGGGAAATACAAAAGGACACATGGCTCTAATATACCATGTCATAAGAACATGCAGGTGCGAAAGAAGACATAAACTCTAATATACCATGTTATAAGAAATATTCAATTTGTATTTTCAGGTGGGCTTAGGCAAATATAGAAAACCCTTTTATAGAATGGAGAAATTACAAACGGATACACAGATATATATAATTATATAGCAGACAGGAGAGAAGGATAGAAACATCACCACCTTTCGGTGTTACCATTTTTCAATGTAGTATGGCGTTACCAATTTAATGTAGTTATGCCACAGTGAGAAACCGTAACTCTGCTACCTAAAAGGAAAAGGGGAAATTAAAGTTTCATAAGATGAGAATGTACCATCGTCAAGGCTTATTTTCGCAGATGTGGTTACCGACCTTCTAGTCTTAAACCTTGAGCTGATGATGAAACACAGTTCGGAAAATCAAATAGAAATAAATGAACTGAACTGATCAAATTGCTTTAGAAATAGCGTACCAGTAGGAAAATGTTTGATGTATTGGATCAACTCCCTCAGGCCCAAGCTGAGAAATAAATGGGATTATTAGTTCCAGACGCTAATAGCAAAATGTTTCAATTTAAATCAATATGCAGTATTCATAGATTTACTATGCTAAGCATGTAAAACGATACACAATGCAGATTCTGCAAGTATCCTGCACATTCTTCAAACAACTCTGGGGTAAATAAGAACAACCCGGCTCAGCAACTAAATCTATCATTTATTATTAGGAAATTTTGGAAGTTCTATCAATAATTACCTCTATTCTCCATGCATCAGCCTTCAGACTAACATCAACAGCCTGGCGTTCTTCAGATATCTGCATGAATGAAAAGAACAAACCAACAATCAGACTATGGCAATGTTCAAAAATAACTTTAGAATTAAAATTCTAGAAGTTTACGAACCCAAAACTCAAAGTGGAATAGATCATGTGATGAGTTCAGGTGACACCCCAGGCCCTAGTATATATCACAAGAATCACAACGTCAGATATGTGCCTTCAGATAGTGTGCATAAAAACTGTTTCCATAAAAATAAATAAGGGTGGATAGAGTAATAATATAATGTAAATTTCCTCACCAAGAACAAGACAGCAATAAGCAACATTTGAATAAATAACAAATGTGCAGTGTGAAATACCAAAAAAAAAAGGTTTACCCCAAATGTAGCAGATGACATGGCTCCCTAGCCTTAGCAGCAATAAGAAACATTTAAATAAATAAACAAGATGCAAGTTATCTTCAATTTTACCTTGTAGCTTCCACACTTTACGAAGCAAAAGGGGCAAGAAAAATCTTCAGTGACTGGTAAGAAGGGATCAATATAAGAATCATGAACTGAACAAAAATATTTAACTTCAGCAACAAATGTTATGCAGTGATGCAAAACTGCACATAGGTAACCACAAAGCATTTAACACAAGATCATTGCGATGATAAACATTCAAAACATGAGGGCACATAAAAAACCATTAATATCAACCCCACCCCCCCCCCCTCTCTTTAGCTCTAGGATCATATTCAAAACCATTAACAGCATAAATTCTCCACTATGTTACTTCCTTTTGTATTTATACCCTAATATTCCTATAATGAATATTTTCCCACATTTTTACCTTGCTAGGACACCATAACTAATTGGACAAAGTAATTAATAAGATTACTTACCACCATAAAACATCAGAAGCTTTCAACCAATAACATGTTTACCACAGAAGCTTAGCAAAAGTTAATTTACGATTGCATACATATTGATATTATTATTATTAACAATCAAACATATCTAGTTAGTTACACTAGGAGAAAATGGGGAGCACCTAGGGAAAATGTCAGTATATGATGCTAAAAAATGTTGATGAAAATGAAAATGTGCTAGCCCAAATGTTGCGTAAGAAAGAACCTTCAGTCTTTTGCATAGTACTGTTGTAATACTTGTAGTTGAAATGCACATTACCAGCTCTTAATCTGCAGAAATATAAACAAATAAAAATTTGTTTGTAAATCTGAAACTTAGAGCAATGTGTCATGATAAACCCTAGTGAAACACTAGATCGGCCAGACTTAGTTCTAGACTGACTATCCTGACCACAAAAAGCCTGGCTCACAAGCCAGATAAACCTGCCTCGCTAGCCAAAACCCCAAGTCCAAATACTAAGCATTAACATAACTTCTTTCATGCAGAGATATTTTTACCTGCCCTTTTACACATCCACATCCATGAAAATTTAAAAAGGTACAGCTTCCATCCAATAACTCACAATTTAATTGAAACCCTAAAAACTTGGCTTTAATTGTACAGTAATCATATTAATAAAACCCGTATAGTTTGTATCCTTCCATTATTACGTGATGGACAAATGGAAGAACAAACTAGCAACATGATCAGCACAAGTACATTTACCTACACAAGGACTTGATCCCCAAGCAACACAATGATATAACTAGTATTATGAAAAATCAAGCAATAGAATTTTAACATGCTCGCACTTAACCTCCTAAACCGAGAAATTCATGCTAGTCGTTGGTTAATCATGGGCACTGCTGGCAGACTACATAAAACATGCATAAGAGCATAACATTTATTAGTGGTAGAAAGATTTAATGTTCATTACTTCCAAATATTATTATTCATTTTTGTGTAATGCAAAACATGTCATTCATACATAGACATACCTCATATATGCTTTCCTTTTATTGGTTTGTTGGTTATGATCACAGAGTTGAATATCCGTGGATATTTTTTTAAGCAGTAGAAACATACTAAATTCCTCAAGTAATTAAATTGTGAAGCATCGTGGTCAGGTTTCGTCCGTAAACATGCATGCATATTTGGTATGTTACCGAGGACACATTTTTCACATCTCTCTTAATATAATATTCAATATATTCCTGCTATCAAGTGCTTGCCAATTGTGATTAGCTCTCATTGGGGAGCTAAACATAATGTTAACCATTGGATGACAAATGAGTAAAACTGATATAGATTTCGAACCAGCGTCGAAAGGTTCTACCTAGTAGAGCATCTCTCCAATACTCTCCCATTTCCGAATGTATTTGTATTTCTAGGTCATCAACATGACCAACCAAATACTCCAGAATTTTATATAACGCAAAAAACATAAAAAACTTCTTTCAATACAAGTTCATGTAGATTACAAATTGGAACTATTTCTACTTCATTGCTAAGGGAGGTGTCACTGGATTAAATGCTCCAGAGGCAGTACGTAAATCTGTTGGTATCCTTTTTCTTGAGCCGGCCAAAGACAACGATGCTTCTTCGTAATTATTGGTATGTTTTATATATTTTCTGTATTTAAATATGTCTACCTGTTGATTGTACGGGTTATTCGATTGAGGATCACATGAAAATATTAATGTGCATTGTCTGACTATTAGTCCAGTATGGTTTTGCATCAAAACAATATACTTAAGAGTTCACCCCACCTTGATTTTTTTTGTCCTCTGCACTGAACATATGCATGTTTCACTCGCTGTTAGGCATCATGTGTTAGTAAAATCCAGGGGAAAATAGGATTATTTTTCTTCCCCATTACCTTTACATTGCAAGAGTTCAATTAGGTATTTATCAGTATAGTAGAACTTCGATGAGAGAAGTGTCTCAATTTTGTTTGTGAAATTGTACACAGTGAGGAGAGTTTAATCGAAAACATCCCGATCTGAGCATGTTTTGCGTGTCTGCCTATGTGGCTTTACGTTTCATCCTTCAGTTCATTCACAACTCCACCACCACTTATCTAATGTCATGAGCAGCGTATACTGGTTTCTTCCAGGAAGGACAGACAGTGTATCCTCCAGCTTGGTTCACCCAGAAGATGTATGTTATTGAAGACGAATACGAGCAAGCTTGCAGGGTAAATAACTATTGTATCTTATAAAACAATTTCGAAATTCATTCTTTCCTGAAATGTCATAGCTACGCCCTTAAACAGTCTTGCCATCTATCCCAGGAGCAGACACAGAATATATGATAATGACCTCCTATACAAGTCTGAACTCCCTATCAGTATATTCAAGTGTGATACAACTACAAACTTGTGTTTTTCATTGTATGAATTCTATTATTATTTTAGTCTTTTACAGAAATATTTTCGGAAGGGAAAAAAGTTATTGTACAACTTTATTTTGCTTCACTATTTAATTCTGTGATTTGGAAAATCCCAGTGTCTCCAGTACTGTACCTTATGTATCAAATCGGACTGATCTTTTCTTTGTGCACAGCTTGCATTTCGTAATACGGTCACAAGGATGATGTTATTTCCAACCTATTTATGAAACCTCGCATTTGCCACATATATTTAGATGGCCATGTATGGTTCATGGAAGCAATGCTAATAATCTAATGGTCAGTAAGAATGCTTTCGGAAATTTATTCCAGGATATTTCCAGATATTTCTTCGTCTAAGAATATCGTTTGATAAATTGAACTATGATAAAGATGAACTTTCTGCTGTTCATGAAGTATGCTCAACTTAATATGTAGTAATGGATATGTGTGTTGCACATGTGTGATTACTAGTTGGATGGAAATGTGTTGTTTAGAACATTATTACTCCATCCGATCTATATCAATTGTCGCTACAATTAATATGGATCGGAGGGAGTTATTACATTTTGCCTTCGTAGAGATATGCTTTGCACGTGTGGAATTACAGATGTCTCTGTTATGTCCTTGGACCAATGGACATTTCTTTCTTCAATTATATTTTAGGAAAGAACACTAAAAATACTAATGATCTAGTAACATATCAACACGACAAACCAAAATATATTTTTATGTTAGCAGCCAAAGTGAAAAGATCAACTCCGCGTATTCTAAACTAACACTTAACAAGGAATTAGCTTCCTTTTAATAAAAGTGGGAGCTGGGGAGATCCTCCCTTTCATCTAAAAAACACTTAACAAGGAGGCCCCGTGCTAAGCGTCATCTAGCTAATCCTGGGAAGGGATCAGCCGGGTCGGGAGCCATCAGATTTTTTGATGACTAGGTCGTCCCTCTTCCCTCGCCCTTTCGCAGCATCTGTCTCTCCAATGTACCTCGTCTCCCCTTGCCTTGGCCTTGCTCTGCCGTGAATAAAAAGATGTGGTCACCACCGAAGAAGCGAACTGCCCGCAGCAACGTAATATCTGCAGGAAATCCCATGCTGCAAGGCAGCATGCTCGTGTTACCAGTCGTGGCTCATAGTTACGCCACTACCCGAGCTCCGCACTCCGCAATAGCCGCACCGACTCATAGCACAGCACGGCGGCAGTCTGTGCCCCCCTCTGGCAGCGTGATGATGACACATGGGGCACAGGTGGGTTGCCCCCCATGCAGCACCGAGCACCACCCCTTTGCAGCACCCCAACTCACAATACCAGGCCGTCAGCAGCAGCACTGCCAGTGTTAGTAGCGGTCTGCCTGCCACTTGTAGCAGCAGTGTCCGCCGTGTTGGAGCCTCAGGCTTCAATTTTGCAGCACCCGACCCGCAACACCAGGCTGTCAGCAGCAGCAATTCAAGATGGCAATGGGGACCTGGAACCACGTCCCCGCGGGTTTTTACCCTATCAGGCGACAGGGATGGGCGATTTTCTATCCTCGCGGGGCTGCTGGTGGGTACATTATAAACACCAGCATGTTCCGCGGGTTTAAACCCGTTTCAGTACTACCCGAACCCGAAACCCGACAATACCTGTGAAAATAAAAAAAATTGTGTGCACTGATCCATCCTGACTCAAGGGGCCCAAAGCCACAGCCAAGTGGCTTAGCCCCCAGCGTTGAGGTCCTGGAGTAATATGTTGTTTTTTGCTGATGTAATATGCTGATTTTTGCTGCTGAAATGTACTATGTTTGTTGCTTAAATATGCTGATTTTTTCTGTCATAATATACTCTTGTTTTTCTTTCAAATGCTTATGTTTTCCTTGATTTCTCATGGGGACGGGTTCAGCGTGGGTTTAGAAAACCCAACGGGTTTAGGGGACGCGCAAAAAAACTAGCCGCGCGCATGGTGACGGGGACAGGCTTGCAATTTTCTCGTGGGGATGGGTTTGGGCAAGAAATACCCGGTGGGTTTCGTCCCCGTTGCCATCTTGAGCAGCAATGCCATCATTCATACCAGTTCGTCTGCCGCTTGCAGCAGGAGAGCTCGGATTGCAGCAGTGTCCGCTATGTTGGAGCATCTGTCTCTAGTTTTGCAGCACCGACGGTAGACCTCACGTCCATTGCCAACAGACTTGCAGGAGCAGCGACATACTCTTACAACGGTGGAGTGGTAAGCTTTCAGAAGCGGCAACAGACCAGTGGTCTTGCTTGCGTGCAGTGGCAACAGTGCTTGCAGCGACAGCGTGCGACAATGCTCACAGCATTGCTTACAGTCAAACAGCTACGGAGACAGCAGGATCGCAGCATTGTGGAGCCAGAGCTTTTCTATCAATGAATACCTTCAAACTAAACTACCTAAGAAAGAGAACCAAGTGGTGCTCGCTTGCCTAGAGTGCAAGTCTGCACGCTCACCCAGCAACATTTGAGGCGCAGGCTTTGCAGGGTGGCTCATTTCTTCAAAGAAATAAAATGCCCCAAGTGCTAGTGGCGATGGGTCAAGCTTATGTTTGATAAAAACTACCTATGGAAGGCATGCGATTATTATGTTTAGCTAGATATGTACTAGTGTTACCTTATTGTACGAGGTAATGACGGAGTTGGGACATCATTGTATGAGTAACTACTATATGGATTTTCACGGATGTCTCTTGCACCAGCCTTTTGAGCAGATATGCCAACTTGTAGTTTATATGAACCCTGAAACAAAATCAACAAACTTAGACAAGCTGCTGGAGAAACTGATAAGCAGTTTCCAACATAATCCATTGCCACACTAGATAACAACACTTATTAGTCCATTAAATATAGAAATGAGAGTAGATCAATAAATAAAGGTAGGGGATCGCTCAAAAAAAGGTACAAGGATATCCTTACCATAGCATCAACCTTGTGAGAGCAAAATGTCAAGCAATTGTCTTGCTCAAGAAATTTCTTCTGCATGCATAACAAAAGGAAATATAAGTAAGGTCAACATACAGCTGAAGCAACTAATTTCCACTACACCCCAGTAATCTCTCTCTTCATACTGTGAAATCAGAGGAACAACTGATGAAAAGCAGATTCGCAGAATCACTTAAGCTTACATACACTACAGATTCCATCCTTTACTCATAATATTAATCCTGTATGTTCTCTTACCAAAGATGCAAAGTGCACTACTTCTGATGTGGCAATTCACTGCCAGAACTTTTGGAAGGTGATTTCTAACTAAAGACAAGCACTACAATATTCTAGAAAACTAAAAGTACATGGCACGTAAATCATCCAAATACAGGTGGCTTAGCTAATTTATTCTATTCAGTCTGAAACTTCAGGTTGGAATTCTGCCCACAGGATCGATCACATCAAAATACACACGCACGAAAGCTTTTAGCCAAGAGCCTGTATTGTGCCCTTCTTTTTCCCCTAATTTCTTTTCTCTTTTCACCCCTTCAATACAAATCTCACAGTGTTGCTCTGGCTGTGTGTGTGTGTGTGTGTGTGTGTGCTCCACATGACCATGTATTCCTAATACATGGAAACTAACTTAACTATAACTTAGACACCAATCAGACTTGACACTAACCAAGATTATGCTAACAATCCATCCTATGGATAACAACTATAGAAAAGTTATGGTACATAAATTAAGAACATTCAAGCTTAATACTATGGAGAAGTTCAATTAAAGTACCTCTAAGAAGCTTGGTCTCATTTCAACCATAGAAATTAACTTCACGGTATGTCCCAAATTTAAAGTCGTCGCATGATTCTCCAATGACAAAGGAAGTAAATTAATTGATATATGACCCCAGAAACATTTCCCTTGAAGTTCTGTCAAAATGAATTAGTAAATAGTTGCACTCAACAATCCTACAAATCTTAACTGTGTTCTGAGATTAAAAATGTTGGTCTTGACAATTATTTTTAGAAGGAAAATGTGTTATGGCTAGAAGTGGTACGTGTAATAATAAGGATCCACCCAAAGCAGAAGAAAATAATCCAAATTAGTAATGCAGAGAGCTTAGTATCACCCCCTGTAAAAATCTAACCAAACAATGTTTAAGATATTTTATTCATTGGATCTCCTACATAAAGGCAGCCATACACATAGCCAAGACTTTGCTCACCACCACTATGTTCACTAGTTATCCATGTATTAAAGGAATCTTTGTTAATTATTAGTGTTGGTTTACGAGTATAACTGTGATACTAATCATTCTTTGAAAACAGAAAACTGTAACACTAATCTTTACGCAACAGAAGGTTTGGCAAACTGTTGTCAGTTGTTTACCACCTGGAGATGGGTTGCTGCAAGGATTCATGGTTTGGCCCAAAATACAGACGTCAACTAGATTCGAATATACTGTGAGATAGTCATAGTTTGGCCATTGGTCTTGATATCATTCAAGAATTGGGAGTTTTGGAGAACAGTTGTATCTTCAACCACATGAATAAGCAATGTAAGTTGCCAGCTAGCGAGTAGCTCAATCCAGTTGACACATGTGTTGTGTAGCTAAATATATTAAGTATTAGATTCTAAGTCTTACAGTGAACTGTACCTTGCGCTTGTTCTAGAAACTATTTAGTATCTTTCAAAAAAATAAAACCAGAAGCTTACTTTGGAGAGCAGATCGATCCAAATGGCCCCCAGTGCAGTTGTTTTCACCGATATCTTCTCCAACTTGTCCTGCTGAAACTAAAGGTAATTAAAATGTGATGGCTGTGGAGAACTATAGAACACACGAAATCACATATGATGCACATCATACCACGGCTGATAAGGATAATGTTAAGGTTGGAAGCTCTGGAGGATGCTAAATTCTCGATGTCTGGAATTACGAATGTAGCTTTGGTGTGATCTTTACTACCAAATCCGCCAAAAGATGTAAGAAAATAGGCCCGACTGAATCGATGTATGGGAGGGTGCTGTGCATAACATTTTGTCAATAATAAGAGATAATTTGGTACAAAATATCGATTGAAACTAAGAAAAGGTAGACTTACATCTTCAAGTGAAATGTTACTAGTAGGTGTTGCTAACAGAACATAAAGAGGGAAGATATTCTGGTCTCGACATGCAGTATTTGTACCTCGAGAGAGTGATACAGTTAGTTGAATCCTACATCCATAAGCACAAACACTGGTTAGCATTTGCATGATGTAACACATAAGATTAAATTTCGATAATGGTTAGTACTTGTAGTATCACAGAGATTACACATGAAAGAACTTAATTTCTTGGTCCTTGTTTAGCCCAGCTACCATTTTGGTTTATGTAGGGCAGCAACCAAGCTACCCTTTTTTGGTCCTAGTTAAGACACACTACCATTTTGGTTTATGTAGGGGCGGAAACCATCTAGCTCTATGTCCAATATTGCTAACTAAAATTTGTTGCCATACAATATGAATATAGTGATTATTCCTTGTTGTGTTGTTTCCTACATTGCTGCACCGAGAAAAAATAATACTCGGCTTTGTATACAAGATTTTATAACATGTGTACATTTTGACTTACAGCTTGTATCACATCTAATAAGCTCACTGTGTTGTACATGTTTCCATAATCTATAAATGTATGATACTTGATAGAATGTAACAACAAATACCAGTGACATGTTTAATTTGGTAGAATATTAATATGGTCACAATCTTGCAATAGATGCGGGATATAGTCATATGCTGTCAATTAGCTCACGATTATCGCAAATGCATCGATTTGAAAATATCTCCCTACGTGAGGATGTCAGGCTGGGGCATATCAACGACATATCAGATGATATTTTCCACCTTAGTTATCTTTGCGCGGATATTAATTAATGCTTCCATGCATGTGTACAGCAATGCACCAAACACGGGAATACAAAAATCTGGTGGAGTTTAACATTCTGAAATCCTTGGATCCCTATATATGCTACTTTTCACTAACTTAATTGTGATTGTTTACTCTACATTTTATGATCATGTTTGTGTGAAATGTTATATAGCCAACCTAGGCATGTCATTATGAAGGGCAATAATCAATCAAATTGATTACCAAATGACTAGACAAGCACTAACACTAATGATGAAGTGCATCACATTCTTCAAATTATTGGGCAGACTCAGTTACGATTAGACCAATTCCGGTTTGATCATGCACATTTACAAGTTTATTCAATCCTTATGGCGGTAACCTTATGTACATCACTATGTGGTTCCAACAGAGCTAAACGGACCAGCAAACTGCATACCCCCTTCGTTCCAAAATACATTGGATATTAGGTTCCGTTAGGGCAAGCCTTGACCAATAAATGCTCAATTAATATATATTTTTTCGAATAAAATTGATGTCATTGGATTCGTATTCGAAAGTACTAGTTTTTTGTGGTTATGGTTTTTTCTGATAAAAAGTACATAATAGTAACAAAATTCGCTATGCATTTTGGAATGGAGGGAGTAATAGTGAAGCTTCTGCTATGCCGGAAAAAGAAAATATGAAATGGAACAGTTAATCATTTGATATTTGGATCTGAATCAGAACAATATTATATTAAGTTTACACATGTCCTAAAATAGATTGTAGTCAAAGCTTGTACTATACCTCTTTTTACGTCTTGCTTCTATCATGTAATCAAGGCATCTTTGCAGGAAAGTGGGCTGCAAAAGTCAGTGAGACATCATTGTTATGTGATCACTTACATGGTGAAGGGTGTGAGTGAATAAGCACATGCAATCTGTGTCGAATGAGGCCAGAATTTTAAAAAGAAACTTACATTTTTAGCGGCTCGATGTTGAATAATATTGTACCACTCAATTGGTTTGCAGTACAACTTGAGGCTTTCTTCAGAAGCAAGCTTCTCATCTGGAGACAATTGAGGGCACATCTGGTCTGCGGACGAGATTAATGAAATCCGCACCTGACTCCCTGTACATAATTTGCAACAGTGTCAAATAAAGAAGATACAAGTAAACTCTTTTCACTATTAATAACAAGAAAATCATTTGCCATATTTACATGGTTGCATATCTTAAAAGCAGCTAAATAGACATAGATCAACTCAATTAGTTTCTAGAATCAGGATGCGACCAAACAGCGCAAATTAGATTTGAAGTGGGGAGTCATTAATTCATGAAAAGTCAGAACTTGCCATATACTAGAATCAAGATGTGCAACCATTAATTTATCCACGGAGATTATCAACCAGTGATGAATCAATTAGACAATTGCCATTTTATTAATTTCCAGATGCAAACAAGACTAGCAACATATATACTTGAACTAAGCAACCATTAATTTTTGGAACTACTTACTGTCATAAGGAGACTTCACTATCTACCACAACAAAATACCCCCCCCCCCCATCAGGTATCATAATGCGACTGGAGTTCTAACATCTTATGTATCTTGTCCCCAGGGTTGCTATCATAGTTGCAACCCTTTATTCCGCTTACCACATGACCCCTAAGTGTACAGGTGAAATGAGCAGGTGGTACTGCCCATCCTGCCCTCCTCACGAGCACACACCAGATAGGATGAGCCCGCCGTGCCCAAAGGTATAGCTTTGCACTTGCTCGCCCTAGTTTTCAATCTCATGAATTATCATTACACAGTCTCAAAGGTCACTTGGATAGTTAAGTAGAAAAGGAGGTATTCTGTGGGGGCAGCTTTCTGGTCTTAAGCTAGCTAGGGAAGTCCCCGGTCATCCATGAATTGAAAGGCTGTCAGCCACTACGCTTCAGGTTGTGGGCATAGATTAAAGTCACGGGAGAAATGATTTCTTGGCGGCCTCTCCCAGCAGCTATAGCGGCGCCATAGCAGGCAATCGCGGCAAATAGCGGAAAATTTTCTGGTGGGAGAGATGATTTCTGGAGGGTTTTGCTGATTTTTGAGCCATTTAGAGGGATATGTGGAGGTTTTCGCGGCAGCAGCCATTGCGTAGCGGCGAGGCTCCCGGGCAGCTATAGCGCAGCTATCGCGGCCATTTCGCGGGCTATTTGAATCTATGGTTGTGGGCCATGCCGGTGAGGCAGCGCTTGTGAACACAGCTAGCCACCCAGGGGACGAGCACAGGCAGGGCAGGTATTATTAGAGGCTGTTTGGACTGGAGCCTACAGCAGCTCAACCAAAAAATTGGTTGAAGACCGCGGGCGTGGGTGCATCTTTGGATGACGGCCAATAATTTGGCTCACCCAAATTATTAAAACCCCTAGAAAATCGAGCATTAAACTGTTCTTATATGAGTACCCCCACTGTTATATGTTTCACATGAGTTTTCTGTAGTATATACCACATTCATGAAAATACTATCTCTGCTATTAAAGCAGAATCAGACGTCGTTTTCATTGGACCTCCTCCCCCTCCTCTCGTTCGATCCCCACGCAGAAAAAGGTTGAGGAGGAAAACCCCACTCTCCGAACCGCGAAAAGCCAGGAGAGGACAAACTCTGACGGCACGACGACTGCCAGTCTCATCTCCCATCTCCTGATCTCTCCCTCCCACCTCCTGCCTCCCGACCCCGAACCACCCCAGGACCCTCTCTCTCCTACCTACTACCTCCACTTTCCACTACCACCGCCCCGATCTGTGGAACAGCCGCGTTTGCCCTGCGTATCCATCTGTACCTCGCCGTCCAGAGAAGCCAAAAAGGGGAACCACTGCCACACCTCTGAGGCTCTGACTCCCTCCCTGCGAAGATGGCACCCTTCCTCCGCCAGACAGGAATCACCGCCATGTGCGGCCAGAGGTCTATGAATCTATGATGATGGGTGCATCCAGGGCCTGGGTGCATCACGCGGTATGGAGCCGCGCCATGGCGCCGATAACTGCATCAGCACCCTTCCTCCACGCTCGATCTTTTTACCGCTCGATTCTGGACTCGCCGTCTGCGCCCAGAATCTGGCGCCGCTCCGGATCGATCCACAAACAAACAAGATGAGGAACTGTGGCGGATCGACGAATCGAGAGAAGCGCCCAAGATCTTACCTTCAAGCCAAAGGCTGTGGGAGTTGGTGTTGGTGTTGCCGAATCCGGGGGAACGGCGGCGGCCGGCCACGCGCGTATGTGAGCTGCAGGGGCGGCCGGGACTGAGGCGTCGGCGGCCGGGACTGAGGCGTCGGCGGCCGGGACTAGGGCAGACGGCGGCGACCTCTCGACGCTGGATCTGGAGAGGGCTATACGCTGCTCTTTTTCTTTTTCTTTTTTGTACCTTTTTGAGGGAACGTTTTCTATTAAAACGTGAAAATGGACTAAAGTTCAAAAAAAACGTGAAAATGGACTAAAGTTCAAAAAAAAACGTGAAAATGGACTACTGTAGTGTTTAAGGGTTTTGCCGGGTTTCTTTAATAGAAAACGATACCGGGTCCGATCCTTTTCTTCGTCTAGCGTCTCCATGGGCCGTAGTCCATTTTCTTTTCTTTTTGAGCGGGCGGAGGGAAAAACTGTTGATACGAGGCATGGAAGAAATCATCTTTGCCTCAAAACAAATATGAAAGAATCGTCTACAAAAGGCATGAAAGAAGTGAATTCAATCGTGGAAAAAATGAACTCACCCATAAATAAAAGAAATGAATCTGTTCTCATCTCAAAGAAATAATGAACTTTATCTGCAACCCCTCCAATCCCCAATTCATCTCCAACACGAACCCTCACTGTAGCAATCATATTGCATGACTAGAGGGACACTACATTGTATTAAAACCTAGACACTCCTTCCTCGAGAAAAAAGAACCTAGACATCCCGCTGGCACATCGCAACTCTATGTCGTCCCAGTAACATTGACTTGTCGGTTCGTAGTGTTTCTTTTTTAGAATATCGGTTTGCAGTTTGTGGATGGTTACCAGTTGTAAATTCCAGATCAAAGCCTTCCAACCTCAGCGGAAAAGTATGAACTCGCCCATAAAACTGAATTCACGCAAGTTTTGGCAAAAAAAAAGTTGATGCTCCAAAATGCTTCTGAAAACAGTCTTTTTGGAGCGTCCATTTTGGCTTTTTGCCGAGACCTCACAAATATCATTCTATTGCAAAATTTTGCACCCATGTGAAAAACAAATCAATGTTTGTTGCCAAAAAATATATTTTTGATTCTTTATTTTATTTTTTGTCTACAGTAGCAAAGTGTGTGTGTGTGTGTGTGTGTGTGTGTGTGTGTGTGTGTGAGCTCAAGCTCACAAACTCCATGTCCAACGTTGTGCTCTTTTCCTCCACCCACCTCATCATTATTTGTATAGCATTTTGTGTTATTTGATGAGCCTAATGGCATGCGTCTAACAATTTTTACACAAGTTCATATTATTCGAAATTCTTTTGTTGATGGCCCTAATGAAATCCATTCATTAGTGCATGCTCATCGAAAATCGCTAGGGTTTTCTTTCATGTTTGACATGATTCCCCGCAAAAAAAAAATAGTGCAATTGCCAAAACAACATGCTTCTTATTTCACACGATGCGCTACTCGACATATAGCACAATGATGCCTATTCCATGCATGCTTTGCACTAAATCTTTGGTCCTTCTTAATCTAACACTTCACCATTTTTTGGTTTCCTTGAAATCCACCGGTGACAACAAATATGCTTGTTGTCTCTATTACTGTCTTGTTGGACCTATTTTTCTTACTTTCTCCGGTGGACCTTGACGCCATGGTTTTTTTGACGAGCTCAAGGACGAGAAGATGATGGCGGCCACTGCTTTGCTCCTACTCCTGTTCACAGGCGAGCTAGCCAAGCTGGCACACTAGCTTGGCTGATGCACTGCTAGCCTGCGAGATGCAGCATGGCCAGCGGCACACAAGATGCAGCCCAGCCAGCTGCTTGCCAACGTGTCGGCGCCGCCTTTCCCTGGATCTTTGGATGAGCTCAAGCTCCACGATGGAGGCGGCAACGGCGACAACGCTCGTCTTGCCGGCGTGGACAACCATGGCATGAATTCGTCCAAGCCGACCATAGCTATATCCGCGGGGAAGACAAGTAGTTGTTTCCGCCTTCCACTCGGGCATGAGGTGCGGGAGGGCCTGTGGACCATCTTCCTCAATCAGGAGCGGCGGGGACGTCTTCACAGCGGGTGCGTCACCGGAGCTGGCCTGCTTCCCTCCCATGCACATAAGATGTTTGTTGAAATGAGAGAGAGAGAGAGAGAGAGAGAGAGAGAGAGAGAAGAAGAAGAAGAAGAAGAAGGAGGAGGAGGAGGAGGAGGAGGTTGATGTGGGCCCCACCTGTCATAACGGTCAACGTAACGGTTAATATAAACTTTGTTGACATTTTTTCTACATCATCTCTAACGGGTGGGTCCCACTTGTCATAAACATGGTTAAATCATCTAAAGTGGACATCAATCATTGGTAGTTTTTAGGTACAAAATTAGAAGAAAAAAGTAATAGTTTTGGTCAAAATTTTGATTATTTTTTTTGTTTGAGACGTTTGGTCAAAAATTTGAAAGTTGTAGTTCAGTGGGACGACGACCCCAATTATGGTAGTTTTTGTCAAATACTCCCCCCTCTCTCATGGTTTATCGCGGTCGCTGGTTTGCCTTTTTTACGAAGGTCAAATGCTCCAAGTCCAAAAAGTGACCCGTGCGGGCGCAAGTGGTAACCATTAGTTCTAAAAAAAGTGGTAACCATTAGTTCTTTTTTAGGGGATGGTAACCATTAGTTAGTTGCTCTACTCCCCACTTATTTGCATATATTTGAGGCCGGGCTTGGGTTTTGATTTTGTTTGCAGGTTCCTAGTGCCCAGCCCAAAAAGTCCCGGACCAGGAAAGGATTATTGGGCCTAAGCTAGAGTCCATTTTCTTTCTCGGCTGAGAGACATTTCAGCCCAACTTGTTGTGCCATTGGCGTTGCCGAACCGTTTCCGTTTTCCCGTCAGCCCAGTGGTCAGTGTCCACCAGCGATGAATTCTTTCCCCCAATCCCCAAACCACCATGGCGGCCACCGGCGAGCCGCACCGCCGCCCAGCTAGGTCGACTGCGAGCACACCGTTGAGGTGCTGGATGCAGTGCGACGCCCTGGTGCTCCCCGAAGTCGATTCCTTGGTGATTTCAGTTCTATAAACCTGTTTCGATCTAAGATTTTTTGCAAAAATATTACTGATTTTGTGGGAGGCTCTGATTTTCCCGGCGCCTAGCAGAACCGTAGTCTGATCTCATCTGATTTTTGTGGCGTCCACATCCACTTCCACGCCACGGCACAGGACAAATCAGAGCTCCGTTGCTTTGCTCTTTTATATGCAGAGCGTTTTCGTTGCTCGATTAGATGGAATGGCACCATGGAGTTTACACACACGTAGTATTGTTTCTTGGTCGAATGCAAGCTCATATGCATTGGAATCAGCAAAATACATATAGATGATGGTGTCATGATGATGCATAGACCCCTTTCTTGCTAGTTTAATTTCCTGTTTCACTAGTAAGCCATCCTTGCCGAAACTGGCTACAGATAGTGAGGAGAGGACACTTTTGATGATGTTGATAGTTGAATAAGAGCAGGAGGTGGATTGTTGGATCTGATAAAAGACACAAATTTTCCTTCTGTTTTCCCCTTGTCCATGCTATAAAATACTCGGGGTCTGCCCTTTATTCTGAAATTTATTCAGGATCCCTCCACTCATAACAAATACTTAATACAAATTTACGGTGCATTGATTGAGATCTCTAATTCATTTTGTTCAGTATAATACATGAACACATCTGTTTATAAAAATACAACAAGAGTTACATACATTACACAAGCTCAAAAAAAAATTTAGATTGGCACACCCCGTGGCTTCCTCCCTAGCAAGGTACTACTACTTCCTTCATGTGTGTCCTGAGCCCGACTTGCAACAAAATGAACAAATGATTTATGAGGGGGTATCCTTGATTCATATTCAATTAGAGTGAAGTCTCCTTCTGGCCTAACACCAGGATCTGCTAGAAGCTCTCCAAATGTCACACTTGGTGATTCCTCCTTGATTGGAACATTACTTGTATAACTTATCATGGTAAGTGGATGCAAAGCAAAGTCCGTTATGTCGACTGGAAGGCCTTGCTCTTTAAGCTTGCTTGGGTGTGCACCATATATGCAGAGGTTTCTTTTACCATGTCTTATCCCCTTACCAAATATGCAATGCCAAAACTGAACATTGAGGTTCATTCTCAACACATGGGCGAACGTATTTACTGCTACAAGTGAACCTTGCTTACCATATAACTCCTTGGCAAACTCATCTGTTAATTGTACTAGTTGTGGATGTTCTGCAGGGTCTACACTCCCGAATGCTAGGGTCTTAAAAAGATACCTCAACTCGTCATAAGACAAAGCACTTAGGAAAATAGGTTGCACTGATCCAAAACGGGCTAATCTACTTATGATGATGATCTTGCTTCCTCTGCTCATTCTTACGAGAAACAAGTGATACTTTTTCCAGTCATCGTCACTTACATCAGAAGCAAACTCTATAACTACCAACATCATGTCAAACATGGCCCCTCCATGGTCCAGTGTCGTCAAGAGGTTGTCTCCATTCAAGTGCAAAGTAGAGGAGAAGCGTGAGCGAACCCTTTCATCTGCACACACATGAGCAACCAATGTTTTCTTTCCAACTCCAAAACCACCTATGATTGGAAGAACTGTCGGTGCATGATCACCAGGAGGATTGTTGTGCTCCAACAAGAAGCTCAATAGTTTTTGCTTTTCAGCATGTCGGCTGAACATGAAGTTGTTGGTGTAAAGATAAACATCATATGGCCTATGAGACATGTGCTCACATCCGCTCAGAAGGACAACAAATTCTGCCATGTTAGCAATAGCAAGTTCTAAGCTTTCCAAGGCACCATCTGACTCGAGGCGCATGGCCATGTCATGCTTCTCAATTTTTTTCCGAGAACGCTTGAAAGGAATGGGTATATACAAGCTGCTGCTGGATGTGTAATCGATGCTAACCTCGTTAGTGTCTGCACTGTCTTGGAGGTTTTGATACCTCAAGGTGTCCAGCACGCGGTACCCTTTGTACATGGCCTCCGAGAGCATCTTTAGCTGCAACAACATCCCATAATTTGTTATGTACCATGCATCTGCCTCCTCGACGATGATGCCGACTCTCATCAGGAGGTGCTGCAATCTCCTCACCGCCTTCTCCTCTGATTGTGCATCGCTCATAGATGAGTAGTACTTGTTCTTCAGGAAGGAGATGAAACGGCTCACTAGTTCACCTGTGACTACAGATATGGTAGCTTCCATGGCAAGCAAGAAGAGAGGCCGATGAGGGGAGCTACTGGTCGATCTCTATATATGTAGTCTGGGCAAATTAACTATCATCTGTCAAGTCTTGCAGAGACTATTGACTGCGACGAGTTCAAGATTGAGTGGCAGACGGCTGCTAACATGTATCCTTATAAACTGCCTGTATTTGTACTATTTAAGTATTTATTGGTCTAGTACCCCCAAGGAATACACTAGTTGGCCTCTTCGTAAAAACATGTGAGAATGACTAGCCAACTGCCCAAGCGTCATGAAAACATTGACTTGTATTTTTAATAGTCACAGTAGGTAGGTCTAAATTAATATTCTTCCACACTAACCTGTTTTTGTCCTTTGGAGATCAAGGCGTCATTATTTTTTAATGATATTCCTCACGGATGTTTGAATCCAGGTTGAGAAAACAAAGGCTACCATTGTGTACTATATTCTCATACAATAAATATGCATATCATTTATGTTACACAACAGCAAAATACTTGAAGTTACTTCCTGAGTAATCAATCTTTTGGAAGATATATCTCATGGCTCAAAACTGTTGCGCCATATGTGTTCTTCATGGCCAGGCTTCTGTTGATGGACAAGCCTGATTGCTCTCTGCAATGGTAAAGCTTTTGTGATTCTGAATTACTAGTTGTTCAAGAATTTACCTGATGATGATTCATAGACCTCTTTCTTGTTACTTTAATTTATGTTTCATTAGTTGGCCACCTTATTAATACTAGCTAGATCTTTTGAGTAGTAGTACTAACTGCCACTTAAGATGATGCTATATATGGCCACGCGAACATATCTGATGCTCATGTATCAGAAAATACGACAAGGTTTTACATTACACGAGTTCTGCAACAATATTAGATCGGCACTCCCTGCCGCTTACTCCCTAGCATGGCACTAACTTCATGTGTATCCGGGGCACGGCTTGTAACGAAGTGAGCAGCTGAATTATGAGGGGGTATCCTTGATTCCCATGAAATTAGAATGAATTATTTGGGTCTAACACTAGGATCTGCTAGAATTTCCCCCAGTCTGACACTTGGTGATTTCTTCTTGATTTGAACATTAACAGTATAACTTATCACGGTAAGTGGATGTGAAGCAAAGTCTAGAATGTCCACTGGGTGGCCTTGTTCTAAAGCATAGTTGGGTGCACACCATATATGGAGAGGTTTCTTTTAACCATACTTATCTCCTTGTTCAGTATGCAACGCCAGAACTGGACATGGAGATTCCTTCTTAACACGTCCCCGAACATATTTGTTTCAACAAGTGTACCTTGCATGCTGTGCAAAACCTTCGCGTTGAACCACGCGCACCGCCTCGCAAGCGCCGCAACTATGACGAGGCCGGGAGCTCCTCCCTCCGCCCGCTGGTGGAGGAGTATAGGCGCAGAAGCACGGCGCTCTCTCTCGCAGCGCCGGCAGCCGGACCGGGAGCAACTTCGACAAGCTAGACCGAATCTTCTCGCCAGTGCTCAGGCGTCTTCGGGCGGCCGTCGATCACCCTCGGCCCCTCCCACGACATGCACTCGACATCAGGATGAGGTTCGGATGGCTACGCGCGCCGCAAAAAGCTGTCGGAAGAAAGCGGGTTTGTCACCGGAGATGTCGAATTGCGGCAGAGGGGGATATGGGAAATGAAGAATGCGGACCCTAAAATGGACTCGCTCCGGAATATATTGCGGATTCTAAAGCGGCTTTCCGGCCTCCCGTAAGAAAGTTACATGTCGGGCCGTTTTTGCAGGACTTGTTCGGGCCGGGTTTTTTGCGTGTATTTTAAATTAGCTGGAAAAACATGGCCGGCGAGGTTTTAAGGGATCTGCAGATGCTCTTAGCAAGAGCCGAACCGTTTCCATTTTACCGTGGGGCCCGACGGTCAGTGCCACCAGCGATGTTGTTCGCTGAATTGATCTCCAATCTCCTCCTTCTCCAAAGCCCAAACATGCCATGGCGTCGGCCACCAGCGAGCGGCGCCGCCGCGCAACACATAGCATCCCCGCCGGGCCTCGTGCGGACCCATGGTGGTCGCCTACTTCAAGTGAGACGAGGGGAGGCGCCTAGACAAGTCGATTGGGAGGACCTCATGGGCTAGCGCGGGAGCCTCGCCGGCGGCAACGTGCGCCTCGCTGATGCTGTGCGACCCCCAACTTCCTTCTTCCCCAACCTACCATGGGTGCAACCACGAGCATCCTCCTGCCTTCCCCAGGCCAGCAGCGAGCCGTGCCTCGTGCAGAGCCATGGCGGTCGCCGATGTCAGGTGCGAGGGGGAATGGGAGACGCGTAGCTAGTTCAACTACGAGCACCTCAAGGGCTGGCACGGGAGCCTCCCAAATTCAACGTGATGCCGTCGTGCTCCCAGGGTTCTTCGAAATCAATTCCTCGGTAATTTGTATCTAAACCTGTCCCGATTCCACTATCAACTATAGCAGAATGCTAGCCATAACATTGCAATGATGATGATGTTGATGATGCATATACCTCTTTCTTGTAAGTTTAATTTCTGTTGCATCAGTAAGCCACCTTACAGAGAGTCCGAGACTTAAAGCATTATCTAAGAAGAGCAGTTCTACAGGTTTACTGTACACTATAATTGAGATCTGTGATATATTTAGTTCAATGGTTCACAGCAACGATGTATCAAGAAAATACAACAAGAGATGCATTTTACAAGTCTTGAAACAAAACTAGTCACTCCTTGTCGTTTCCTCCCTGGCAAGGCGCTTCCTTTGATATGTGACAAAATTATGAAATGATTTCGAAGGGGGTATCCTTGATTCCCATGCAACTAGACTGAAGTCTCCTTTTGGGACAACACTAGGATCTGTTACAAGTTACACAAATGTTACACATGGGAGTTCCTTCTTCACTGAAGAACTAACTGTGTAAGGTGTCATGCTAAGTGGATGCAACGCAAACTCTGTTATGTCCATTGTATGGCCTTGTTGTATAAGCGAGTTCGGGTGCACGCCATACATGGAGAGGTTCCTCTTGAACACTCTCATCCCCTTTTGGATTATGCGCCGCCAAAACTGAACATCGAGGTTCCTTCTCAAGACATATACGTAGGCATTTGTGGCAAGAAGTGAACCTATGTGCACTGTGCAACTCATTGGCAAATTCATCTGCCGTTTGTACTAGCGAGGATGTTCTGCGGGCTCTACACTCTCGAAGGATAGTGCATTGAAAAAGTATCTCAACTCGTCGCAAGATAGCACACTTAGGAAGATCGGTTTACCGTTCCCAACAGGGCTGACCTCTTGAGTTTGCTTACGATGATGATCTTGCTTCCTCTACTCATCCTTATGAGAAGCGAGCAAAACATTTTCCAGTCATCATCATCTACATAAGAAGCAAACTCAATAACTACCAACATCATCCCAAACATGGTCCTTCCATCATCAAGTACCCAAAAGTCTGTCTCCATTCAAGTGCAAAATAGAGGAGAACCGTGAGCAAACCCTTTCATCGCCACACGCATGAGCAACCAAAGTTTTCTTCCCAACTGCAGCACCACCTATGCGCGGAAGGATGCCCCGCATGATCACCTAAAGGATCGTTGTGCTCTCAACAAGAAGCTCAAGAGCTTTTGCTTTTCAGTGTGTCGGCTAAACATGAAATTGTCGGTGTAAAGGTAAACGTCATATGGCCTGCGAGACACACGCTCACATCCACCCAGAAGCACAACAAATTCTGTCATGTTAGCAACAACAATCTCTAAGCTTTCCAAAGCACCATGTGACTCAAAGCAAATGGCCTTGTCGTCTTTCTCCGTTGTTGTTCGAGAACGCTTGAGTGGAATGGCTAAATACAAACTGCTGCCAGATGATGGTGCCTCTGAGAGCATCTTGAATTGCATCATCATCCCTGAGTTGGTTATGTATGAGCGTCCGCTTCCTCGACGATGGTGCCTACTCTGATCAGGAGTTGTTGCAACCTCTCCACCACCTTCTTATCTGAATGCCCATGGCTGGAGGAGTGATACTTGTTCATCGGGCGGGAGATGAACCGGCTTACAAGCTCACTTGCAACTGCAGAAATGGCAACCTCCATGGCCAGGATTGATGAGGTAAGCTGTTGGTTGATCTCTGGACAAATTTAACTAAACTGGGCTCTGCAAGACTTGAAGTATCAATCGCATTTAAATAAAGTGTTCCTGGACGACTTGGTGGGTGGGTGGGTGGGTGGGTGAAAGGCACGGATACTTTGTGTAAAGCTCAAAGACGTGATAAGGACCGGCGAACTTTCCAAGCAGCATTAAAAAGAATTAACCAACTAGTATTTGTAATATTTACATTAGGTCCAAATTGATTATTGTCCCTTTGCAAAATGTATATTTAATCATCTTTGCATTTGTCTTTTGTTGAAATCCTTACATTTTTTTATACATACGAGGGAATCACTGGTGGATCCTCTTGGGGACCATCCCAGGTTCTGGCCACCCCTTACCAAGGTGCAATTCTCTTTCACGGGATATATGACCCATTAGTTAGCCTAATTTTATGGGTTAGCAAAGGCTGAGAGGTTGTTTCTTAACTAGCAGCACAATCGCCCCCTCCCCCCTCTTATATTTGGTTCACCCTCTACCACTAGAGGGAATGACATCTCATGCATGTGCAGCCTATTATTGCAATGATTCACCTTGAAAATTGTTTATGTTTTTTCAGATGAGCTTCAGTGGAGAGAAGCAGCGCACAGCTCATTGACAAAATATGGGCCCCTTTATCTTGGTCAGTGAGAATCACAACTCTATACCTTAGTAATTTTTCTGAGCACATGTAACTAGTTTGTTTCTACATTTGCCCTCAATCTCTGTGCGGCTTATTTTGTACTAATTCAGCTTTTTATCGGAAATTGCCGCACTGTGTGCATTCTTAGAGTCCTGACGTTGACTCCACGATGGTAAAAATGGAAAAGCAAATACTGGGACCAAATTTGGTTTTGTTATTAAAAAAACTAAAAGTAATCCTCCTACAGGAAATTATTTGGTACCTCATGTGTATTTGCTCCATGCACTGAGTACAATCAGAAAAAATTACCGAAGCATGAGATAGTCTAAAATTAACCGAAAAAATGTTATCACTGTGACCCAAAATCGAACAGGACAGCCTCAAGGATGACCGAGTGGCCCAAAATGAATTATCTGCCAAAGATTAGCTGGGCCTGTATACTTCCGCAACGGTCACATTAGGCACTTGGGAGTTAGTTCAGTTAAGATTAGCAGCTAAAACTGGCTTAAACAGCAAACTAGAGACAAGAAGGAAATGGTAAATGACAAGTAGAATCATGCCGTTGGATACATTTAGTCACTCCTGAACTGTTGGTGAACCTTGTACTCGGTGCATACTTGGGAGTGAAAGCGGTGAAGCAATGATGCTTTTATCCTGATTTGGCCAGCTTCAAATTAAAGTGTGTTCTGAATGTTCAGAAGTTTTAGAGTCCTTAAAATAGCCACACAGGCACACACAGAACAAAGACATAATAATAATTCACAGTTTGTTAATTGAGACCTGTGATACATTTTGTTCTATAGTATACATGAACACATCTGTTTATCATGTATAAAAAATACAAAATACAACAAGAGTTACATTGCACGAGTTCCGAAACAAAATTAGATAGGCACGCCCCGCCGCTTCCTCCCTGGCAAGGCACCAACTTCATGTGCATCCTGAGCATGACTTGTAACAAAATGAACAAATGATTCATGAGGGGGTATCCTTGATTCACATACAATTAGGTTGAAGTCTCCTTCTGGTCTAACACTAGGATCTGCTAGAAGTTCCGCCAATGTCACACTTGGTGATTCCTCCTTGATTGGAACATTACTTGTATAAGGTGTCATGCTAAGTGGAGGCAAAGCAATGTCCGTTATGTCCACCGGATGGCCTTGTTCTATGAGCATGCTTGGGTGCGCACCGTGTAGGAACAGGTTTCTTTTAGTGTATCTTGTCCCCTTGTCCAATATGCAACGCCAAAACTGAACATCAAGATTCCTTCTCAACACATCTGCATACACATTTGCAGCGATAAGTGAACCTTGCTTGTGCAACTCCTTGGTAACTTCATCTGCTATTTGTACTAGCCGGGGATGTTCTGCTGGGTCTACGCTCCCGAATGCCATTTTCTTAAAAAGGTAGCTCAACTCATCATAAGACAGAACACTTACGAGAATCGGTTTCACCGATCCGAATCGGGCTAATCTTTGTATTCTACTTAAGATGATGATCTTGCTTCCTCTGCACATTCTTATGGCAAATGAGTGAAAAACTTTCCAGTCGTCATCACATACATCAGAATCAAACTCAATAACTACCAACATCTTCACCCCAAACGTGGTACTTCCATGGTCAAGTACTCTCAAGAGGCTATCCCCATTCAGGTGCAAAACAGAAGAGAAGCATGAGCGAACCCTTTCATCACCACACACATGAGCAACCAAAGTTTTCTTCCCAACCCTGACACCACCTACGATTGGAAGAATTGCTGGTGCATCACCAGGAGGGATGTGATGCAACAAGAAGCTCAAAAGCTTTTGCTTCTCAGCTTGTCGGCCGAACATGAAGTGGTCGGTATAAAGATAAATGTCATATGGCCTACGGGACATGCGCTCACATCCATCCAGAAGCACAACAAATTCTGCCATGTTAGCAACAGCAATTTCTAAGCTTTCCAAGGCATCATGTGACTCGAGGCGCATTGCCTTGCCTTCCTTCTCAGTTGCAGTTCGAGAACGCTTGAAAGGAATGGCTAAATACAAGCTTGTAGATGAGTCGTTGATGCTAACCTCATTGAAGCCTGCACTCTCTTGATGGGTTTTGTACCTCAAGGTGTCCACCACGCGGTGTCCTCTATACATGGCCTCAGAGAGCATCTTTAGTTGCGTAATCATCCTGTAGTTGACTATGTACCGTGCATCCGCCTCCTCGACAACGGTGCCGACTCTCATCAGGAGGTGCTGCAGTCTCTCCGCTAGCTTCTCCTCCGAGCGTTGATGGTTTGAGCGGTACTTGTTCATCAGGAAGGAGATGAACCGGCTCACAAGTTCTCCTGCAACTGCAAATATGGCGACCTCCATGGCCAGGATTGATGATGGGAGCTGCTGGTTGGTCTCTCTGGACAAATAAACCACGCTGGTCTACGCCAAGTCTTGCAAAGACTTGGCAAGATTTAAAAGTCTTCAAGGAACATTGACTGCAACATGTGGGTGGGTAACAAGCAGATACTTGTCAAAACATCTAGACATGTGACAGAGGACAAGCCAATTTTCCAAGGTTGACTGCAAATTTGTATGGGTTGTCCGAATTGACTATATATTGTTCCATAGAGAACCACCATTAATTGTTTATTTGATTATCTTTTGTATTTCATTCGACTCCTTTTACATTTTAGATGCAAGGGAATTAATGTCATCCCATATATGTGCATTCTACTCGAGCGAAGTTTGACCGTGGAAATTGTTTTGGGGACTTCAGTGGACGAGAGGCAGCGTTGCAACTTATCGGCAAGGAAACGACGTACTCCCTTTTTATCAGTGGTGGAGAAGCAAGGTGCAGCTCATTGTCAGTGATGATGATGACCACAACTCAATGGACCCCGGCAATCTTTCATGGCACATGTATGTAACCTGCTTCGGTTTACATTTGCTCCTTTGGTTTCTTCGGGGCTTATTTTTTTGTGTGCTAGTTCAGCCGTCAATCGAAAATGGTTGCAGCTTGTGCATTCTTCAGAATTCAGGCTTCACGTGATGTTGATCTCCACAATGGTATGATGCAGCATGGTTTTGTTTCCTGTTCAAAACTGGAAGTTGTTTTGTCCCTGTAATCAGTACGATCAGAGCAATTACAGATGCACAAAACACTGGCCTCGGTACATGGCCCCTTTGAGGCAGAGCATCTTGAGCTGCATCATCATCCCGGAGTTGGTTATATAACCTCTGATCAGAAGATGCTGCAGCCTCTCCACCACCTTCTCCTCTGAAGAGTGGACTGGTACTTGTTCATCAGGAAGGAGATGAACTGGCTTACAAATTCACTTGCTACTGCTGATATGGCAACCTCCATAGCGGGGATTAATGAAGTAAGCTGTTGGTCGGTCTCTGGATTAATTTAACTAGGCTGGCCTCAGCCAAGTCTTGAAGTATCTGTGGCATTTAAACAAAGATTCCCTGGAGTGGGTGGGTGCCAAACAAGGATAATTTGTTTAAAGGGCCGAAGGCCCATGGTGACCAGGACCAGTCAACTTTCCAACCAGCATGAAAAAGAATTGGCCGACCAGTATTTGAAATATTCATGGTAGGTCCAAATTGATTATAGCCCCGTTACAAAATATACATTCAATCATCTTTGCATTTGTCTCTCGTTGGACTCCTTTTACCAGATGAACTTGTCTGGGTTTTTCCAGATGAACTTCAGTGGAGAGAAGCAGCACGCAGCTCATGGACAAGGAAATGATATGCACCCTTTTTTATCCTGGTCAGTGATGAGAATCACAACCCTATACCTTTCTGCGCACATGTAACTAGTTTGTTTCTGGATTTGCACCTTTTGTTTCGCCGAGCCCAGTCAAAATTGTATCACGTGCGCATTCTTAGAGTCCAGGCATTGGTTTTATCCTGGTCAGTTGATCTCCACAATGGGAAAAAAGGAAAAGGAAACCTGCAATGGTTTTGTTATTAATAAAAAACTAAAAGGCCAACATTTTATCATCTTGTGTTCCTTTGTAGTAGTGTATTTTCCGAGCACAATATTGACTACATATGACAACATCTGCTAAGTTGTCGAGCAGTCATAATCAAAATATACCCCTGCAGCTACATGTACATGCCGCTAAATGCATGTTGCCATAGAGACATGGTGGATCCGGGATGAGGATACAATGGAAATTAGGCTACTTCTGGTGTAAGAACGTAAATATCTTGCATTTCATCCACCCAAGCTGGGTCTGTATACTCCCACAACGGTCAGGCACTTGGCAGTTAGTTCACTTGAGATTAGAATCTTAAACATCTAACTAAAAACAACAAAAATGGTAAATGACATGTAGAATTATGTCATTTGATTCACTTGGTAACTTCTGAACCATCGATGAATCTTGAG